>JAJGOT010000052.1:1755000-2262828 GCA_022457155.1 Cladopsammia gracilis | reverse complement strand
AAAAAAATATAAATATCTCGAGAACCGAACAAGACATCAACACTTAAGCTGTATACTGTATACTTATACCTAAAATATTACAATAGATTATTATTATTATGAAGGGGTGTGTATATGTATGTGTGTGAGTGAATTAATTAACTTTTAAATTTTTTTTTTTTTTTTTTTTTAATTTAATGTTTAATGTTTAATGTAATGTTTAAATGTTTTAATGTTTAACTTAATGTTTAGATGTTTAAGTGTGTAATAAAATTGAAAACCAATAAATATCAGTAAAATACAAAAAAAAAAAAAAACACTTAAGCTGTAAACAGTGTTAATATTTTCAAATAATTTTTATGACAATAAATTCTTTATTCATATTATATGACCTTTAATAGAGAAAATATGGTACCTCATGTATGTAAATTTAAATCACTGTACCTTCTGGAATGTTTCTCCATGGGTAAATGTGATAGACGGTTGCATAGTGAAACCAAGAATGGGCTCTTCCGCTGCCCCCGTTACAAATATTAGAATTGAACTTAAGTTCAATGGATGCCTTCTTCCACTGGCTACTTGACGCACATACTTGACGAAACAGGCATAGACTTCCTTTTCCTTTGAGCAGGCTGTAGACCCATCCGGAGAAAATGCTGGCTTCAACAGTTTTAACAGCATTGCTGAGGTCAAAACAGCATTGCTGGGCCTCAGTAGATGAAGCAATACTGGCTTGTATCGGAAGACTCTTGTAAGTCCAAAGACATCAAGTCCCCGCTGTAAATTGATTATGCATTTGTTTTCTTCTTGTCTGTTGACTAGTCTATCAATTACATCCAATGGAAGAAAGCATGGCAGTTGACCATTTTGAAGAAGAGCTATGCCTATCATTACACCTACAAAAAAGTACTCATCTGAAAGGAACTCCCGTAAGCCATTAGAAAAATATTTCTCTTTCATGGCATGGTTCATAAGACGAACCCATTCCTTTCTGGGTCCTCCTAGGTCCCTAGCTTCTTCCCCCATGAAGTCTACCTCAAATGTCTTACAAAAGTCATCAATGGATTCAAATTCAGCAAATGTTGTTTTTAATAATTTTATATTACAGCGATCAACTGTAATATAATTGGTTTCACCTTCTGGTGAACTGATATCATCAACAACATCCATGGCTCTGCCCTTAATAAGTTGTTGCTGCAGAAACCTAGAATTTCTACAGGGTCAGATAGTGATTGTTTGTCTATTTCAACTTGTAAATCATCAGGTTCATTGTCAGGGAGATCACTTGCATGGAGAGGGCCACCGACTGCTGGACTGTTACGTTCTCCTAATCCTTCTTGTTGGGCTGTTTATCATCCCCATCTTCAGTGCTAACGGTATTGACGGCTGACTGTGAGGGACTAATACTGACGGTGTGATTGTTATTTTCCCCTGCCTTTTCCAAATATAAGAAGTTTCCAAATCACTGTCACTGCCCTCTTCATACAGGAATTCAAATCCTGGTTTCTTATGTACAGTAGACCTTGACCTGCCATTTTTTTCACAACTGGAAAACTGTACTCGTTTCCTGGGCCTAGTTCCAGAATGGCAATTTTCTTTTGTCTTACTTTTACAAACTCAAAATCGTGTGCTCCAATCACTGGAAACTTGTTTGTAAGGGACTTTTTAATAGACTGCCTTATTGTCTCTTCGTTGTCATTTTCATTTAATAATAACATTCCATTTGCTATTACTGAATCCCACTTTATGTTCTCTTCCTCTTCCTCCGCACATTTCAAAACCGCAAACTCCAGAACTTTCTTGTCTCCCTTGCTGACTTCCTTGCTCTTGGTTTGTTGCTGTTTCCCAGGTGCGGACCTGGCTCGTGCTTGCATTTGCCGGCTAGGGTATGGCAGTGACCTTAGTCTTTCTGAACTATTTAATCTTTTGTAAACTCCATTGCTTGAGCTTGCGCTGATCATGCTTCTCGCAGACCGAAGAACATCAGAAACATTAACGTTGTTAGCATTCGGCCTTGTACTAGTTTCAGGTGGCGAGGGTACCTGTAAACAATCATTCCGCGGAGTTTCTCGAAGGATTCGTGAAGCCTCTTCCAGCATTCGAGCAGCACGCTCCACTTTGCTTTGAGTTTGATCCATGTTGACGCGCTTGGTAAATATGAAGTATTATGATAAAACTAACTCCTAAAACTGGTCATCGAATTAACAGAAGCTTTTTACCTAATGAAAGCGAGATAAAGTAAAAATTTATCGCCAAATGAAGGTTAAACAACACCACTCCACACGAACGTGTACTGGTAAATGGCGGGCTCTGACTTCCTCACGTGACTTTTCTGCTCTGGCCGCGCTCGCCCCAGGAAGATTAAATGAAATGCCTCGATGATTGAATATTTTAGTGATTGGATTGAATGAATATTTTAGTGATTGGATTGAATGAATATTTTAGTGATTGGATTGAATGAATATTTTAGTGATTGGATTGAATGAATATTTAATCATGATTAAATAGAACTGATAAACATAGGATTGAATTAAATGCTTTTTTGGATTGTTTGAACATATTTGGAAGATTAAATTAAATGGCATTAGGCTAAGATGATTGGATTGAATAAATATTTGACTTGATTAAATTTTGCTACAAATGGCGTGCCATACCGTACTGTAACGGCGGGGATAACAACATCCAGAGCTACAGGTACGTTAAATAACACCACCACCAGTCCAACTCTCCATCTGCCTCTGGGATCATTAAATGATTCTCCTGTTACCGTGCTGTACACGATGTGTAAACAAAGTATAAAATTACATTCCTTATGAAACATTCAGCTTATGCTGATTCTTTAAACACAAAAATATATTAAAGTGCGCTACCTAGACAACCTACCATTTGATCCGTCCGCTATGGGCCATAGAAATGGAATGAGCTCTCCTTGAATGTGGCCTAGCTGCCCTCTGCTATTGCAAATTTTCAATGATTGTCCTCTTGATCCGAATTTTAGATAGCATAAATTACTTTCCGACCTCTACATCAAACAAACATTCATTGTATCCTTTCACAACCAACACAATGAATTTTCATTTTCGCCATCTCTACACGGCCGTGCACTACCGATCGAGACATGCTGACAATTGATTACAACTCTGTATTTCGAACCGACTCTATAGTTCCATTGGATCCCTCATCTTGTTAATAATCGATAAAAATCGATACTGTTTGGAGTGGAAAAGTTGTGACTATCGATTTTTATTGATTACCGATATTAATCGATAGTAATAGACCGATCTGATCGATTAATATTGATTTATTGATCAGCTTTCCGATGATCGATTTTGATCGATTAGTTACGCCGGGCTATTACCAAAGCCTTATCAGGAAAGTGTTTACTACTTCAAGAGTATATGGAAAGCCCGATGTCTACATGTATGCTTGTCAAATAGGCTCAAAATGTCAAAAGATTGATATATATGCCCAAATTGTAATATATATGTCCAAATTGCAATATATATGTCTACAGTTTATTTACAAAATATATGTCCAAGTCGATGTATGGGGTTTCGTTTTATATTGCCTTGTTTTAATGTAATTTTCGACATAACTTATATATCCAGGTACAGTTATCCATATATATATATATATATTTTGCGGGTACAGTTTCGACATATATATATCGGTGTGCAAACTTATGCAAATGAGCTGACCCGTATCCCGCGAAGAATGAAAGCAAGGATGCACCAAGCAACAACGTGGCGGCAATGGAAGAAGACAGAATTCAGTGCATCGTGAGAGAAATTGTGAGTTCAGAGATAAGGGAAACGGGTCAGGTTCTTCAATTCAACAGGATTCCATAGGATTCCATAGCAGCAGCACTTGAATGAAGAGTACCGATTGTATCAATAATGTTCTGGTCAACGTCGAGGTTGACCAGCATTCTATTTAAGAAATAGAGTCGCACAACAATAACCCCAATTTCAGATACATCAGAGAGTGCATCAATTCTCGAGACTAGATCATTCAACATGTGAATAACACTCCTCAAGTCTGCCATCTTTTTTTCTCACGAGAGCAAGGCTTTTGCCATAGTGACGTCATTCTGGCAGTCCCATAATTATTGGTGAATTTGGTACACACGTAGAGAACTCAACATCAAACTTTACAAAGACGAACATGGCGTTTGGCAAAGTCTAACATTTTGTTTTGTTGACGTGAGAAAGTCCGATGTCGGTAACTGTAAAGTTGGATGTTAAGTCAACAGTCCGATGTCGATAACTGTACAGTTGGATGTTGAGTCAACAGTCCGATGTTGGCAACTGTTAAGTCCAATGTTGACTCAATAGTCCAATGTCGATAACTGTAAAGTTGGACGTTAGGTCAACAGTCCAATGTCGATAACTGCACAGTTGGATGTTGAGTCAGTAGTCCGATGTTGACAACTGTTAAGTCCGATGTTGAGTCAATAGTCCGATGTTGATAACTGTAATGTCGGATGTTGAGTCAACAGTTCGATGTTGACAACTGTAGAGTCCACTGTTGATAACTGTAAAGTTCTATGTTGACTTAAAAGTCCAATGTTGACAACGGTAAAGTTGGATGTTGAATTACAAGTTTGATTTTTGGCAGAGATGGAATACAATAGAATTTTGCATGACTAACGCACTGGCACTTGGGGCCGCTTGTTTTCATAAACTGACCTATTTTGGTTTTGTGTGCAATTTTTCCATAGCCGTTCACAGCCAGCCATTCGAAATTTTTGTTCTGTTTCAGCCGTTCACTGCAAGCCGTTCAAAATAATTCTTTAATTAGGCATTCAAATAAAATTCGATCTGTTAGCAGATCTTGTTGCCTTGTTGATCAAAATCTACCGTGAAGAAATTGTTCTTTCTTTTGCACCTTTCTCGATGTTGTGTGAAAGTTATTTTATTGTTTTTTTTTTTTTTCTAGAAGAACTAGTCGTTTGAAACTGTATTTTTGCTGACTCGTCCCCAGTCGTCTTTCTTGGCAAGACATGGGAGACGCGCATGGGGGATGGACGCGGAACGAGAGAAGCGCGACCGAAGGGGGTGATGTGAAGGGGGTGATGGGACGGAGGAAAAGGAAAGTGAAAGACGACTGGGAGATCCTGCATCGAAAAGTTGTGCCAAAAGATGATAAGTTGCGCATTGTATTTTTTGTAAATTTTTTCGCCGTGGTTGTGTTTATTATGGATAACTGGCCAACCTGACGGATTTTGTTGATCAGTTGCGCTACCAGAATTGTTGTTACGACGTGATCTTTGTTTTGATCCAAGATGGCATCCGGCTGAGATGATCCTACATGCGAAGATTCTAGGGAAGATGTAAGGTTACAAGACTATTGAGACTTGAATAAGTCCATCGACGAGCTTAGTATTTGTGGTAGGTATATAAATATTATGATTATAGATGTATATTGCTCTATCTTTCTTCTTTAGTGAGACTTCAACACAATATTTTCATGATTGAAAAGCATTGAGTTAGGCATACATGCCACGTATTTTCTGTAGATGAGTGTTGCGTTGTGGGTGTCTGTATTAGTCTATATTGCTGTCCGGGTGTTTTAATATTAGATTTTTTAACCTGTATATAAGAAAGTCAGGATGATTTAAAAATTGCAAAACAAGAGAGTAGGGGGCAAGGGCATGGGGTGTTCCATTAAGGGTGTCTGTATTGTTGTCAGGATACCAAAACTAGGTTTTAATATCATTTTGTTTAAGTTGTATATAAGAGAGCCAGGTAGATTTCAAAACCACAAAACAAGAGGGCGCATGGGCAAGGCATAGGGGCAGGGTTCTCCTTATCAGGCGGTAACCGGTAAAATTTACCACTTGAAGCAGCACTTATTACCGCCTGTAACCGCTTGGATGTTTTGAAAATTCAACAAGTTGTTGAAAAAAAATATGCAATTTGTTCCAACCATGTAGTCGTGATCGTTAGAAAATAAATGAAAAGATGGAAAAATAAAAAGTGTACGCAGCTATTATCTGTACAGTGCCTTTCGGTCCTTTCGAAACAAGAGAAATTTTTCGTGGGCTTTCTGTCGCAATTTGATCCTTTTGTACAGCTCCATGTGACCTGTACGTGTGTCGCCTTTCCGTGGACAACAAGAGGACACGAAGCCACGCAGGTAAGAATACCATAAGAACTAAACATTAAGCTCACTATGTAAACCTTTAAGTTTTAAAAGCGGGGAGAAAATTGTTGATTTTCTGAAAAGTTCGGGTTGTGTTGCTGAATTGACCGTGGCGGCAAAGCAGTCTTCGTTTGTGAATTTCTTCGTTGTGAGGTGTTTAAAAAATGTTCCAGTGAACTGTTTGACAGGATGCTCGAAAATAATAGCCTTCAAGAACGCAAATGTTTAGAATTCAAGACACTGAAAGTATAAACAGATTTGCGATTTCTAAGCAGGAATGGAATAAGACCGAGTAAGCCACAGCAAAGGTATCACCGGAAATCTTAGGCTACGTATTTAAGCACAGAATAACACATCAGTCGATTTGCATAAAATAGGTCTCAAAATGCAGGAAATGGGGTTTCAGAGAACTTAGCTCTTAAAAGTTTTCCGGGGGGACATGCCCCGGACCCCCCTAGCAGTTTTCCCTTTACTGCTTAGCAAAAATCCCCAACCTGCAGACCTGAAATTTAGGGAGAACCCTGTAGGGGGATACCAAAACTGTGTTCAAATATAATTTGTTTATTTTGTATATTAGAGAGTCTGGTAGATTTAAAAACCACAAAACAAGAGGGCAGGAGCAAGGGCATAGGGTGTTGCATTGAGGGTGTTTATTGTTGTCAGCATACCAAAACTGTGTTCAAATATACAGTCAAACCTCTATTAAGCGGTCACCCTTGGGGAAAAGCCAACTGACTGCTTAGAGGTGACTGCTTAAAAGAGGTCAAGTTTACAGTAACTATGAGGAGCGATTTAATTCCAGGGATTTGTTAAGTGACCACTTAATAGAGGGTTACTGCTAAATAGAGGGCTGCTTAATAGAGGTTGGACTGGATATCATTTTGTTTAATTTGTATATGAGAGAGCCTGGTAGATTTAAAAACACCAAAACAAGAGGGCAGGGACAAGGGCATAATGTGAAGAAAAGAAAATATGTGAAGGCAGAGAAAAGCTATACAGGGTTTGTCCTTGAAAATTGAAGGTGTCTGTATTGCTGTCAGGATATTGAAACTGTGTCTTAATATCATTTTGTTTAATTTCTATATAAGAGAGTCAGGTAGATTTGAAAACCACAAAATAAGAGGGTAGTGGGCAAGGGTATAAGGTGACAAAAAAACAAAACAAAAAATATGAAGGCAGAGAGGAAAAATATATGTAAGGGTTTGTTCTAGTATCCGAAATTTTATAACAACTGGAGGGCAAAATAGTTATGTGGACTAGCAATGTGGACGTGTTTTATGTTGCATTAATTGAGGGTGTCTGTAATGCCGTCTGGACATCAAAACTGTGTTTTATTACATTTTATTTGATCTGTATATAAGAGAGCCAGGCAGATTTAAAAACCACAAAACAAGAGGGTAGGGGACAAGGGCATAGGGTACCGCACTGAGGTTGCTTGTATTGCAGTCAGGATACCAAAACTATGTTTTAATATTTTTGTTTAATTTGTATACCATACTTATACAATAAAGTGCCTACCTTCAAATAATCGCCCACCCCAAATAAGCGCCCACCTCGAATAAGCGCCCACTCTGAAAGTCAAAAAAATTAAGCGCCCACCCCTTACCACCCTCCCCACCCACACCTCAAAAACATTTGTCCTTATAATAGTTACAGTATACATGTATAACATCTGGAAGGCAAAATAGTAATGTTGACTAGAAAAAACTTTTTCAGGCAAATGAGGGACATACAACCCAGTACAGAAAAGCAGTGTACAAGATAAAATATAAAATACAGTTCAGTGTGTCTGCAGTGTTGTCAGGATACCGAAACTGTGATTTTGTTTAACCTGTATATAAATCAGCCACAAAACCACAAAACAAGAGGGCAAGGGCAAGGGCATAGGGTAAAGAGAATCAAAACAAAAACAAAATATTTGAAACAGAGAGAAAAATATATAGGGTTTGCCTTTATATTTAAAAAGATTTCAACATCTGGAGGGCAAAATAGCAATGTTGACATGGTTTTGTTTTTTAAAAGCTTTTTTTAGGTAGATGAGGGACATACGACCATCAAAGCAGTGTACAAGGCAACATAAGCTTATGAAATACTAAACAGTCAACGGAAATCAGTCTTGTATTAGCTTGTATTTAATGAAAAATAAAATAACATGGCATACTGTACAGTTGATTTGCTTTCTTTGAGAAAGATGAATCTCTAAAAAATAACTACATTTACTATCTTCGAGTTCCTTATTATTAAGTCCATCCTTTTGGCTTCGATGGCAGTTACTTTCATGTGCTTTACTTCTCTCCCCCAACATCCCCACACGTACAACTGTAGCGTAGTCTTCTTTCTTTCATAACCATACTATGTATGTATGTTCTGGTGTGAGCTGAAAGGATGCAAAGGCATGCACACTCCATTGTATCTTTAGCGAGCATTTCAAGGCCAGCACATCCCGTAACTGTTAAACATTCGTAGCCCTGAGTATATTACACACCCACTTGTTCTGATTGCAACATATGCAACAGGGGTTTCAATAAAATTTGAAGTAGGCGGATGGCGGTGAAGAAGTAGGCGGCAGTGACAATGGCGGGGCCTTTGGCCCCGCCCTTCTAGGGGGGTCTGGGGGCATGCCCCCCCAGAAAATTTTGAAATATGGAAGCTCGGAAATGCAATTTCCCGCATTCTGGGCACCAAATTGGGTATAATATATGAGGGATTTTTGACCTCAAAACAATGTTTTTATTTTTATTTTTACAAGACAAATAAACTGAAAAGGACAGAATGTGTGTACTTATTTATTCTGTGGTTCCAGAAAATATCCATACCTACCCCAAAGAAGGTTATTGGAAATTCTGAAGGGTGGTTGGTGGGGGGTGGGGGGGGGGGAAGGGGGGGTTCAAAAGCCAAAACGTTTAAAGGAAAGTATGAAGGCAATGGAATTTCAAGAGGGGTGCGGGTTCAAACCACAGAACCTTCCATAAGAGGGTATGGATATTTTCTGAAACAACACATTACAATGTGCAGCACACTGTTGCTCTTGTTGGAGAAACAGGAAAATCTTAAAAAGGGCATTTGAGTACTGTATCTCAAAACAATTATTATTACCACACTTTCCCTTAAAAAGAATTGCAATTAACAAAATTATGTGAGCCTGCTGATAACTCCAACTGGAAAAATACTGAAGATAAGCTTATGCACTGTGGTCTCTGAAAGTGAATACACAGATATACCACGTCAATTTAACACCTTACAACTTCATAATTAGTTGGATTAAATTCCCTAGTCAGTGTCATCAAAATCAGAATCGTAATCAGAGTCACCAGAGCTATAAGAAAAAGTGTTTGGCTGGGGCAGGTTCATTTCCTTTAAAGCTGCATTGACTTCTTCTTCCAATACTTCAGCTTCCTGCTGCTCCACAATTTCTTCCTGCTCTAAATTGATCAGCTGCACATTTGGTGTTGCTGGAGGATCAAGGTCAGCTTGCACTGCAGCATCCGAAAATGTTGTTCTCCCAGCTTCCCTTCCTTTAGCAATTTTTCTTCTGGGCTTCATCTGCATCCACTCTTTCACAGTGGCTTTGATAAGTTGGTGAGATTCCTGCACCTCGGGCCCATTCAGCGTAATGTGCATCAGTGCACCCAGCATGTCATTCTTCATTCGGCTTCTCATTCGCGTCTTTAGTCTCTTCACCGCTGACGCCCCTCTTTCTGGCCAAGCATTGCTCACTGGAAGGGAAAGACACAGCTCTGCAAGATACAGTAAACCCGGTACAAAATGCTGGTATGTGGTACGCATGGACAACATTTTCTCAAGAGTCCATTCTGTGGGAGACTTTAAAACCAGGACTTTCTTGGGTGGGGGGTTCAACACCTCAGATGGTACTTGATCTTTAATCTGCAGAAGATTGTACTTGAATTTGTTCCATTCGCACAGCAGTTCCTCCTTCATTTCTGTTTGGCTATGGTGCCCATTATAGAAGTAGTCTGCCAGTACTTTGATGTCATCAACACCATACTCTTTGAATGTTGGGTCTGATCTCCCGGGAACTGCTGTGGGATCAAAGATCTGAAAAGCCGTAAGAACTGACTGACTGTCTTCAAAGCGACTATCAATGTTCTCTTTCAATGCTGTCACATACTTCTGAGTAAGTGTTGTTAAATTCTTCTCATGAAAGTCAGTAAGCGTCGGAAGATCACAGTTTGATAACCTTCCCCCATCACCCAGGTCTTTCGTCAAGTCCTGCAGGGGCTTGTTGGTTGAAGCTACACCCTGTAAGGTGACTACTGTATACTTTATAGCTGGGTTGATAGCTGCAAAGGAGACATTGCCTTCTTGGAAAGCCTTGCTTAAGTGAGCAAGGGCGGGCAGGACTGCGTGCAGCATATACACTGTTGACAAAAACTTGATGTTTGCAGTCTGATTTAGAAGACCTGTCGCCAAGGAATCACCGTCCTCTTTCATGACACGTAGCGTCTGACATAATGCCTCAAAATCATCAAACACTCCATCAATTGCTTTCTCCATCGACAACCACCGTGTTCTGCATGCCTTCTTGAAGCTCTTTGCTACTTTTTTTCTTCCCTTTGCTGACAAATTGATTGCTTTCATGGCCATAACTGCTTTACCATAAGCAGCAGTCCTCTTTGCAGAGTTATCAAAAAAAGACCACAACTGAATGAGGATCTTTTCAACAGTAGTGATATAGGATACATTATTATTTGCATCACCACATGCAAGTGCCAGGCGATGACAAATGCAGTGAACATTAAGAAGCAGTGGGGACTCTTTACGTAGTTGTGCTGATACACCATTTCGTTTGCCAGTCATCACGCTGCATCCATCTGTTGCCAAAATTGAAAACAACGGAAAAGGACAGTGTGTCTACGACAACTAGTCAAACGGAGGATTGGGAAAGTTGCACGCGAAGTTATGAAATTAACACTTCAGTTTATGTCGATCGGCTTTTATATTTTCGGGAACCGAAAGCTTTATATTAACAATAAAGAATAAAATCAAATACATTTTATGCTCACTCACCTGTATCTGTAAGGGAAGGTACGTTATTTATTGGGGGGGGGGGGGGGGGGGTGGGCCGGGGTATTTTAGAAATTTTTGGCGAAAAAAGTTGTGGCCCTCCCACTTCCTGGAATGGATTAATGCATGACCCTTCACAAACACCCACACAAAAACATCAGACCCTCCTCCCCCCCGCCCCCCACCTATTCAACAGTTCCTTCAAGACAAAAATAACCGGAAGTGAAAATAACTTAACCGGAAGTGTTACTAAGAGAGTTGGATCTAAAGGAGCCCGGCAGCAAACTATTCTGCAGCCGTCAGATGAGACCAGAGCTAGATCCTTGCCAGTACATGATTTTCCCGAGGCATCAGTGTACATTACCTGCATTCAGGTTTATCCGCAAAGAGACAGAAGTGGTCGAAGAAGAGCTACAATAGGTTACACTGGTCACCAAACGGATGACAGTATTGTGGTTGTTGAACCTAAAGCTTACATGCCCACTGATGCATCAACCTGGGCGTCCACCAGCATGCGTCTTAGGTGGGAGAAGCCAGGCATCCATGAACCAGAAGAGTTGCATAGATATCGGCAATACTCGGAGGAACTTCGTGGCTTATGTGCTCGACTGCATGACTGTACGTTCTATTACATGGATTCGACAACAGAGATCGATATTCTGTCTGTGACTGGAGCTGACAAATGCCCTTACAGGAAGTACGAACAGTTGCGCTTGCATTCTTTAAAGTACCAGCTTACAAGTGCAAGGAAACGTTGGGAAGAAAATCTGGACATTGAAGGCTCTGAGAGGGAGATTGGAGACAACATAGTCAATGTTGCTAATTGCCTCCTAGATTGTATCAGTGAGGCAGAAACGGATATGAAACATGTAACTGATGAACAGTTGCAGAGGGTACTGAAACACGTACTCGATCAATGTGATGAGGTCTTGACAAGAATCGCCTGCCTCAGACTGCCACCTGTGTATCCACGCTTACTGGAGCTAACAGATGCTGGCCCAGGAGTGGGCGTGTCTAGTGCAGAGCCCAGAATGCGAATTCTAGAGAAAGCAAGAATTCATGGCAATGAAAAGGTCTTGAGAATTCACCGGGCAAGAGAAGACTCGGGACAGAATGAAGCAGAGCGGCTCAATGCATGTATAGTTGATGCTCTGTGTGATGGAGGCAGTCTTAAATGGAAGATTTACGAGACTTTACATGGACTTTCTGAAGAGGAAGTTTAGGCTCTTTCAACGTCAGAGCTAGACGCGCACAGCAGTAAAGTCATGGAAAAAATGTGTGGGCTGTTGCTGAAGAAGTGTGTCTTCGAATTGACGACTCCCCAGCGCCACGGGGGTATGTTTCAGCATTTTTGGTCGACCGACCAGAAAATCAGCTTTTCTACAACCGTGAGTACTTGAAAGAGTATCTTGGAGTCGCCAACAATCAAAAGAGTTCTGTTCCAGGCATGGGAATTTTTCGAAGCTGTAATTAATTAGCATTTTGACTGCGGCGGTAATATTGTAATAATAGTTTTAATTAGTATTTAATCAGTGGTTTTATCTGATGTATTGTTATATTAGTGTTGTTTAATTGTTAGGTTTTAACTAGTTATTAGGTGGAATACCTGTAAACTAGCTTTTAAGCTAAGAGTATATCCACATTAAATAAAATGTGTATGTATGTATGTATGTATTTGAGAGCCTCCAATGTGAGAAAGGAGAGCTGTATATGGAATATAGGCGAATGTCGTGTCAAGAGCGAAATGGCCAACTATGTCAATTTTGCGAGAAGGATGAGACTACTAGCGCTCCACTTCCAACTCGACGACCATATCCCGACTATAGCAACATGGCTACCAAACTTCCATTATCTCTCTTGGAGTGAAACCTCCACCGATGGCCGTGAGCCAGACGACTTCCAGCCTCGAGCTCAGATGAAGCGATTGTTTGAGGAAAGTAAACTAGTCAGTGGGGACAATGAGGACATTAGAGTTTTTTTCAGATAAGTACATTGTCTGCTTGTGGCAGAGTATGTTGAGCACCTTGCCCAGATAAAAATGCGCAAAGAGAAGAAGAAACAGCAGACTGAAAGGGAGCGAATGGAACGGCTGAACCGCGAGTACAATGATATTGGCTGGGTTGGACTGTACAACTCCGATAAGCTGTCGTGCTTGAGGGTGAACGAGCTATCATTGTACTTTTCCCATCACAAGATCACCTTCAAAGGGAAGAAAGCAGAAAAGGTCGCAATGATCAAAACGCACATTGGCAGCTTGCTGTACAATTCTATGGAGCGTCAACAACCTGGGCAGTCCCCATTAAAAAATGTGCAACAACAAGTGACCTCATCACTTTCTGAGGTCGAAACTGACTCGCAAAGTGATGTGGTAGATCGAGTTGCCGGTTCAAGCTCGAGTAGCTTAAGTGACGAATCGTCACCGGAGAATGATTTCATACCTGAACCCTGTGCGGAAACATTACCGCCGTCAAAATATGGACGAAAGCGGGCACGGGTTGAGAGAGACGATTGTGTTAGTTGGGAGAAGATAGTTTTTTAATATAATTTTTCAACACCTGTAAATAATTTGGATTGTTCTTGGCTGGTAGCTTTGCTTGTACATACAGGTTTCAGACAACGTTTAGTTTTCCAAAGACTTCTCATGTTTGTTAGCAAATAAAAGAGTCGACTTTAATAGAAGCGACATGGAGTAATTTTTTCCTTGCGAAAAAAAGTGTGACCCTCCCCCGGCTGCGAATAAAACCTCAGGTTTGGCCCTCCCCAATTTGTAAAAATTTTACTAAAGACCCTCCCCTCCGAAGCCCCGGCCCACCCCCCCTAATAAAAAACGTACCTTCCCTAAGGGTCCGTGATCTCTTATTAAAATATGCTAATATATTGCCATCCGCGGCGCGCTTTCTCTCTGCCATAAAACCGGAAAAGAGTACAGCGTGTAATCGAGGCATCATTGTCACCAGTCTTTTTCTTCTCTCATTCAACATGGCGACAGCGAATCGATCGCGTTGCCGTAACTTGCGTTGTTTACGTTGTTAAACCGTTACAGACAAACATCCAACAGCCAAAAATGAGACAAAATGTCAAAGAAAAGACTTTTATTGACTATTCACTTGCTTATCATTTCATTTCAAGACAAGATAAATTAAAAACCTTCAAAAAATCAGCAAGTAAAAATCGGGAGATGGAATGAAAAAAATAGGCGGCCCTGATATGGAGAGTAGCCGCCGGAGTTCGCCGGTTGCCGGCTTTTTTGCAAATCATAAAGCTTAAGCTTATAAATTATTCAAAATTTCCAATATGAAGCGTGAAAATGCGAATTAAGATAACAATAGAAGCTACAAACCTCGGTCAGGCGATGAGTGGATAGCCACTGTACGTGATTTTTGGTCTCCATGCTGATCGCCACACTTCTCTTTCGAATTTTTAATCATTTTGATCCAGCCCTGTTTCTTCATAAAATACTCAACCGAGCTCGGCTCTAAATAGAATATGAGGGCAAGGTAACTTCCGACTCAAAAAGACCCGATGGAACGGCCTATTTTCCAAATATAAAATTTCACCACCGTCCGCCATTATGCCATTATTTTGTCCGCCATCTTGAAAACAGGATCTCCCAGTCGTCTCCTCAACCTGGCTCCCAATGTCCTCTCCTTTCTGTCCCCTGGAGCATCCGGGGGGGGGGGGGACCCCCATATAAAAATGGCGGGGGGTGCTCGTCGCACCTTTTAGGGGTCAAAATTTGCAGATTGGTACTGCTTAGGGTACTTAAATGTAAAATGACCACAGTTTGAATTATCACGGTACCTTTTAGGGTATAAAGCCAAAAAAATATACCAGAATATGACGTGTGTTGTTTTTTGAATTGGTACCTCTTAGGGGCAAAAATTCATTTAAGCCACACCCTTTGGGGTGTTTTTCGAAAATTTCTGATGAGCACCCCCGTCATTTTATATGGGAGTCCCCCCCCCCCCCCCCCCCCCAGGCTGGAGCAGTCCTTTTATTACTTTGGATCTACAATAAAAGCTACATAGAATGCACGATCACTGCAACAAACCGATGAGAATGGCCGGATCTGGTTTCCAGACCTAGATCAGTATTAATACTTGAAGTGAAGCAAAAAACAGCAAACTGATCCTTACGGCAGAAAAACAGAAGCAGAAGCAGAAGCAAATAAAATAAAATAAAAGTGGAATATAATAGTGCCCAATATTTCGCTTTGCAAAACAAAGCTTCTTCAGGGGCTAGCACTATAAATGATTACAACTGTAAAACCGTTATACAAGTGGTTTAAACCACTTGTATAACGGTTTTACAGTTGTAATCATTTATAGTGCTAGCCCCTGAAGAAGCTTTGTTTTGCAAAGCGAAATATTGGGCACTATTATATTCCACTTTTATTTTATTTTATTTGCTTCTGCTTCTGCTTCTGTTTTTCTGCCGTAAGGATCAGTTTGCTGTTTTTTGCTTCAATAAAAGCTATACTCATAGTAAGATTAAAGTAATTACATATATCTCATTTAGCATATAAATCATAGATTAGAAAATGAATGAAAGTTTACCAGTACTGCTGCATGGTGGTTACAAATAAACATGTCTTGATCTAAACAGGACTTTTTTTTTCGGCCCAGCAGTCATGGCAAGGAATGGAAGTGAAGGTGACGTCACGCCACCTGGTGAGCAGATGCTGGACTTTAATGACGAGACCTTCAAAGGTAAATAACAATACAATACTATAAATAGAAAACAATCCAAAAGAATACAATACCAAAGAGACATGTTTAACAAATTGACGTCGGTTTTTAATGCGTCTGTTCTCTTATTGATGATGAATTTCGTCATAACATTTGTAAAGTAAAAGTTTGAGTAGAGCAAGTTAAAAACACATAAAAAATTGGAATTTGGAAACTAACCTTTATTCGACCTTATTCCGGTTAAAATTGTTGTCAAATAATCCGCTGAAACACGGTTGAAAAGCACACAGGTTTACCATCCCCTGTTTGTGTGGTGTGCTGTGCTTCTTCAATGGCGGTATCAATTTAATCAAACATTTTATCGATGTTTTTCAAAATCAATGTCCTTGCATTGCCCTGGTTTGGTTTTGATGGCTTTAGGCCTGACTGCAGGCTTGCTTGGCAGGTGTATACCAATCCCTGGATTTTACAGCGCTGGTGACTGTCTGGTTCTTAGTTATATGACGGTTGTCTTTTCAGCTGTGAATCCTCGATGTAGGACCAAACGACGATCTGAGCATGATAGAACTTTCTATTGGGAGAGCACATTTGAACAAGAGCAGGCCATTATTCCACTATAAAATACAGCCGCGGTTTTATTTAAACATATAATCTCACAAATATGTCTTTTTTTAGGAGTGAATGCCTGTGTGAAGCTAAATCTGTCTGAGGAAGCCATCACGTGGAGTGATAAAGGATTAGCAGTATCCTTTGGTTCTTTGAGTGCATGATTATAAAACACTTGTTCTTGCAAATTGAAATGCAATGCCCTTGCGAGACAAGATGCAAAATAAACTGTGTGACTCTGTGTTACTTTGCATCTTGTCTTGCAATGAAAGCTTGCATTGCGAGGTGCAGAAAAACTAGAGTAGCTGTTGCTATGTTTGCAATGCAAGTCGTTTCTGTTAATAACGTATATTTTTCAAGTTGCCTTGCAATGCTTTAGTCTGGTTACATCAGTCACACGTTTCACTCAGGGAAAAACTCCCTCGTGAAAACAGCACCTTAGGTTTGTTCTCATAGTCGAAACATAGGAGAAACCATCTTTAAATGTAACCACACAGCTAAGAAGCACTGATATTATGATGCACGTACAAACTCGAATACTTTTCTAAGCAAAAGGAATGAAATAATATTTTTAGAATTCAACCTTTACCCCCCCCCCCCCCCCTATAAAAAAGGAGAAAAAAATAGACGCTATACGTTGATTTCTAATTTGTAGCTGATAAAGGATTGAAAACCGTTTGCTTATTCTTACAATATAATAAAGCAGTTTAATACCTTTTTAACTTATTCAGGTTTTTCAGTTTAGTTCTTATCTGGTAACGAAAATAAATCATAAGACGTTAAACGATAAATGCATGGGCAACGTAGTAGGCCCGGCCTTTTTTTCGGGCTTTTTTTCTTAAAGGCCGTAACAAACGCATGAAATCAAGACAATTCTTGAGGTTTAGTTGACTGCCCTATCAAAAAAAAATCCACCGCTAACGATGTACTCTGTACATTCAACTTTTAGTTAATTGCGTATTATAGCAAAAGCATTCAAAATTACATCCGTTAATCACGCATTATCAACTTTATTTACACCTTAACAAGTTGCCTATTTTAACTTTGAAAAGATTGACAAAGAAAACACCACGTTGTTGGAACTTAGAAAAATGTCTCTGGCATGCGCAGATAAAGGGAAGAGTAATTCAGAGAATGGAGCCACGGACGACAAGGTATCGTCTTCAAGTTTTCAGCCGATTTTACTTTGATAAAGGTGGCTCTCTATGGCAACTTTGAACGCGCTCGCATTAAAAATGTATATTTTCCGCTGTTTTATGACCGCCTGTGGGCATGGTAACAGCAAGGCATGAGTTGACTGTATAGACCTTTGTAGTTTTCAGGCAGTTCTGATAGCTTGCAAAATACTGCTGCACATCCTTTTACTCATGCTTGTTCTAGCACACATTGTACGTAGCACATGATTCAACATCCCTAAAATTTTGAAGTGGACCAGTGATGTTTAGTCCTGATAACGCTGTGTGTTGTTCACATTCTGTAGTTATCCCAAGGAAAAGAATGCAAGCATGGAGTACACAAAAGAGCTTCCGAAGGAATTACATGGGGCAGTCTTGGCATTTCAGCTTACGAGCTCAGTGACCTTAAAACAGCCCAAGAATTCTTCGAGTTAAAATTGGGTGAAGCTAAAGCCGCAGGAGACAGGGATAGAGAAGGAGGGGCATATTTGAACCTTGGCCTAGCTTATAACTCTATCGGCGATTTCAAAAAAGCAACGGAGTTCATTCTGCAGGCTGTGAGTATCGCCAAAGAAGTTAGAAACAAAGAATTAGAAGGAAAGGCATATGGTAGCCTTGGTATTGCTTATGACTTTCTCAGTGATTTCGAAAAAGCAATCCAGTTTCATCAGCGGGCTCTTAGTATTGCTAAAGATATTGGAAGCAAAGAGTCAGAGGGAATCGCATATTGGAACCTTGGTAATACTAATAATTCTCTTGGCGATTTCAAAAAAACAACGGAGTTCCTTCTGCAGGCTGTGAGTATCGCCAAAGAAGTTGGAAGCAAAGAATTAGAAGGAAAGGCATATGGTAGCCTTGGCATTGCTTATCACTCTCTCTGCGATTTTAAAAAAGCAACGGAGTTCCTTCTGCAGGCTGTGAGTATCGTCAAAGAAGTTGGCAACAAAGAATTAGAAGGAAGTGCATATTTGAACCTTGGTCTTACTTATCACTCTCTCGGCGATTTCAAAAACGCTATCGAGTTTTTTCAGCAGGCTCTCAGTATCGCCAAAGATATTGGAAGCAAAGAATTAGAAGGAAAAGCATATTTGAACCTTGGTAATACTAATAACTCTCTCGGCGATTTCAAAAAAGCAACGGAGTTCCTTCTGCAGGCTGTGAGTATCGCCAAAGAAGTTGGAAGCAAAGAATTAGAAGGAAAGGCATATGGTAGCCTTGGCATTGCTTATCACTCTCTCTGCGATTTTAAAAAAGCAACGGAGTTCCTTCTGCAGGCTGTGAGTATCGTCAAAGAAGTTGGCAACAAAGAATTAGAAGGAAGTGCATATTTGAACCTTGGTCTTACTTATCACTCTCTCGGCGATTTCAAAAACGCTATCGAGTTTTTTCAGCAGGCTCTCAGTATCGCCAAAGATATTGGAAGCAAAGAATTAGAAGGAAAAGCATATTTGAACCTTGGTAATACTAATAACTCTCTCGGCGATTTCAAAAAAGCAACGGAGTTCCTTCTGCAGGCTGTGAGTATCGCCAAAGAAGTTGGAAGCAAAGAATTAGAAGGAAATGCATATGGTAGCCTTGGCATTGCTTATCACTCTCTCTGCGATTTTAAAAAAGCAACGGAGTTCCTTCTGCAGGCTGTGAGTATCGTCAAAGAAGTTGGCAACAAAGAATTAGAAGGAAGTGCATATTTGAGCCTTGGTCTTACTTATCACTCTCTCGGCGATTTCAAAAACGCTATCGAGTTTTTTCAGCAGGCTCTCAGTATCGCCAAAGATATTGGAAGCAAAGAATTAGAAGGAAAAGCATATTTGAACCTTGGTAATACTAATAACTCTCTCGGCGATTTCAAAAAAGCAACGGAGTTCCTTCTGCAGGCTGTGAGTATCGCCAAAGAAGTTGGGAGCAAAGAATTAGAAGGAAAGGCATATGGTAGCCTTGGCAATGCTTTTTACTCTCTCGCCGATTTCAAAAAAGCTGTCGAGTTTCATCAGCAGGCTCTTAGTATCGCTAAAGATATTGGAAATAAAGATTCAGAAGGAAAAACATATTCGAACCTTGGTCTTACTTATCACTCTCTTGGCGATTTCAAAAAAGCTATCGAGTTTCAACAGCAGGCTCTTAGTATCGCCAAAGATGTTGGAAGCAAAGATTCAGAAGGAAGGGCATATGGTAACCTTGCCAATGCTTATCACTCTCTTGGCGATTTCAAAAAAGCTATCGAGTTTCATCAGCAGAATCTTAGTATCGCCAAAGATATTGGAAGCAAAGAATTAGAAGGAAGGGCATATGGTAGCCTTGGTCTTGCTTATCACTTTCTCGGCGATTTCAAAACAGCTATCGAGTTTCATCAGCAGGCTCTTAGTATCGCTAAAGATATTGGAAGCAAAGATTCAGAAGGAATCGTATGTGTGAACCTTGGTAATACTAATGGCTCTCTAGGCGATTTCGAAAAAGCAACGGAGTTCCTTCTGCAGGCTGCCAGTATCGCCAAAGAAGTTGGAAGCAAAGAATTAGAAGGAAGGGCATATGATAGCCTTGGCATTGCTTATTACTCTCTCGGCGATTTCAGAGAAGCTATCGAGTTTCATCAGCAGGCTCTTAGTATCGCTAAAGATATTGGAAGCAAAGATTCAGAAGGAAACGCATATTTGAACCTTGGTCTTACTTATCACTCTCTTGGCGATTTCAAAAAAACAATCGAGTTCAATCAACAGGCTCTCAGTATCGCCAAAGATATTGGAAACAAAGCTTTAGAAGGAAGGGCATATAACAATCTTGGTTTTGCTTATTGCTTTTCCGGTGATTTTTGTAGAGCAGAGGATTTTTTGAAATTTAGTGTAAGATTGTTTGATGAAATGAGGGATCTTCTTCAGTCAAACGACGAATGGAAAATTGGTTTTCGGAATCAATATCACAACGCTTACAGTTTTTTGTGGGGTGTTCAATTACAACAAGGCAAGATTATCGAGGCACTTTTTACAGCTGAGTGGGGACGTGCACAAGCTCTAATGGATCTCATGGAATCACAATATGGCTTCAAGAACCCAGATGGCGTAAATTCAGCTCTACCGGTGTCAGAAAAGCTGATTGAAGCAATGCTGTCTAGAATTTCAAGCCACATTCCATCACTGACGATATTTCTTGCAGAATTCCCAATGTTCGTGAATTTTTGGATACTACAGAAGGGACAGAAATGTCAGTTTACGCAAACGAAAATCAATGAAAGTTTGGAATCTTTAACTCAAGAAACTTACAAACAGATTGGTGTTTTTGAAAGCATCATGTGCGAGAATCGTTCATTGGATGAACCAGCAGATGAAGAGTCTAAAGAGATCCCCGACCGGAGTCCGGATGGAAAAGAATTGACATCATCAGAAGACAAGGGTGATGCTTTGAAAGTATTGTCTGATGTGCTCATTGGCCCGATTTCGCACTTGATACAAAATGATGAACTTATTATTGTTCCTGATGGTCCATTGCTCTTGGTTCCTTATGCTGCACTGCTGGACCAAGATTCCAAGTATTTGTCTGAAAAGGTCAGCATCCGAATAGTTCCAACATTAACCAGTTTAGAGCTCATGGCAGAGTGTTCGGAGAAGCGCCATAGTATGTCTGGTGCACTGCTTGTTGGTGATCCATGGGTGGAAACTGTCCGTATCAAGCGAAAAAAAGTCAAACAGCTTGCAAGTGCTAAAAAAGAGGTTGAACTGATCGGGGCGATTCTGAAGATTGAACCTCTTATTGGAAAAAACGCAACAAAAGCTGAAGTGTTAAGCAGACTAAGCTCAGTTGCCTTAGTACACATTGCAGCTCATGGTCGTGCAGAAACCGGTGAAATTATTTTGTCTCCTAATCTTGCAAGTTCTGAAAGACCCAAGGAGAAAGACTTTCTTTTAAAGATGACAGATGTGTTAAATGCAAAACTGCAAGCCAAACTTGTTGTGTTAAGCTGCTGTCATAGCGGGCGAGGGAAGATCAAAGCTGAAGGTGTGGTGGGTATTGCACGTGCTTTCTTGGGTGCCGGTGCACGATCTGTTCTTGCGTCACTGTGGGCGATTGATGACAATGCCACTCTGGAGTTTATGAGAAAGTTCTACGAGTCTTTGATGGAAGGCCAAAGTGTCAGTAAGTCTGTCAATCAGGCCATGAAATGGATGCGGGAGTCCGACAACTTTAGTGCCGCGAAGTACTGGGCTCCATTTGTGCTTATTGGCGATGATGTGACGTTTAATTTTGGCCAAACGAGGTGAGGATCTCACTCTAAGAGGACAAAATTGAGAGAGGTTTTTAAAATCTCTCAACTGACCCTTGTATTTCTAATCCCAGAACTCGAAACTAGAAAGGGAGCCAAAATTGACAAAACATAAAGAGACAGCCAGATCAAACACCACCACTGGAATCATTTTTATTTGAATGGTCACACATTAGGATTTTATTCACAGGCTCATTCACAGACTCAGTACCATGTTGCTCGGATGTTGTTGAACAGCGCCACTGCAACGTATCGTTCAGCACCTTTCATTTTCAAACAGCACATTCAGTTGGTTGTGATGATGAAAGGATTAAACTTAAATGTTTCCATTTTATTTCTACTTTTAAAATTTCGTTTTGTCTTTTTTTTCTGTTTCAAGAAGGTATGATTTACTCTTTTGTAATGTTCACGTATACTTTCAATATCTAATTTAATCGTTACCAACTTTTCTTTGGAGCCCGTTCTAAGTTTTGTTGTGTATGAATGTAGGAAGGTGGGAGCAGTAGTGAAGGATCACAGACAGAACGAAACACGGGCCCCTTCCCCCTCCCCCAACCCAGCTCCCCTATATATCAGTGGATATGATCACTTATATTGCTTGTGAGGGTGGATTTCAAGCATTTTAAATTTACAAATTAATTCGAAAACTGGGAAAAGACCGTAACTCTATAACCAGGAAAGTGTTATAGTGCGATTTAAAACTCCATTAATCATGACGGACTTTTTAATTTTCAAATTGAGCAAAAACCGTGAAAGAGAAGGCAAAAAAAGAGGTCTCCAAAGCAGTTTTAAAACTCCATTAAAGCTAACACTTTTTTCTTTATTCCTTGCAGTAACGTTTCAGTCCAGTAATACGGACCATTCGACTTTGATGAGTCATTGACGCGTGTGAACCTTGGTCACCAGTCTCTGATGGTAACAGAACAGGATCCGTTCTTGTTGTCCGACTCAACACCATTATCAAATGCTAGATTAAGATTTGCAAGAGAGAGATTTTTGTACGGCCTTGATTGCGCGTAAACACAACTTGTCCGTTTGAAAGAGAGTTCAGATACAGTAAAATGAGTGACACCAATTCTAAGTATTCGCCTCAGAGGCGTGTCTTCTTGTATGGCCTATTTCTTTACGATCAATTTTGTAATATGTAATGTCCGTGAGTTTGATGCTGGAGTGTGATACCCCGAGTTATTCGTTTGATTATCGTTGTATTGGCACTTGCTAATTTTCATCATGTACGCTTAGCTGTTCTAAATGCATTTCTGGACATTTCAGAAGAATTGTTCCAGTCGTTAAGATTGCAAACAAAGTAAGCAAAGCTGATACTATGTAGAACATTTAACGCGACAACGACATGATAGAGCCCAAACTGAAAGCCAAAATGCAACCGTGGACAGCAGTTTCGACCTGATTGAGTCTCGTTAGCACGGTGTAGCAGCAAAAAGATAGAAAAATCAGCGCGAACGCCAGTTTTCTACCAAATTGCACGTGGTGATGACCTCAGAAGAGCTCGAATTCAAATGTTTGCCAATCGGCCAACGTCACAGCACGTGACCTTGAGCAACAGGCAAAGAATTTGAAATATCATGTCCAGCAGCATTTTCGTTCGCGGTCCTTTGCTCCTTGTTTCTACTATTGTATTATTTGGGACCGCAGGTCTTTTCAGATCCGATATGCTGCTCATTTTTTAAGACCTTTTAACATGGTATTGGCCATTGGTTAATTTTCCTTTCTTCATTTGAACTTGAAAGTCATCGCTACAAATTTAGTTCCTGGACAATTCAGTCAAATAAGACAACTGCAAATAAAACAAGTTGGCACAATTGCTGAAAGTATAGTTTAAAAGAGCACGAATTATTTTTCAATGACCTTTTCCTTGGAGTTGCCGTCGTGATTGCTTATTCATAAATGGAGGCTAATTGTTTATTGTTTTATATTCATGCTAATCAGCGCTACTAGATGTGCTACTAGCATGTGCAAAATTGAAAATGAGGCCAGTATGGTTAATTAACATACATGCATAAGAAAGAATAATAAACCGGCGCCATTTTTGAACAAGGTCTCTTACAACGTGACCTCAAGCGTTACAGAATATAACAGCACAAGTGTGACCAGACCTTAACTTTTTGCGTTCGCGCACTTCCCGCGGCTACACGGCCGTTGTATCGTCAGCTACAGTAAACACTTTTGTTATGTTCACGGTTTGTCAAATTGTTTCCCTGCATTTTTTTCGCGGTTTGCTACTCAAGACAGATTTGACATTTCTCAAACAGTGGCCAAGACCGCATATGTGACTGCGTAACTCTGCAAGTCAATTGTTTTGGGAGAGATATAGAGCTAAGTGCTTATTTTTAACCTGATTTCGTCTTAGGACAATTGAAGCTGTTTTCTGTCCTATATTGTGCATTTATGGCGTCCATTTAAAAAGGTTTAAGTTTTGAATAATTACGTGATATGATGGTTGGGAGAATTCGGAGAGCTCCGCTGTTAGGCTAAGGCTATCCATATATATTAGAAAAGCCGGTGAACTAAACAACGGGCAAAACAAAACCGTACCTTTTGGAGTAATTCGCATTGTTTGCACAAGCAATTTTTCTATTTGGATACTTTAACAAAGGTTTCAAAAATCAGGTTAAAATTTCGAAAAGTCAATAATATTACATCAAAGTACAATTTTCCTGTGTTTATTTGTCGCTAAGCTTTTGCGAGTATAATTTAGGTGAATAAAGCAACTCGTAAATGGTCTCACAATGGTTTTTTTTTTCTACCAAAGGTAATTGTTTAGCTAATTATTTTCTTTTGAAACAAAGTACACCGAGTCTTGAATACTCCATGATATTTTTTCCTTATTTTTCAAAAGGTCAATGAGTAGTTTAAGTTTCTAAAAAATCTTCTCTATGGCGCTGTGAACACAGCTTTAGCTATTCCTGTCCTGCAACATCACAGTTGATTAATCACTTGGAAAGTAACGAATCCTGAATACAACAATAATGTTGTATGTTTGCTGAATAATTATCCCAAATGTTTTGCGGCCTGGATGTTTGATTTTTTTCCAACAAGCGTCTATAAAATGCGTGCAAAGGAAACTAGGACAACAACAACACAACACTTTATTTAAACACGGAGTAGTGAACTGGCTGAAGTTCTAGCGTTCCATGAACAGCTTATGTACCGTGATTAAAATAAACAAATAATAAATCAAGATACTAGGCATCACAATATTAAAATATTAAAAAGTAAAATTCTAAACAACCAATAGCAACCGGAAGTCGACTGTTGTTCTCTTGGCGTCTTCTGTCTTCACCGCGTCATGCCATAAATATTAAAAAAAAAAGAAAAAAAAAAACTTTCCTTTTCTTTCGGAGAAGCAGAAGCATTCCATAAAAGGAATAAACAGATTTCCGGTTACTTGTCCGACGAATTCAAACTGTTTTGAATTGAAGAGATCAGTCCGAAATGTGGAGTCCTTGCGTCTTGACCCACGAATTCAAACTGGTTTGAACTATAGAGACCAGTTTTGGGGACTTATCTCCTCATATACCTAATTCAATAAAGGTTACTTTGGTCATTGGTAATTGGGCGTTGGGAAGCTATTGTTTGGCGGTCACTCAAGCAAAGCATTGCATTGTGTTCGGTATGCGCAAATGCCAATGCCCAATTACCAATGACCAATTGCCAAAGCAACCTTTATTGAATTAGGTATATTCTGCTTTTCACCTTGAACCTTAAGAAAACCGCCTAAGAAAACGTTTGCACCCTTCAGTGAGTGGTATTCGGTGTGATATTTGATAGTCGCTATTTTTCTCTTGTCTTTTCCCATCACACCTGGCGTGCCTCTCTTCACTCGTATCCAACTCTTCTCGGCCCAAAATCAATATCCCAATAACGAGGTTGTAACTCCATGGCTTGACGCTAATATACATGTTAACGGAAGTTCCGTCATCCGTATTTAATCTTGACAAACGGGTTTATCACTCAGCCTATAGTAAATACATTCTGTGAGTTTTAAAATGACCATTACCAATAAAAAAAGGCAACATCAGTCCTTGGGTTTACGCCACTTCCTAAAGTAGCGAAGACTACTTTAGTCCGTGTTGTTGGGAGTTTTCAGGTCTGTATATCGGTATCTTGCAGTTAAGCCAGCCGTAGCAAATTTCTTAGTTTTGTTAACTTGCCGCCACCCTGTAAACGATCACGAAAGGAAATTTTGTCAAGAGACACCTATGAAAATCTCTAATTTGATATTGCATATTTTAAACCCGTGCGTTGGAACAGGAAAGTTTAACTTTTTCCAAATAACTTTCTCTTGTCCATAAATTTAATTTTTTGTTGGTAAATAAACTTTTAGTAGCCAGTAATCGCCAAACATCGTCTGACTGAAAGCGTGAAGGCACGAAAAGCGAGCCGTTGACATGATCAAGCATCCGAAACTTTTAAGGGTTTAAGAAAATTACAGCCATGCTCCGTCACGCGTGACCAGTATTTTTAAAAATTGAATGGAGTTTTCAAGATTACGCGTCGGTTTTGAAAATTCATTCCGAGATTCGGAATTCCCGTGAGAACTTTACCGCATTTTTGGAAACAAAGGGCAACAAAATGTCATTTTGTTTGAAATGTTACATATCCGAACAATATTAGTTTTTTTATGCGTGCAGCGAAGTTATTTTCCGTTAATTCGTGACTTTCAAAGTGTTTTCCACAGAGATCTGCAAGGTTTCATTCAAATCTCGGACGTTACAAAGAAATATTCAAATGTTCATTTCATTCTCAAAATTACTGGTCACGCGTGACGGAGCATGGCTGTAATGGACATATTTTTCTAGTCTGTGCTATATGCCTACTTGACATTGTTTACAGTAAATAGCGTTTAAATATTAGAGTTGGCCAGATTGAAATTGAGATAGACCGCAGATTTGTTACACCGTCTAAACTTTGTTTAAAGAACCGGCCCTAATAGTACGTATAGTTTTGTTAAGTTAATCTGTTTACTTGTTCAATGCATGAAGGGCCGTTTTCTTTCCGATGCCGTACGTTCAGCCTGTAGTCAGCACTTCTAAATGGACTCAAAAAGTTTCTCAATTCCCTTCACTGAAAAATGATGAAGTGACACACACTACGATTCATTTTATGCCGAGAACAGCATAAAATGTATCCGTTTGCAAAGCTCTCGCGTGGGCAATGATCTAAGTAATTTCAACATGCTGATTCATGTGTGTGCTATGTAACGTAAGCCCATTATTGATATCGATCGCTTATAGGAATCAGGAAAAGTCATGTGGCCTGGTTCAACGTTGGAATGGTTTGATTCATTGTTCGACAAATGTCTTTGTTATGAATTTGTTTATTATAATAAATAAATTACGAACTTTTAAGCCATTTTCGAAAGACTTGCAAAATTCTCCAAATTTTGTTGTACATTGCCCTGCAGTTCCAACATTTGTATTTTAATCCTGATAAACGACATTCTGTGGTTTTTTAAGAGGCAATTAGTGCCAGTTAAAACGCCAACAAAATTTTTGTGCTTACGTCATTTTCTGTCTCTATTAACTAAAATAAGTAGCAACAATTAGTTCAGTTCGAGTTGTTGGGAGACTTCAGGTGGTCAGTATATCGGCATCTAATTTCTTGCTGTTGTTTAAGGTGGCTGAACACAGTTTTACTGTACCTATGCATCATTCATTTTAAAACCACTAACGTCAGGGCACCCAAAATTGGCGAGGCATAAGATTAAGCAACAAGTTTTATATTTTGATATTTTTGTCGAGCTTTTAGGGTGTTGCCATGGCAACAAGGTGGATTGTAAATCAGCCTGCTATATTTGGTTTCGTTTATTTTCAGAAAATCTAGTGGTTAGATTTTGTCCATCATTTGTCTCCAGTAAACTCGTAAAAATATTCACGTGTTAATACTGGTCTCATGTAATTTTGACAGGGATCTTCCGTAATTTGTGGTTTAATATGTTTGCGTTTTGAAAAAATCTCCTCTGTTAGATGTCAAATTTTTGATAGCAGATGAGTTCGGCATATTCGGAAGTATTATTGTGCCAAATTTCGTGAAATTCTAACGAGTGGTTCCGTAGAAATCAGTACGTTTCCGAGGAAAGTCGCTAAAACATCCAGTCACAATTTTTTTGGTCAACTGCTCATGCGTTGCATTTGACTGGGTTCTCGATCGAAAGACAAAAACGACCAAAAGGCAGTGTATTTCTTCAATGGTTCTATAAATTATCTATTGATTCAACAGACATTTTTACGAACAACAAATTGTTTGATATTAAGACGAAAAACAACACTTTCGCGATCCACTCTGAGCAAAAATAAAATGATCGCTGAATTAGGTGCCACGTTTGTTTTTCTCAAAACTCTGCACGTGCTGACTCACGTAAGCAGCTGAAATTGAAGAGCGCGCGCAAACTGTGTTCAGCCACCTTAAACCAGCCGTGGCATTGTTATTCTCGTCAAATTGAAGGTATTTGTGTCTGCGATTCCTTAGTTTTTCTAATTTCCCGCCAACCTGTAAACCATCAAGAAAGAAAATTTTGTCAAGAGACACCTGCAAATTTCATATTTGATATTGGAATATCAAACCGAGGCATGCGTTGGAACAGGGAAGTTTAACTTTTTCCCAAGAATAATTTTCTCTTGTCCGTTGATTTCATTTTTTGTGGGCCAGAAATTCTCGTCTGACTGATAGCGCGAAGGCACGAAAAGCGAGCCGTCGGCATGATCAAGCATCCGAAACTTTAATTCTATGTAAAGTTTTGTTAAGTTTCCTTGTTCAACCGATGCCGTTGAGCCAGTAGATCAAAGCTTCTAAAGGGACCCAAGAGGTTTCTTAAATCTCCTTACTTAAAAATGATGAAAGGACACACACTATGATTCAATTTATACCGAGATCAGCATATGTATTTTCACATGTTACTAGATGTTTCTTAAGACATTGCGAGGTTCGCACGCCTCAGCGTGCTTCTATTGTTTGTCTGTTATTCCATTGTTTCAGATGTGTATATAAGAGTGAATCAGAATTCATTCTCCCTCTCTCTCTCGCAGAACTAATCGAGTTTATAACGCATTACATTATGTTACCGTGATGTCCGATTCTGAGAGTATAAACGGTTCAACACGCGGTGAATTTTTTCGCGGTGCACATTTCTTCGGTTAGCGTAGGTTCGGAAGGTCGGAAAGGTTAAACGAAACAACGGGCGGTTAATCTTCTCGTGGTGTTCAACCTTAAACTCCGACTGTCCAAGGCGAATCCAGTGATTATTCAGCAGGTCTTTGGCTTGTTTAAATCGTATCTTAACACACGGCTTGAAGGGAAGGGGAAGCAAATCGAAGTATAAGATAGAGAAAGACACGGTCGAATTACAAATTCAAAGAAAACCCGAAACAATTCAAGTTTAACGCTCAATTAAATTCTATTTTGATCCAAATTCAGAGTGCTATTAATCCGCCGACTGATATTCCAGTAATTAACAATCTTATTGCTGAAAGCAAAACCCTTATTCACATGAGGCAAAAGTTCATCAGAATTGCCGACAGGAATAAACATGGCTGGCTAGTAGTCAACGAGTACGAGTCAGACGACTTGGCATCGGGTCCGGAAGACGAGAAGAAGTCGAGGAAAGCAAAGGCCAACTCCGATGGAAGACCTAACGAAGATAAGAAGCCGAAATATGCTGCTGATAATCAGTTTCTTTTTCGTGGCTTGGTGAGTTCTTCCTCGCGTTCAATGTTTACGCGTTTACTTTGTGATTTCTCGTAGGATTCTCCTTGTGAGAATCCAACCATCATAATTCTTGTTGCTGTTTTATGTCTGTTTTACAGATTGTTTAAGGCGAAAATAATTTACGTTCGTTTGAACGTAGTGAATTAGAACGTAAATGTATTTTCACATGTTACTAGATGTTTCTTAAGACATTGCGAGGTTCGCACGCCTCAGCGTGCTTCTATTGTTTGTCTGTTATTCCATTGTTTCAGATGTGTATATAAGAGTGAATCAGAATTCATTCTCCCTCTCTCTCTCGCAGAACTAATCGAGTTTATAACGCATTACATTCCCGCCCACCCACCCTCACAGTCTGTTTAGAATCTATTCCAAGTTTCAAGTTTTGCTGCTTCAAATGCTTTCGGTACAGTCATTGGGCAAGAGATTGTCAGATCAGGTTGGACCTCTCCCGCCGGCCATCATGGCTCCCACATCAACAGGAAACGCTACATCAGGAACGGCACCAAAGTAATCACCCATCTCATCACTGTTTTGGAACACGAGCTTTCTGAGGTATGTCTAATATGAGTGCCAGAATCTAAGCACTGCTTTCAATACGGTTTAAGGAAATTTGAAGAGGAACGGAACTTTTTTGAACATATTGGTGTGTCAAGTTTTATATTAGATGTCATTAGAGACGGCTATTAGTTACCCTTCTTTGAGGAACCTAGTAAGATTAAGCTCCTTAACAATAAGTCTGCTAGATTGCACAATGAGTTTGTTAGCAAAACAATAGCGGAATTACGGAAGGCTGGCCGTGTTCGAGGTTAACTCGCCGCCACATTTTGTCAATCATTTATCTGTTTCTATCCAACCTTTGGTAAAAGAGCTATATACCTGACTTGTGACACCAACATATTATGTTTGATATATATATATATATATATAAAACGCACCAAGTATGAGGATTGGTAAATTGCTCTTAGCTATTTTGAAAAGGACTCTTTTATGTTTACGGTCGATTTATAGAGCGGTTGCCATCATTTAGAGTTTTGTTAATCGACATTAAATTTTTCTAGGGTTTTTCATGGGATCTTGCAATTTAGGAAAACCCCGTTTCTTTGCGTTTTGTGCCGGTTACTTTTCGGTTTATCTACAGTTCCACATATTTCACTAAGCGTGTACGACCTTTGGAGAATTCAGGGTATCAACCAAAAATAAATATATTTATATATATCTTCCCAGTACTGGTTTTGTAGCAACGATAAGTCTTTTTGGAAGCTTGTCAACTTATTGAATGGCTGTGTCTATCTTGGAATTCTACGATGCGACGGTTCATATTACCGATCGTAGATAGAGTTGTTGCAAATATTTCGATGTCGATAATGTCATTAATTCTAAGTTTCAGGTTTCTGCCAGATCGTTGGCTTCATTTGGCGGAAAGATTATTTCTGCGTGTGCAGTTGTTGGTATAAACAGCAGAATTATGTCTAGGCATTGTTCCATGTCGGTTCAGTCGCTGTCCAAGATCGGGATTCAATGTTTACTTTAGAAGAGTATTCTCGAAAAGATATTTACTGTTGGAACCAAAAATTTTGGCTATGCTAATGTTGTATACTGTCAATCAATCAATCAATCAATCAATCAATATTTATTTGCCCCAATAATATTATTTACAAAGATGATATATTACAGTGTCTTAAAAAGGAGCAGGAGCAACAAACCTTTCTGGGCTTTACGGGGAGAGCCCCTGTTACGGTTACTGTTTTAGTGATAAAACTCCAAATCGTTTGGTTTACTCTGATGCTGGTGCGTCCGGGTTCGGGGCGCACATGAGCTTAAATGATGAATATATTCACCACGGTATGTGGGAGTATGGCGAAAATTATAGAAGTTCTACATGGAGGGAACTTTATGCTTTTGCACCACTCTATTGAGTGGTTCTTGTGTTAAATGGTTCACTGACATCCAATCCGCCGCAAGAATTGTTGAAGTCGGCAGTATAAAATGGGTTTACATTGTATTGCTTTCAGATTTTTCTAATTTGCATTACACATAAAATCCATCTTGGGAAACAATGGATCCCTCGTACCGAAACAGAAAGAGCTGATTTTGTTAGCCGCTTCATTGATACAGATGACTGGCAGATTTCTAACACATTTTTTGATCACCTGGACAGTTTGTGGGTGCCCCATACTATTGATTACTTTGCTAATTATTATAATTTCAGAATTCCATGGTGTGTTGTAGGTTTTGGAATCCGGGTTGCTCTGGTGTAGATTTTACTTTCGTTGTTCAAAGGCTTCAAGGCGAAAATTGTCTGGTGCTGCCCCTAGTGTATTTAATAACTAGGGTTCTTCATTATTTATATTGGCAGTTGGCAGTCGCAACTGTTGTCCCCTTTAGGTCTTTGCTTTGCAGAAATTATAGTGGCTTTGTTGTTGATTATAGACTATTCATAGGAAAAAAAATTTTTGGAACAGGGAAAAATTGAAATTCTCGGTTGGGTTTCCCAAATTTTTTTCTAGAAATTATGGCCGAACGGTCGTATTTTCATTAGTTTCTAATATTTATTTAATCAATATTTCACCAAATAGTAAAGATCACAATTTCGCTCAATGTCACCGGCTAATCCTATATTGTTACGCCACCAGTGTTTGTAAGGCACCGGCTGAGTTGATTTATATGCATTCTGCAGGTTGAAAGGTATGAGTGGCACTGGCCTTAAACAATAGTCATTGGGCACTGGCCTATATACTAATTGTATGTTTATACTCATTGGGCACTGGCCTATTTGTATATGAATAGCGCTGGCCTGTATGTCTTTGTATGATTGCCAAAGAATTGTGGTTACGAATGGCACTGGCCGCCACGTTTTGTACGTAGCTGTTTACATGTACGTTAGGCATCGAGAGGAGTTTGTTTTCATAAGTAAAGTTTTCCTACCATCTATACACTATGTTTACTTAGTTATTGCTGCACTAACTGTCGTATTATTTTCTTTTCCGCGCTCACAGATCCAACTAAGAGGTCCTTCCTGGAGACTTTTACCGAAGAACAGAATTTCGAAATTAAGAAGTTTTTCGACTGATGCCACGCTTAACAAGTTTCTCTTCAGACACCGTTCCCCCCCCCCCCCCCCCCACTATGTTGGATGTCTATTTGCCATTCTATTCGGAGCGGGCAAAATCTAGTTCATCCGTCACTTTAGCCTATTCTGCATTATAGCGGATACATACATTTGTACCTGATTCTAATCCCCTGGATAATACTGAAACGATTAAGATCTAAACCAGTAACAAAGAAATGCTCTGTTTCTTCAGACATGATTATAAGGATACCAGATAAATATATTATCTGTCTGTATCTAATTTAAGGGATCTAGGATTGCTGCTATTTGTGAGATAGATTTTTCAGGTCTTTTCCGATATAATGAAATTTGTACATTCTCCATATGCATTTAGTTCTGAGGATTACCAAACAATTCCGATTTCTCATAGTAAAACCGACCTGTGCAGGGAAGGAAAACTTATCAAAATTAATAAGTTAAATGATAAGTATGTCCCGGTAAGTGTTTCAATGAAATACATAAAAGCAGCTTATATTGATTTCCGTTCTGATTTGCCGTTATTTAGACCTCTTATCATAAACGATAAAGTATTTATAGTCTCAGAAAAGGCAAATTATCCTATTCAAGATGTTGAGAAATACAGTTCGCTTAAGAGTTAGGATATCACCCTGAAATACATAGTCTAAGAGCTGGGAACATTACCTTAGTTGTTTGTAATACTAACAATTCAATTTCCAAACAATTGTTGCAGCTGCATGGCCGTTGGAAAACAAATACTGCAAAAGACATGTACGAACAAGAAGACGTTTGTGAAAGATAACAGATGCCTATCTTTGATTTGTGCCCATTTGTAAATCGACCATTAGCATTCTTGTATTAAAATAAACTCGATTCTGCTTGTGAGAATCCAACCATCATAATTCTTGTTGCTGTTTTATGTCTGTTTTACAGATTGTTTAAGGCGAAAATAATTTACGTTCGTTTGAACGTAGTGAATTAGAACGTAAAAAATGTATCCGTTTGCAAAGCTTTCGCGTGGGCATATTCTGGTCATTCTGAACTCAGAATACGCTAACAAAACTATGTTGTTTACATTCTCACAAACCAAACATTTTCTAGGTACACATAATCAATATTTTATTCCATATTTTACGAGAGAAACAGGTGCAATATTTAGAGGTATGCTGTTTTTAAAATGGCCGGAATATGACCCAAAAAAACGCGCAGTAAGTTAAGCAATTTCAACATGCTGATTCATGTGCGTGCTGTGAAATTGTGAAACGTACGTAAGCACATTTACTATTGATATCGATCGCATTGTGACATGGTTCAACGTTGAAATGGTTTGTTCGGTAAATGTGTTTGTTATAAATATGTTTATTATATAAATGACGCTATCGACTAATTACGAACTTTTAAGCCATTTTTGAAAGACTTTCGAAAATTCTCCGAAGTTTCTTATACATGCATTGGGCTTGTCGGGTAGTTCGTATTTAATATTGATAAACAGGTTTATTAGTCCTAGTCAATACATTCTGTGGTTTTTCAGAGGCAATAAGTACCAGTAAAAGAGCCAATACATTATTTGGACCGACGTCATTTTCTATCTCTATGAACCAAAATAACTGAAAAGCAACCGCAATTAGTTCAGTCCGAGTTGTTGGAAGTCTTCAGGTGGTCAATATCTTGCATATCTTGCATCTTGCAGTTGTTTGTACCAGCCATAGCATTGTTATAGTCGTCAAGTAAAAGGTATTTCTGTTTGTGGTTCCTAAGTTTTGTTATCCTGCTTGCCACCTTTAAACGCTCAAAGAAATAAAATGCTATACATCAAGAGACAGTATGCAAATTTATTGTTTGATATTGCATGTCGGTCAAACTGATGTTGGTACGATGAAGTTTAACTTTTCCCGTAATAATTTTTTGTCTGTAAATTTCATGTTTCGCAGGTTAATAAGCTTTTTGTTTCCAGTAACCGTCAGCAGTTAGCATCTACGTATTACACGGATACAGGTAAGCGAACCCAGTGGCATGATGAATCATCATCAAAGACTTGAACATAAGTATAGTTCTGTTAAGTTTCCTTGTTTAATGAAGAGCCGTTTTCTTTCCGCTGCCGAGAGGCAGTAAATCAGCGCGTCTTAAGGGGCGGACCATTAGAAATCTTGGGAGGGGGGGTGACAATTACCAAAAAAAAAATCCTGCAAAGGAAAATTGTCTCAAAAAAAATTCCTGCAAGCAGTTGACCATAAAAAAATAAAATCCTGCAAGCTAACTGGCTATATATACATATATTTATTTATTTATTTATTTATTTTAAACTGTATGTATGAGTATGACATGCTCTCTGGTAGTAAAATTCATCAATTGAGTCAAATGCTGTCAAAAATTACCTGCCTCAAAGGTCTATCTGGTACGTCAAATTCTCATAATACTTACTATACAAAAAGACGAAATTGCATATACTTTACTCTGATATCCAGAAAAACTTAAAGAAACAGCAAGAAATATAAAATGAAATCGAGTACTTGTATGTGGAGCCACACAAAGAGACGCAAAGCGACGAGAAGCCACATCGATTTGCCAAACATTTTTGACAGAAATTGTTGTCTCAGAACACTAGAAATGGAGTTTCAGAGCATCCAGATTTCAAAATTTTATGGGGGGGCATGCCCCCAGACCCCCCTAGCGGCTCGAGCCTTCGGCGCTCGACCACTCTATCTCAATTCTTATTTCTCCTCATTTTTTATGCAAAGGTTCCACAGTCTGACTTAAATCTACTCTCCAGCGTTTAATACCAAAAATGGATTGGGCCAGGTATAAAAAAAATTGGAGCTTGCACGCATTTATAAAGAAGGTCTCAGAAAAAAAAAAAAAACCTGCAAGCTTGCACCTCCCCCAAAAAAAAATCCTGCAGGAAAATCAGGTCGAAAAAAAAATTCATACACTGAAAAATTTTTGACCCCCCTCCCAGGATTTCTAATGGTCCACCCCTAAGGGACCCAAGAAGTTTCTCAAATCCTTTTAATTAAAAGTCTGAAAAATGATAAAGTGACAAACCCTATGGTTCATTTTATACTAAGAAAGGCATAAAATGTCAGAAAGTTTCGAACGCTTTTGCGTGGACTTCCGTTGTCTTCAGAATCGATACCAAGCTTAATATCTCTACAACAAAGCTAGAAGGACAATTGTCTTGATTGTAAATGTATTAGACGGGGCATCAAATATTGAAATTTTGTCTTAAACAAGGTCATGGTTTGAGCGGCCCGACCGCACTTCCCTATCCGATCGTCTATCGAGTACCACCCCACCCCCCGGGGGTGTTACTAAGCAATTGCAACATGTTGATTCATGTGCGTGTTATGAAATTATCAAACGTAAGCACATTTGTCATTTATATTAATCGCATCAAGGAATCAGAGAAGTCGCTGACATTTATTGTACCGTGCCGTAAATGTGATATATGTTGCCTAGCTGCTGTCCGTCGATCAGTTCTTTTAGCAACAGTATTGAAGGAGCACCGCAACCGTTCTTTTGAACTTACTATCAACCTTCCCAAGGAGAGAAAAAAGTCTTCAAAGTTTGGAAGCCATAGCGCCATTTTGTTTCTGACCGCGCGCAAAACCGCGCGTAGCCTGCACACTACTTCCTGTGATGCCATATACGGACATGCCCCATTACATCCGGTTGAGGCGCTAACAGTTTCAGCTTCCTCTCGACTAGTTTTTTTTTCGATGTTAATTTTTCCGTTTGACTGCACTTTTGCGTCAGTCTTTTTATTTCGAAACTCGACTCAATTTTTGAACTTAAAACCACATTTTTTTAAATCGTGGACCATTATTTTTTTGAAGTAAAATTTAATTTAGTCGACCCCATTTTTTTTTAATCTCACTGTTTAGTTTTTCGAAGTAAGGCACTTCTTTGTGGGGGGGGGGGGGGGGGTATTTTTGTGCGCAACGAAACGCCATAGTATACTGATGCCGGGGCTTTTCTGAAATCCCAGCATTCATGGCAAGAAGTGGAATCAAAGCCGCAAGTGACAGTGACGCCACATCACCTGCTGAACAAGTACTGGATTTTGATGACATCACATTGAAAGGTAAGGATCGAGTCACGTTACTACCTTTGCGAGGTTGTTGATAACAAAGAAAGGTGTTTTAGCATCTTTAAAAAACATTTTAAAAGGTTGACTTTGATGTGATAAAAAAGCCTATAAAAGCCCCCTCCTCCAAACTGGATGCATTAAATGGATGATCATAGCTTGAAAGCCTCCTCTCCCTTACTTAAACCCTGTCTCCTCCATTGTACACCGTGCTAAAACTGAGTTTATGGTCATTAGCTCGCGTCAAAAATTACAGTATCTAAATGATTACACAATTAGCATCAATGTAGACGGCGTCATAATAAATCAAACTAATTATAGCAAATCTCTTGGGCTTTACATAGATGAAAACCTTTCCTGGAAAGAGCACATACGCGTAATTTCGAAAAAAGTTGCTTCCAGTATTGGTGCACTTAAACGAGTCATACCATTTATATCCATGCGCACTGCAATCAAAATTTATAAAGGCCTGATCCAACCACACTTTGATTACTGCAGTGTTGTTTGGGATGACTTGTCACAACAGCTGAGTGAGGAACTTCAAAAACTGACCAAAACTACAAAACCGGGCTGCAAGAGTTATTACTAAACCAATCTATGATACGAACTCTAGGTTTCTTCTTAACTCACTTGGGTGGGATAACTTGTGTGTTAGAAGGGCCAAGCAAAAAACTAATATAATGTACAAAAGTGTTAATAAGCGTGCCCCAGTTTATCTCTGTGATATGTTTACACCAAGACTTACGTCTTATGACCTTCGTGACGCTAAACAAAGACTGGCATTACCTAAGCCGAGAACTGACTACCTTAAGCGAAGCTTTAGCTATAGTGGAGCTTTTCTGTGGAATAACCTTCCAGAGGAACTAAGAACAACTCAATCACTGAGCCTTTTAAAAAAAAAAGGTATCAGTGAATGGTTTTCCCAATCGGACTCTCGCACGGCAAATATGTAAAACAGTGAATTGCTTTTTTATATTGTAAATACTGATATTTTTAACCGTGTATAAATAAAGATTTTGATTGATTGATTGATTGATTGATTCAGTCAGGCCATAATAACTCCTTACGGATTTTAAGCGCAGCGTATGTTAGACAGCAATAGACGGGAAGAACCGTTGAAATATAAACTACATAACATAACGCAACGTAACGTAACACAACTTAATCTCTTCGAAATGTAAAGCGTGAAAACACGATTTTAGTAGTTTATGTGAACGCATGCACTTTGTAACGCTTTCCAATTCTTCAAAATATTTCGCGCGAAAGCTTTTATTATGTGAATAATGCACGCTGACGATCTTCTATTTTGCTTCATTTTAGCAATAGCAGAGGTTTACAAAAATGAAGGTAATGATGAATTCAGAAAGAGGGAATTCAACAACGCTATATACTTCTACGCGGAAGGAATTAAAGTGAACTGCAAGGATAAAGGTTTAGAGGCTAAATTGTACAGCAACACGGCAATAGCACACTTTCGTTTGGGTGAGACGTTTTGAATTTTTCGTGTACCATTTCTTTTCATTTTGCAATTTTTTTGAATTTATTTAAATATTATGTGCGTGTTGTGCTTGGTTGAAATAAAACATGTTAAAAACACGCATCATTTTCGGCATCATAAAAGAAGCATTATCGCGTTTCCATGCGCTTTGCGCCGGCAATTAATTGTATTTGTTTTGAATTCTGATTGGCTCACTCCGTCTGCTGTGAGTGACTTTTTTGGTTTTGTTTTTACAACACCCATTTAAAAAGCGCTTACATTCTTTCACAGGGAATTACAGCGACTCTCTGAGAGATGCAAAGGCTGCTACTGACTTACAACCATCGTTTGTCAAAGCAATAATAACAGGTACAAGTATTGTTTTTTAACTTAAGAAACAGCGATGAGTTTATGATGATATTGTTATTACAAAATAAACGCCGAAGGGTTGCCCTCTTTCTTAAAAGTAGGTGGTTACAGAGGAAGCTTTTGAACAAGAGCAGTACTTTATTCCACTAAATATATTCACACGATCGTGTTTTTTAGGAGCGAATGCCTGTGCGAAGCTGAATCTGTTTGAGGAAGCCATCAAGTGGTGCGATAAAGGATTAGCAGTATCCTTTGCAAGTGATACACCTCCTATTTGCAACTTGTCTCTCAATGAAAGCTTCCTGTTGCGAGTTACGGGAGAAACTAGAGCAGCTACAGTCTTTTCTCTTTCCACCCTGTGGTGTTTGGATGGGTACCGGGGAACATTAAGTACTTAATGTCTGGCTTCACGGGAGACCCACGAGGCGAACATTGAAGGTCGAGGAGAAACAAAACCTACTGTTTCCCTTGAAGCCAGTCATTAAGCATTTTGTTCCACTCCCGACTAAAAAATACTTAAAACACAAAAATTTGAGTGCGGCTGGCACAGAAATTTGCCGCGGTTTCAAGGCGCACGACCTGATCACGTGCAAGTCAAAAGTAGTTTCCCTAGGGAGTTAGTGAGATTTCTTCGCCCTAGGGAGTTAGACTGTTTGACCTATGGCACGTGACACGTTCTTGTCCAATCAGAAACAAAACAAAATGTTTGAGTTGCAATTGGGAGGTATAACAAAATAAATTATGCGATGGATTAGCATCCAATCCAGGGGAGTAGGCAACACTACTAGTAGCTTCATGCTCCTCGCGTAAGTGCAGCCCCACTTTTTCGTAGAAGCCATAAAAGAGCTGTGCATTCAAGCCCGAATTCCCGAGGTTTACTTTAATGCCCCTTGAACAAACAAACCCACCACTAATGCTTTCCTTCTCATTGCGGATTACAGCAACTTACAAGCATGGATCATGCATTATCATCTTTATTTACACCTTCAGTTTAACAAGTTACTCATTTTAACATTTAAAAGATTGACAAAGAAAACAGCAGGTTGTTGGAACTTAGAAAAATGTATCTGACATGCACCGATAAAGCAAAGAATAGTACAGGATCTGGGGCCATGGACGACAAGGTATCTCTCTTTTTTTACTCTTAAACATTTTGCTAATCGCTCTCCATATTATACGGTCATCTCCCGCTTAAACGGACATCTTCGCTTCCACGATCTGTTGTCCCTATTGGCAGCGGAACAGAGTGATGTTTATTAGTCAGGAACGGTTGTGTGTTGTTTCAATCTCAAATCATTCGGAGTCAGGCAGCTGAGACCCTTCGTCTCCCCTTACTGTTGACAGCGTTGAAAAGTGATAAATTTGGCAGTGTTAATTGATACAATAAAGCTTCCTCGAACTCGACTAAGCAAATTCAAAAATTCTATTTAACTACATTTTGACACCTTTTTGTAAGGAAGAGTCGCTCAAATATGAACCAGTGATGTATAAAGCATTTCTTTTTCACGGGATGGCTCACAGGATCCTTTGATTATGACTTCTGTCGTCAAAGTCTATTAGCTCTATTGGGAGACTTGGTAAGCCTGCTGTACCTTTAACAGTTGACAAGCGTGCCTACAAGAAAAGAAATGTTATGTAGCTGAAAACTTTAATCTAAGTGCAAGAGTTTATGGAAGTTCTCTCTCCATTATTTAAATTAGATTTCTTGCAGTTTAAGTTATTTAAATGTAAAGGCAACGTCTGTTATCGGGTATCCATATGTATTTACACACAGAGACGAGTATTAAAAAACACTTAACAAAGAAAAATTTAAAAGACAAGCGGATAAAGAACATCTTTATACGTGTAGAGGCTTAAGAGGTCAGATCATTGCTGGACGAGCTTAGCTTTTGGTCTTTCTACTGTATCGTTTGTTTAAAAAGGAACTCATTGCAATTAATCCTTAAGCCTTTCTGAACTCTTTGAGAACCCTTCCTTAACCCTTTCTGAACCCTTCCTTAATTGTGGTGGTGGTGGAGGAAACAATATAATTGTGGTAGTAGTGGATAGAACAATGCAATTGTGGTGGTAGTGGTGGTGGTGGGAACAATGGAATTGTGGTGATCGTGAAGGGGAGACAATAGAATTGTGGCGGTGGTGGTGGTGATGGTAGAGGAGGAAACTATAGAACTGTGGTGGTGGTGGTTGTGGAGGTAAAATAGGGCAAGTTTGTTCAAAGCTATGTTGCTATTGTGTAGAGGTACACAATTCATGATGTGTGACAACATCATTGTGTCACTGATCTTTTTATGGAACTGGATTAGATAAAAAAAATACTGTACCACAGCAAGTTAATGAGTTCCCACAGTTAAAATGGCTAGTTAATGTATTCCACAATAAGGTAATGAGATACCACAGTATTCTATTTATGAGATAAACACAATAACCTATGAGAATAAATGCATATTTTACCGCAAGCTAATAAGATTCCACCACACAAAAAAAAAAACACGCTAATTTCATGCATACTATGATACTATAAGGGGCTTCATAATTGCTTAGTAACTTACGAAAACAATCAAGAAGTAGCAATTGATGTCGGTTTAGGAGGAAGTAATGACCACCGTACTTCGCAAGAGAAACTAAGGTCGTGTTCTATTGGGAACAACCGTTTCAACCTAAACCGGTTTTGGTTGATTTCGTTGAGACGTTCTAATAGAACACTTTTCAACCATTTTCGGTTGAAACCATTTCAACCAGGTCCAGAGCTGGTTGAAATGGTTGATCAACCAAACCAACCGTAAACGGTTTTTTCCCAATAGAACACGAAAAAAAATCCAACCATCCCAACCAACCGAAAACGGTTGATCCCAATAGAACACGACCTAAGTAATTCCTTTCCGATTATTCTTCCAGGCAGTTAAAACGGCACCGATTCAGCTAAGACGTAAGGTTTTTATAGCCGTTCTGAAACAAGGATAACTTAGCCCTCCCTTACCCAGCAATTGATATAGTGCATTTCTTCTTATATTCTGTGTTTCCATTCTTCCATAAGAAAACAAAGAGTTTTCTTTGCGCTTGATGTATACATTACTGTTACTTACTGTTCGAAATAATTTCGGTTAAATTCATTTCGTTGGCACAGGTAACCAAAGTGTACAAAGCGTACTTTAAACAATTTTATAGATCAGAAATTCGATCAACAATAATTGCCACTTTTTCTTTAAAAAGCTGTCAAAAATCTAAATAAAAGTCTTAGAACATCAGCAATTATTTATCTTTTTATCCCTTCTGGGAGGTTCCTTGTAAGCCGTTTTGGATCAACCTTTGAGAAGAAACTCGTCAGAAACTGTTTACCAGAGTGTCGCAGAAGCGATTAGACAAGAAAAGACAACGAGTGGGCTATTTAAAAAGTTTGGAAAATCTTTTATTACTGAGATAATTTAAAGTTTTTCGAAGAAGAAAAACGGAAATTATTTAAGATCAGACACAAACTCTTATAGTACACTTTAACTGGTTACATATACTGTCAAAACTTTTGAAGCGTTTTAATGAACAATTGTTTACATTCTTTAGACATGCCTAGGAGAAGAAAGCAAACACGTACTAAACAACAGTGATGCCCAAGAAAAACGGAACCGCATTGGAATTGGCATTGCAGCCCTCGAGCTCAATGACTTTAAAAAGGCCCGGGATTACTTCGAGTTAGAATTGAGTGAATCCAAAGATGCTGGAGACATGCATAGAGAAGGGGTGGCAAATGTATACCTTGGTCTTGTTTGTTTTAATCTCGCTGATTTTAAAACGGCTATCGAGTTCCATCAGCAGGCTCTTGTTATCGCCAAAAAAGTTGGGAGCAAAGATTTAGAAAGATCGGCATATAGTAACCTTGGTCTTGCTTTTCACTCTCTCGGCGATTACAAAAAAGCAATCGAGTTTCATCAGCAGGCTCTTAGTATCGCCAAAGATATGGGACGCAAAGATTCAGAAGGAAATACATATTTTAACCTTGGTCGAGCTTATAACTGTCTCGGCGATTTCAAAAATGCAATTGAGGTCCTTCAAAAGGCTCTTAGTGTCTTCAAAGAAGTTGGAAGCAAATATTTAGAAGGAAAGACATATTACAGCCTTGGTCTTGTTTATAACTCTCTCGACGATTTCAAAAATGCAATTGAGGTCCTTCAAAAGGCTCTTAGTATCGCCAAAGAAGTTGGAAGCAAAGATTTAGAAGAAAAGACATATTGCAATCTCAGCAGTGCTTATCACTCTCTCGGTGATTACAAAAAAGCAATCGAGTTTCATCAGCAGGCTCTTAGTATCGCCAAACATATCGGACGCAAAGATTCAGAAGGAAATACATATTTAAACCTTGGTCGAGCTTATAACTGTCTCGGCGATTTCAAAAATGCAATTGAGGTCCTTCAAAAGGCTCTTAGTATCGCCAAAGAAATTGGAAGCAAAGATTTAGAAGAAAAGGCATATTGCAACCTTGGTTTTGCTTATAACTCTCTCGGCGATTTCAAAAATGCAATTGACGTCTTTAAAAAGGCTCTAAGTATCTCCAAAGATGTTGGAAGCAAAGATTTGGAAGAAAAGGCCTGTTTGAACCTTGGTCGAGTTTATAAATCTATCGGCGATTTCAAAAATGCAATCGAGTTCTCTCAGCAGGGTCTTAGTATTGCCAAAGATATTGGACGCAAAGACTCAGAAGGAAATGCATATTGTAACCTTGGTCGAGCTTATTACTCTCTTGGCGATTTCAAAAAAGCAATCGAGTTTCATCAGCGGGCTCTTAGTATCGCCAAAGATATTGAAGATAAAGTTTTAGAAGGAAATGCATATGGTAACCTTGGTCTTGCTTATGAGTTTCTTGGCGATTTCAAAAAAGCAATCGAGTTTCATCAGCAGGCTCTTAGTATCGCCAAAGATATTGAAGACAAAGTTTTAGAAGGAAATGCATATGGTAACCTTGGTCTTGCTTATAACTCTCTCTGCGATTTCAAAACAGCAATCGAGTTTCAACAGCAGGCTCTTAGTATCGCCAAAGATATTGGTAGCAAAAAAATACAAGGAAATACATATTTGAACCTTGGTTTTTCTTATCACTCTCTCGGCGATTTAAAAAATGCAATCGAGTTTCATCAGCAGGGTCTTAGTATCGCCAAAGATATAGGAAGCAAAGATTGCGAAGGAGTGGCATACGGTAACCTTGGACTTGCTTATTACTCTCTCGGCGATGACAGAAATGCAATCGAGTTTCATCAGCAGGCTCTTAATATCGCCAAAGATATTAAAAGCAAAGATTTGGAAGGAAAGACATATTTGAACCTTGGTGGTGCTTATTACCGTCTTGGCGATTTCAAAAAATCAATCGAGTTTCATCAGCAGGCTCTTAGTATCGCCAAAGATATTGCAAGCAAAGTTTTAGAAGGAAGGGCATACGGTAACCTTGGAATTGCTTATTGCTCTCTCGGAGATGTCAAACAAGCAATCGAGTTTCTTCAGCAGGCTTTTAGTATCGCCAAAGATACTGGAAGTCAAGATACAGAAGGAAATGCGTATTTTAACCTTGGTCGTGCTTATGACCTTCTCGGCGATTTTTCTAAAGCTGAGGATTTTCTCAAATCCAGTGTAACGTTGTTTGATGAAATGAGGGTTCTTCGTCAATCGAAAGACGAATGGAATATCAGCTTTCGGAATAGCTGGGATGTGGCTTACAGTATGTTATGGCGTCTTCAATTAAAACAAGGAAAGGTTATCGAGGCGCTTCTTTCCGTTGAGCAGGGACGTGCACAAGCTCTAATGGATCTCATGGAATCACAATATGGCGTACACTCAGCTTGGTCAGCGTCCAGAAGAGCACATGGAAACAATGTCTGCTATTTCAAGCTACATGCCATCACTGACGATTTTTCTTGCAGAAAACAAGGAGTCACTTAATTTCTGGGTACTGCAGAAGGGTCTGCAATACAATTTTGTGCAAAAAAGATCCTCTAATACTGTGAAGTATTTGACTCATGAAGCTTACAAACACATTGGTGTTTTTGAAAGCGTCATGTGCGAGAATCGTTCCTTGAATAAGGGTGTAGATAAAGAGTCTGAAGATTTCCCTGATAGGAGTCCGAATGAGACAGGACTGAAGTCATCAGAAGGCGAGGGTGATGCTTTGAAAGCATTGTCTGACGTGGTTGTCGGTCCAATTGCTCACTTGATACAAGGTGATGAACTTATTATTGTTCCTGATGGTCCATTGCTCTTGGTTCCTTATGCTGCACTTGTGGATCAACATTCCACGTATTTGTCTGAAACGCTCAGAATCCGATTGGTTCCATCATTAACCAGTTTAAACTGATGGCAGAATGTCCGGAAGAGCGCCACAGTAAGTCTGGTGCACTGCTTGTTGGTGATCCGTGGGTGGAAACTGTCCGCATCAAAGGCAATGTAGTAGAGCAGCTTCCGAGTGCTAAAAAAGAGGTGGAAATGATTGGAGAGATTCTGAACATTGAGCCCCTCACTGGAAAAAACGCAACCAAAGCTCAGGTTTTAAGCAGGCTAAACTCAGTTGCCTTAATACACATTGCAGCCCATGGTTGTCCTGAAACCGGGGAAATTCTTTTGTCTCCTAATCCTGTAAGTTCCAAAACGGCCGGAGCACCCAACGAGGAAGACTATCTTTTGACAATGACAGACGTGCTGAATGAAAAATTGCATGCCAGGCTGGTTGTCTTAAGCTGCTGTCATAGCGGGCGAGGGAAGATCAAAGCTGAAGGTGTGGTGGGTATTGCACGTGCTTTCTTGGGTGCCGGTGCACGATCTGTTATTGCGTCACTTTGGGCGATTGATGACGATGCCACCTTGGAGTTTATGAGAAAGTTTTACGAGCCTTTGATGGAAGGTCAAAGTGTCAGTAAGTCCCTCAATCAGGCCATGAAATGGATGCGGGAGTCCGACAACTTTAGTAAAGCGAAGTACTGGGCTCCATTTGTGCTTATTGGCGATGACGTGACGTTTAATTTTGGCCAAACGAGGTGAGGATCTCACTCTTAGGGGAGAAAATTGAAAGAGGTTTTGAAAATCTCTTAACCCTGGTTTGTATAGGGGAATCTTTGCTGACGACATTGTTTACATTTTGCTTCATTAGCATACGAATCTGCATAGAGAAGGCATCATGCTAAATACGAATTGACTTCAAAACTTAAAAGAGCTTGTTAAACTTAGTAATCTATGAAATTTTCAGCTTTTTTCATGCAATATTTATGGAAAAATCTGCTATCAAAAACTGCAAAATTGTCGGGTGACAAAAGCGCTAATGCGCAATACATTCTTTGTAAAATTTTGAGTTTTAATACTGCATTGCACGAAGTGTATCTAGTATATCGCGCTCAAATTTTCAGAAAAAGCTAATTGTGCTATGCCCTTTCAATATTCAGAGTTGATTTTTTTGTAGGTAGGTTAGAAAACGAGGCGCATATGCTAATGAGGCAAAAATGGTAAACAAAGATTCCCCTATTTCCAATCCCCGAACTCGAAACTGGAAAGGAAGCCAAAATTGACAAAATGTAAAGAGACAAGCAGTTCAAGCATCACTACAAAAATCATTTTTATTTGAATGGTCACACATTAGGATTTTTTTTACAGGCTCATTCACAGACTCAGTACCATGTTGCTTGGGCGTTGTTGAACAGCACCACCGCAACATATTATTGAACACCTTTCATTTTAATTATATCACCACATTCAAAGTGTTTGCACACAGGTACCCCAAGCTCACGCAACAGTTACCACGACGTTCAAATTACAACGTGTAAACATCACTTGAGCTTGGGGTAGCTGTGGTTTCCATTGTATTTCTACTTTTTAAATTTCATCAGTTTTGTCTTCTTTTTCTATTTCAAGTAGGTATGATTTATTCTTTTGTAATGTGCACGTATACTTTTAATAACGTCATCAACTTTTCTTTGAAGCTTTTGAGCCCGTTGTAAGTTTTATTGTATATGAATACAGTGGGGTGGGAGCAGTAGTGAAGGATCACAGACAGAACGAAACACGGGCTTCCCCCACCCCCCTATATATCAGTGGACATTATCACTTATATTGCTTTTGAGGGTGGGTTTCAGGCATTTTAAATTTACAAATTAATTCGAAAACGGGCAAAAGGAAAGTGTATAGTGCGATTTAAAACTCCATTAATCATGACGGGGTTTTCAATTTTAAATTTTATCGAAAACCGTGAAAAAGGCGAAAAAAAAAACGTTTCCATTTAAGCTCACACTTTTCTCTTTATCCCTTTCAGCAACGTTTCAGTCCAGTAAGATGAGTTATTGCTGCGTCTGAACCTTGGTAACCAGTCACTGATGGTACCAGAACAGGATCAGTTCTTGTTGTCCGACTCAACACCATTATCAAATTCTAGATTAAGATTTGTAGTAGTGTCATTTTCGTACGCCTCGATTACACGTAAACACAACTTTAGGACGACACAACTTGAGTTCAGCGACAAGAATAGACCATTTCCGATATATTAAAATTCTTACTTGGGGGAATAAAACAAAAGAAATTAATAATTCAACGCTGAACCTCAATGTAATTTCTTTTGTTTTATTCCCCCAAGCCTCGGAGCCAAGTATGAATTTTAATATATCGGAAATGGGCTATTCTAAGTATTCGCCTCAGAGGCGTGTCTTCTTGTAGCGCCTGTTTCTATTCCATCGATTTTGTAATGTCTGATGTCCATGAGTTTGATGCTGAAGTGTGATACCCCGAGTTATTCGTTTGGTTATCGTTGTATTGGCACTTGCTAATTTTCATCATGTACGCTTAGCTGTTCTAAATGCTTTTCTGGACATTTCAGAAGACTTGTTCCAGGCGTTAAGATCGAGCAACCTCGTTCCCAGGGTCTTCTCCGCTTTTTCAAATTCAAAATGGCGGGTCGGGCGGGAAGACAGCACTCGCGATGTTTTTCCTTCGCGCGCCACCTATCCTTTGCTCCCCACTAACTATACGCCTGGTACGACTGACCATGCTGAAAGGTACCCAAACCGTATTAACCCCACCATCGAACGAGTGAGGTGCAGGATTGCAGAAAATTAATCAATTTTTTTTAGAACAAAGCATGATATGCAATGGGATGTATTGTTATATTTCTATCTCATTAAACTAGTTTTCTGCAATCCTGCACCTTAGTGCAAGCGTAAACGTTGGTCTTTAGCGACCACGACTGCAACGGCAACGGCAACGAGAACGGCATAAAACAAGGGAGCGAAACTGGGTATAGTTTCTTTGCCGTTCCTTGCAAAACAACAACGTCAAATGATCAAGTTATAGGATTTGTGGAGAACGCAAACACACGACGGTTAATTTTCCTTTACTTCATTTGAACTTGAAAGCCATCGCTACAAATTTAGTTCCTGAACAATTCAGTCAAAAGTAACGAATCCTGAATAAAACAATAATGTTTGATGTTTGCTGAACAATTATCCCGAATGTTTTCTGACCTGGATGTTTGATTTTTTTCCAACAAGCGTCTATAAAATGTATGCAAAGGAAACTAGGACAACAACACAAGACTTTATTTATACACGGGGTAGTGAACTGGCTAAGCTTGGCTAAAGTTCTAGCGTTCGATGAACAGCTAATGTACCGTGATTAAAATAAACTAAAATATACTAAGAAAAAGAAATCAAGATTCTAGGCATCACAATATAAAATATTAAAAACTAAAATACTACATTAAAAAAAACAGCAACCTAATAGCAACCGGAAGTCGACTGTTGTTCTCTTGGCGTCTTCTGCCTTCACTGCGTCATGCCATAAACGTTAAAGGAAAAGCTTTCCTTTTCTTTCTGTGAAGCAGAAGCATTCCATGAAAAGAATAACCAGATTTCCGGTTACTTGTCCTACGAATTCAAACTGGTTTGAATTGAAGAGATCAGTCCGAAATGTGGAGTCCTTACGTCTTCCTCCTGGCCTTGACCCACGAATTCAAACTGGTTTGAACTGTAAAGACCAGTATAGGGGACTTGTCTCCTTATATTCTGCTTTTCACCTTGAAACTTCAAGAAAACCGCTTAAGAAAACGTTTGCACCCTTCAGTGAGTGGTATTCGTGCGATATTTCACAGTCGCTATATTTTTCTCTTGTCTTTCCCCATCACACCTGGCGTGCCCCTCTTCACTCGTATCCAATCTCTTTTCGGCCCAAAATGTCCCAACGAGGTTGTAACTCCATGGCTTGACGCTTATATACTTGTTAACAGAAGTTCCGTCATCCGAATTTAATCTTGATAAACAGATTTATCACAGAGCCTAAAGTAAATACATTCTGTCAGTTTTAAAATGACCATTACCAATAAAAAAAGGCAATATCAGTCCTTGGGTTTAAGCCACTTCCTTAAGTAGCAAAGACTACTTTAGTCCGAGATGTTGGGAGTTTTCAGGTCTGTATATCGACATCTTACAGTTAAGCCAGCCATAGCATTGTTATTTCTGGTTGTGATTTCTTAGTTTTGTTAACTTATGTTGCCACCCTGTAAACGATCACGAAAGGAAATTGTGTCAAGAGACACCTATGCAAATCTCTAATTTGATACCGCATATTTTAAATCCACGCGTTGGAACAGGGAAGTTTAACTTTTTCCTAAATAATTTTGTCTTGTCCATAGATTTAATTTTTTGTTGGTAAATAAACTTTTAGTAGCCAGTAATCGCCAAAAATTCTCGTCTGACTGAAAGCGTGAAGGCACGAAAAGCGAGCCGTCGGCATGATCAAGCATCCGAAACTTTAAGGGTTTAAGAAAATTAATGGACCTCCATATCTGTTTATAATTGGTTATTTTCAGGAGATTAATGTTTTTCTAGTCTGTGCTATATGCCTACTTGACATTGTTTACAGTAAATAGCGTTTAAATATTAGGGTTGGCCAGATTGACATTGAGTTAGACCGCAGTTTTGTTGCACCGTCTAAACTTCGCTTAAATAACCGGCCCTAATAGTACGTATAGTTTTGTTAAGTTTACTTGTTCACTGAAGGGCCGTTTTCTTTCCGATGCCGTACGTTCAGCCTGTAGTCAGCGCTTCTAAATGAACTCAAAAAGTTTCTCAAATCCCTTCACTTAAAAATGATGAAGTGACACACACTATGATTAATTTTATGCCGAGAACAGCATAAAATGTATCGTTTGCAAAAGCGCTCGCGTGGGCAATGATCTAAGTAATTTCAACGTGCTGATTCATGTGCGTGCTATGTAACGTAAGCCAATTATTGATATCGATCGCATGTAGGAATCAGGAAAAGTCATGTGGCCTGGTTCAACGTTGGAATGGTTTGATTCATTGTTCGGCAAATGTCTTTGTTATGAATTTGTTTATTATAATAAATAAATTACGAACTTTTAAGCCATTTTCGAGAGACTTTCAAAATTCTCCAAATTTTGTTGTACATTGCCCTGCAGTTCCAACATTTGTATTTTAATCCTGATAAACGACATTCTGTGGTTTTTAAGAGGCAATTAGTGCCAATTAAAAAGCCATTAAAATGTTTGTGCTGACGTCATTTTCTGTCTTTATTAATTAAAATAAGTAGCAACAATTAGTTCAGTTCGAGTTGTTGGGAGACTTCAGGTTATCGGCATCTTGCTGTTGTTTAAACCAGCCGTGGCATTGTTATACTCGTCAAATTGAAGGTGTTTGTGTCTGCGATTCCTTAGTTTTTCTAATTTTCCGCCACCCTGTAAACCATCAAGAAAGAAAATTTTGTCAAGGGACACCTGCAAATTTCATATTTGATATCGGAATATCAAACCGCGGCATGCGTTGGAACAGGGAAGTTTAACTTTTTCCCAAGAATAATTTTCTCTTGTCCGTTGATGTCATTTTTTGTGGGCCAGAAATTCTCGTCTGACTGATAGCGCGAAGGCACGAAAAGCGAGCCGTCGGCATGATCAAGCATCCGAAACTTTAATTCTATGTAAAGTTTTGTTAAGTTTCCTTGTTCAACCGATGCCGTTGAGCCAGTAGATCAAAGCTTCTAAAGGGACCCAAGAGGTTTCTTAAATCTCTTTACTTAAAAATGATGAAAGGACACACACTATGATTCAATTTATACCGAGATCAGCATAAAATGAATCCTTTTGCAAAGCTTTCGCGTGGGCAATGATCTAATGGAGCATTTTCTTGAGACATATTCTGGTCATTCTGAAATCAGCTAACAAAACTATGTTATTTACATTCTCACAAACCAAACATTTTCTAAGTACACTCCCATAGTCAATGTAGTGACTTCTTTCCATATTTTACGAGAGAAATAGGTGCAAATGATTTAGAGGTATTCTGTTTTTAGAATGGCCGGAATATGACCCAAAAATGCGCCCTAAAACGAATTTCAACATGCTGATTCATGTGCGTGCTGTGAAATTGTCAAACGTACGTAAGCACATTTATTATTGATATCGAGCATTGTGACCTGGTTCAACGCTGAAATGGTTTTATTGTTCGGTAAATGTGTTTGTTCTTAATATGTTTAGTAAACGACACTATCAACCAATTACGAACTTTCAAGCCATTTTTGAAAGACTTTCGAAAATTCTCCGAATTTTGTTGATGCATTGGGCTTGTCGGCTAGTTCGTATTTAATATTGATAAACAGGTTTATTACTCCTAGTTAATACATGCTGTGGTTTTTCAGAGGCAATTAGTACCAATAAAAGAGCCAATACATTATTTGGACCGACGTCATTTTCTGTCTCTATGAACCAAAATAACTGAGAAGCAACCGCAATTAGTTCAGTCCGAGTTGTTGGAAGTCTTCAGGTGGTCAATATATCGGCATCTTGCAGTTGTTTAAACCAGCCGTAGCATTGTTATGTCGTCAAGTGGAAGGTATTTCTGTTTGTGGTTCCTAAGTTTTGTTAACCTGCCGCCGACCCTGTAAACGATCAAAGAAATAAAATGTAATCAGGAGACGGTATGCAAATTTATTATTTGATATTGCATGTCGGTCAAACTCATATTGGTACGATGAAGTTTAACTTATCCCGAAATAATTTTTTTCCATAACTTTCATGTTTTGCAGGTTAATAAGCTTTTTGTTGCCAGTAACCGTCAGCAGTTAGCATCTACGTATTGCACAGATACAGGTAAGCGAACCCAGCGGCATGATGAATCATCATCGAAGACTTGAACTTTTGTATACAGCTATTTCAATTAACGTTGTCAGATGAAAGCTCAAAGCTACAAGCCAAGATAGTTGAGAGCGGCGCAAAATAAATGTTTTTCCCGCTCGTCGCATCGCTCATTCGCGCCGTTTCTTTTCGTTTCACCGCTCCCAACTATCTGCATGCCTGGAACAGGCGCTCGGTTTACTCGTTCGTTGCTGACTTGTAGGCTTTGAGCTTTTAGCTTTGAGCTTTCACCCGACAACGTTAATTGAAATAGCTGTATATCTAATCAATAAAGGTTGCTTTGGCAATTGGTCATTGGTAATTGGGCATTGGCATTTGAGCATACGGAACACAATGCAATGACTTGCTTGACTGACCGCCAAACAATAGCTTCCCAATGCCCAATTACCAATGACCAAAGCAACCTTTATTGAATTAGGTATAAACGTTCTGTTAAGTTTCCTTGTTTAATGAAGAGCCGTTTTCTTTCCGCTGCCGAGAGGCAGCAGATCAGCGCTTCTGAAGGGAGCCAAGAAGTTTCTCAAAAATGATAAAGTGACAAACCCTATGGTTCATTTTATACTGAGAAAAGCATAAAATGTCCGTTGTCTTCGGAATCGATACCAAGCTTAATATCTCTACAACAAGGCTAGAAGGACAATTGTCTTGATTGTAAATGTCTTAGACGGCGCATCAAAAATTGAAATTTTGTCTTGAACAAGGTCATGGTTTGAGCGGCCCGACCCCACTTTCCTATCCGATTAGCCTGCAGAACAGGCGTTATTTTTTTAAGCGTTTCAGGCGAGCGCGGAGCGCGAGGGGAGACCGTGCTGACGAGACCCAACCAGGTCGAAACAGCTGTCCATGGTTGCATTTTGGCTTTCAGTTTGGGCTCTATCATGTCGTTGTCGCGTTAATTGTTCTACGTAGTATCAGCTTTGCTCACCATGTTTGTATTACTATTTTTGGCTGATCAGATCTTCTATAGATCCTACGTACTCTAGCAGCATTTTCGTTCGCGGTCCTTTGCTACTTGTTCTACTAAAAAAAAACACCATTGTTCGTGCTGTTCCGGCGTTCATATATGAACGCGGCTATCCAATTGGCTACTCGATATCATGTGATCATAATGGTATGACACAATAACATAATGGCGTAAACACAGCCTTGTCTGAGACAAACCTCACGTAAACTTTAACTCTCTACAAAATGAATGGCTTACTTTTAAAGCTGCATCTCTCTCTGCTAAGCTTGGATCTACAGATCGATTTTCGTGACAAATCCTACGAAAACTAAAATAGCTGGGCCCAGCGTGACAAAAACATGGCAAGATCTCTTCTTTTATCCTATACACCTTCAAGATCACTTCGTTCATCTTCCAAAAAACCTTTTGAAGATACCCGTGTACAATCTTAAGTGTTATGGTGGTCGGTCGTTTGCCCTGGCTTCAGCAGTGTTGTGGAACTCCATTCCACAGTCATTAAGAGACTTGCAATCAGTCGAAACTTTTAAACGGAAACTTAAGGAACATTTATTTTTACATGCTTACATCGATCATTGAATTTTCATTGTTATTGTACATTTTATAAATTATATTTTATTTTTATAGACATAGTTAGGCAATTTGTAGATTTTAACTATAATTTCCCTTCTGTGAAGCGTTTTTGGACCACTGGGAAAAGACGTTATATAAATGTATTATTATTATTATTATTATTATTATTATTACAAGTGAAACCGGAAATAATATATTATAATTAAGTGATAGATAAAATATGAGCGGGAGATCTGTATGGGCATTTACAATGGCGAGCCGAAGGCGAGCCATTGTAAACGCCCATACAGATCAGATGCGAATATTTTGTCTGACTTACGAAATGAAACAATGAGTAGAGATCTGTATGAAAAGTTAATGCATACTAATTAGCTCAGCAGAGATCTGTATCAAAAGTTAATGCTACTGTTTAATAATTCATCAACTCAGTTGATCTGTATTGGGGTTTACAAACCTTCATTAAACATTAATTTCTTTTGTATTTTCCTTATGAATTATTAATGAATTTTATAAATAATTTTAACATATTCTGTAGATTATAGTCCAGAAAAGAACTTCAACAATGTTGAAGAAAAATCTGCGCTGTTCAAGTAAATCCTGTAAATAAACATGTGTACACCACATGGCCTGCTTTTCAAAGGTGCTACGTGTGATTGTGGTGTTGGGAGGGTTCATACTAACTATATAGAGTTTGAGGGGGCACCAAAAAAAAATGCGCTGACCTTTAAGAGTAAATAGAGGTTATTCAGCGTGAAGTTGTGTAATATGGCTGAGTATTTACTGACAAGTAAAAATGCCCAGCCGTATTGCACAACTTTTCATTGAATAATAATAATTATTGTTTATTATACCGATTACAACAGAAATCTCCTCCTAAAACTAAATTTTTGAAGCTGTTTTTGCTAGTGCATGGTCAGAAGAATGTCTTATTTGCACTCGTTTTGATGCATATTTGCACTCTAGAATGCTGTCAAATAATAATGTATCATACATTGTATTTGCATTGTCTTGGTGCATATTTGCAATGTTAAATGCTACATGTATGTTGCATAATAACACCATTTACATTGATTTATAATACAGCAGTATTTGAAAAAAATAAATATTTATTTAAATTTAAATAATACATTAAAAAGACTTTCTCATACACATAAAAGGTTATTGATTTGACAAAATGTACTGGTCATTATTATAAAAACTATTGTCACTTTCCATATCTTCCCCATATCAACCAGTGTACATTCACTTGGAAGATGACAAAGCTTTTGAAAAAAGTAAGAACGTTGTCATGATGCTTAAATTCTCTATTCTGTATGATCTGGAGATGATCAAACAGTACATGTACATGTATATAACCAATTCACTAAGAAGAATGTCCTATCCATCAAGTGATCTAAATCACTTTGACAGCTCTTCAATTTTTTTTGTTTGGAATCCAGTTTGCCAATGTTTCAATGTACACTGTACATGTACCTCAATACAACCTTAAATTTTTGCAATAATCTCTGGGTGGCCATTTTCCCAGCACCCAAAAATGGCCACAAACAGAACTTCAGAAAGCAATGTACCCTGGTTGAGAATGACCCTTTTAATGATTTAAAGGGATGGTCAGATAATTACATTTTAGTCATTGTAAAAAATTCCATTAACTGTTTCAGTTGTTGTAGAAAATCCACCTTATGCGTATACTGAATATACCAAGGGATGCCTCTTCAGCAGTCTGATGAAAATAATAGAAAACTTAATTTAAGCATGTTCGCACTTATTGTTTATGTGCATCCTTACTGCACATACAGTTTATGTCACAATGCCATGATACATCATGCAACTCAGACTGCGCACAGAGGAAGAAAACTAACCACGTGAACAGCTGTGAGCCACTGCATTCACTTTGCTAAATAAAAGTTGGTGTCACCTCCATTTTTTTGCATTCATTTTTTTTTAAGTCATTTATTTATCCGGGGACATCTGACATGAGTTACTTATTACCAAGCTATAGCAAAAGCATTATATGGGAGGACAGAGGGAATCCCCTAATGCACAGTCCAATGAAAGGGCTCTAAGAGCCATGCATCTCCTGCAACATCACTGTGGTAATTAACACATCTTAGGATGACAGAAATATCCATTGTGTGAACAACAAAACTGGATGAGCCGAGTAAGCAAGCAATGACAGCAATACAGTGACATTTCCCCTAAATGCTACAAAGCCATTATTTTGAAATCCACAGATCAGTTATACATATTATATTAGATTTATTATTTTTACTATTATTTTAATGTAATTTGTAAGGCGCATTTGAATATATTCATATAGATATTTGCGCCGAATAAGTAATAAATTATTATTATTATTATTATTATTACATGTAATTTTCCATCACACTTAGTTTGAAGTCCAAGAATTGAAGAGCAAACAGATTTTATAATATTTTAAACATTTTTGCATGACATAAATATGCACCAAATCATATGAACTCACAAGTAACATACATTATATAACATCCGCTCACATGTACACTCTGCTATAAAATTATTTACCGGGTAACTCTCGTGCAGCATGTGTTATACTCAAAGTCACACCATTTATTCAATAACAGCAATTATCTTTGAGCACATAATTGACTGGCCAGTGGAAGTGAAAAGTTTACGACTGAGGGACATCTGTACCCATATATTAAATCTCATATATTAAAACTGAACCCGGTAGGTGTATGTTGAGCATTTCAGGAACCCTGCAATGGGAGCCATATTATTCAGCAAGACAAAAACATAACTATAACAAAAATTTAGACAACATTGCAAGTTAAGCTTAGCTTGGTTTTGTTTAATTTATATAAGTTACATAATTGTCTAAACCATCTTGAAATACACTGTGTATGAAGTCAGCAATCAGTGTCACCCTTTTTATTTACCTTGAGTCAATTTAACAAATTTACACCGGTTTATCGTGGTGTGGACTCTTATTTACCATGATTTACGTCATCACATGGTCAAAATGTTGTGGACTCACGAGGCGTAGCCAAGTGAGTCAGCAACAAATTTTGACCATGTGATGACGTAAATCGTGGTAAATAAGAGTCCACACCACAGAAAACCGGTGTAAATTTGTTTTTTACAACAATATTTAGAAAAAAATACAAGGAAAAATCTAAGTCTTGTTACAAAACGTGACAGCAAAGAAAGAGCAAGCGTTGTCTATAACTTTCTCGCAATCTGATTGGTTGTTTTCAGGCGCGCGTGACGTTAGCGTCAGCACCGTTGTCTCGACTCTCATTTACCACTCACGTCGACCAATCAGATTTGCGAGTTTAGTGGCAATTGTGGTAAAAATTAATTTTTTGGCCCATTCTCCAAAGGGTTCATGATGTTATAACAAATTTCAGTCGATGAAGACACTTCAAGACAGTAATACTTTTTACTAGCAGCCTGCCAGAAGGGCTGATTAAGAACTGTCAATGATCAATCTTTACAAAAAAAATGCACTTCCTAAAATGTATATTAGAGTACTGGCAAGTTAAACAACTACATGTACAACAGACCTTACTATACCATGTGATATTTGATTATTGCATCTGCTAAGAGGTCCCAACAGCTGTTCAATTATTGATAAACATTGTGTCCACTGACCGGGGTTCACCAGGGTAGTCCAAATTGGACTGGGGATCAGCTTTTTCAGGTCACATGTCCAAAATGACAAAAAAAGCAGACTTGACATGTACATGTACCTTTAATATCCAATTTGATTTGTCCTTGAAGTCTTTTTTGGACATGTCTTAGGAGACAAATTTAGGAATAAAACTCATTATTAGGAAATAATTGTCTGGAGTTTAAATAGTGCATCAAATTAAATTACAATGCATACAGTCAAACCTCCTGTAAGCGGACACCCTCGGGATCAAGGGAAAGTGTCCGCTTACGGGAAGTGTCCCCTTAAGGGAGGTGTCCGGTTACGGGAGGTGTCCAGGTGTACAGGAGGTTGAAAACAAAATAGTACACTAGAGGGCTTATCATGCACCAGTACATGTCTTTTGAAGCTTTTAAGACCACTTGTAATTGTGTTATCCATCACAGGGGAAAAAAAAACATTAAAAGACTTGTGGCTAAATAAATTTACATAATCTGTAAAGCTCTCACATTGCTGTCACATGAACTGAGGTAAGCTATATAAAAACAGTAACATACTCAATCCCCCATGTTTCAGGGGTGAACAGAACAGAAAAAGTACATATTTCATGTGCAGTGCATGCAGTTATTTTCTAAAACACATTGCCTTTAGGTATGAAAAAAGAAACTATTGATGAGTGTCTGTTTTCATGTTTTCCTGATCTTAAGGTGGCTCCCAACAGTTTCCAGCACTTTTCAAGACTTACAATTTGATGGGTCATTATAACCACTCTTTATCAGTTGATGCTACAATCATGATATCAAACAAATCCCAATGATTGATGAACACGTTGTTATCATTTTTGGTGGCTCTGAACCCCACCTACAGGATTTTTTTAAACTTTGCCAAAAGTTACCTCTTATCCTACTGATCAAAATTTGACAATAAAAAATGGGGTTCACTGACTCATTTTTGAGTTAACACTTAAAGCTAAAATGAAGGGTGTTTTCAGCACGTTATACTGTTACTATAGTAACATATTGTGTCACAAAAATGATAACGTGTTCACCAATCGTTGGGCATTCGTTTGATATCATGATTGTAGCATCAACTGATAAAGAGTGGTTTTAATGACCCATCAAAATCTAAGTCTTGGAAAGTGCTGGAAACTGTTGGGAGCCACATTAAGGCCTCTTAAGATACATGTGTAATTATCCGTAACCTTGGAATCGAAATGACTCTGTTACCAACATGGAACTGTACTGTTCAGACTCACACTTCGCTTTTGTTCAAGTCAAGTACAATATTATTAAAACCATAACAACTGAACCAATTTTGTTAGAAATTTTCTTGAAATCATTTACTGTCTGTGCACAGGAGGTTGCAGTGTATTTTAGACCGTGCGGACCCCAAGTACATGTACATGTACATGTAGGTGTCTGTGTCAGCTTACAGGAGGTTAAAAATGTAGTGTTGGAGAGCTGGTTCCTATTGTCAGGTAGTAATGTGACAACAATTCAAAACTTCAACTGCCTCTGCCCTCCAGGCAACTCCCCTGGCATTTGTCAAAGACACATTTAACTGCCCTACCCTAGTACCGAATGTCCTCCCCCCATGTATTTATTAGCTTTTAGCAATGTTGTTGGGGTTTGGAAAAATCCCTTGCAAGCTGCTATCCATGATGTGGAAATTAATTTTACTTGATATACTAAACATGTTTAGCAACTCAACTCAATGCAAAGTAGCATTTTTTGAGCACGGTTGTTCAATTTACAGTGTTTTCTCATTAGCCATACAATGGCTGTTCTTGCTCTGCGGACAGTATGCATTTTATGAAACAGGAGAGATCTGTGACCTTCACTTTCAACACATTGACTGGCAATTCACTACTTCAATTCCTGTTCACTATTTCAAGCGACAAAATCTACAAACTGTTATTTTATCGATTGTACTTAGTTATTGCATTCTACATGTATACTTTTAAAAAATAATTCCAATGAGCTTTAGAGAGCCCTTTATGTTACAAAACACTCATCCATCTCATTAAACTACATGTATGGTGACCACATCTATTCTGCTGGAGACTCGCAAGGGCCTTTCATGTCAATTCCCTTCTCGCCAGATGCAAAAATGCCCAGGGTTTGCCCACGAGGAGGGAGGGGAAAGGGATGTTGAAGGTTCAAATTGATTGGCACATAAACAGTAAAATTTTACTGTCTTTTACACCATTAATTATAGCATATAGCATTAATTTGTTATACATGTATATCAGTAAACTTTCCCATTACATTGTGTCTCTAGAAATTTAATTATTTCTACCAGCTGCTTGTAAAAATATTGTAGAAAGAACACATGCTGCAAGATTGGGCATTATTAAATACATAAATTCAGGACTCAAGACTAACGGTAACCAACTAGCCAACTAGTAAAAATTCAGTTTTGGCTAGTGGATTTTTGCTTTCACTAGCCATTTGGGCTAGTAAGAATCGTAACTGAAGCACCAAACGGAACCAATCTTAAAATTATTTCCCATGAATGGCAAAAGCAAATTGAGAACAAAAACTGAAATACAGACCGTAAACAGATATCCCAACGTTGAAATCACAAGTATGATTTAGCCTCAAATTGCAACTCCTTCAGTTGCTGCATAACTGTGATTTTTGGGTTCGATGTTAGGAGAACACATCCTAATCTTGGGTGTCCTGTGATACCAAGTGGAGATCTTTTTGTTAATTTTTTTTCATCGTTCGTGTACCTTTTCGGCGCTATCTTGAATTATGTCATGTGCATTAACATGCACCTTTATCGCACACTTCAGTCAAAGACTGGTACCTGCTCGTGGCTGCAATGTCGCAAAGTGTTCGCTTTTTGTAGGTCTATGTAGCGCATATAAAAGCAACTTTACCCTTTTCAACGGCTGGAAAATTAGTTGAGAATTGACTGCCTTTTATTATATGGCAAGTGAAATGAAGTCTGGCAGAAGTTTGACGACAAAATTGACTACGAACATTTCAGGGTGACGAAATTGTTTTTAAATATGAATGCCGTTGATCTATAAATAGGATCGACGGTCCTTGTTTGCTTTATCACTGCTAGGATCTCACGACTATGTAAGTTTATGTGTTATTTCACTAAATAAAATTTGATTTGTTTAATATGATTTTGTTCAGATTTATCGAAGATCGAGTGAGTAAGCTTATGTTTGAATCACATCATCTGTGCTGCTGCTTGCATGTCCTGTATGTCAAATATTCAATGTTATTCGCTTATGACTTTAGTCGAATTTTCCATATATATTTGCATATAGCTGAGTTAATGCGAACTGGAATAGGTCTCTATAAAAAAAGTAACAAAGCTGTCACGATGTTTCTTCCGAATCACAACAATAACACTAAAGCAAAATGTTTGTGAGTTGATTGCACTCTCAAGTGGCGGCTAAATGTAAACAAAAACATTTAGCAGGGCAAAAATCGACATCAATACTACTTCTTTCAGCTGTCAACAAACGAACGCACTCTTTCAATCCATGATTACTACTAGTTTTATTTTATTTTTTTACTTTTGTTACACAAGTAATAACAAAAGAGAATGAACAAAGGTGATGATCACATTCTCTCAGATGATATTAATTCATTCATTGTACACATTATCATAAGGGTGAAAATGTTTGGCACAAACTTCCTATCACATATGCTTACATCTGGCTATAAATTGTACAGAAAACTAGTGAGCATAATGCTCAATTTGTCGACACTACTGGTGCTTGTAGCATGATATTACCATTAGGAAAAGTACCATTAGGAAAATACAAGATGGAGCGAAACGACTGCATGAAACATTGTTAAAAATATGGCATTCAGTGAATTATTATCGACGCTACTGGTGCTATCATTATATTACCATTAGGAAAAGTTACAGTACAACACAAGATGTAGCGAAACGACTGCATGAAATATGGCATGCAGTGAATTAACGTGCAGCGAAACCACTTTGTAAAACCGGTAAACGAATAAACATGTTGGCGGCAAGCTTATTAGGCCCGGTTCAAACGTCGAACTTCACATGTGCCGAACCTAATGCAAATGAGAAAAATCTATTGTTCTTGCTCATTTGCATTAGGTTCGGCACATGTGAAGTTCGACGTTTGAACTGGGCCTTAGCTTACTACTATCTAGAGGTCTATCTATGGATTAACTTCGGAAATTGCCACTAAATTATAAAGCGACTATAAACCGCTCGTTAATCTTAAATATTAACCGTTTTAAATGCTTTAATTAACATAAGCTCAAGCTTAAAGACGTCCTTAAACTTACCGAGCTGATAATTTAGTCCACCGCTCTAGGTCCGCTTGAGTCTTTGATGGTCCTCACCGCTTGCTCGCTCTGTTTGTAAACAAATATAGGCTCAGCTAATTACGTCTAAAATTACGCTTAATTGTAAATCAGTTCAAATTGTAAATCAGTTCTGCACACGTATTACACAGTTTTAAATAAGCTTACAAAATGTTAATCAATCGCCTAGAAGGCAAAAGTCACTCTTGGACTTTAAAGTACAATAATAAATCACTTAGCTTTTGTTGTTGGCTTTCTCCGGAACAGGAGTTGCGGACTACGGAGTTTCGCGGCCACAAATGTGACCTAATGTTAACTCTGAGACCTTCTTTCCGCTATTCCATATGTTGACAACGAAAAGAGCAGTTTGCAAGACAGCAAACCACGTACTTTTCGCTAAACACGAAAATGAAAGTTTTCGAAGCTGACGCGGGCTGACGTGACTGACGTGACCACGTTTTCAAACTCGAACCAGTCTTCCCGCTGACCATGTCCTGCAAACCCGAGCGGGGGACTGGGGAGGGTAGGGAACAAAAATCTAACCCCTGATCGGTATGAAAGAAAAATGCTACAGAAAATCTGCCAACGCCATTGGTAAGAGGTAAGATAAAAACCACTTATGCAGATTTGTTTATAGTTTTAAACCGAAAAGTCGCTGAACAGGATCAGGAAAGGATGGATTTCCAAGGAGTAAAACTTTTTTCGTCACCTTCATTTTTACTCAGTTTTACTGGAGGAGTAATAATGGCCTTTTTTATACACAAAAATGGCATAAATTTTAACTGGGTGGAAAAACGGGGATTTATTTAAGTTAATAAAAACGGAACTGGAACCGGAACCGGGCCAAAAATCAGTCAACTTCCGTGCGTTCTGGTCACGTGATTCATGACGTCATACTAATGACGTTGATAAAAAACTTATTTTTAGACTTATATCTACCAACATGCAAAATTTTTTAACTTTGCATTTCACCCTTTCAAAGATATATGCATACAAAGATACTAGTCCCCAGACCCCCTATTTGCTCATGTGTATAGCCCCCTTAATTTTGAAAATCCAGAACCAAACCCGGCATGACGAAATGATGCAAGTGAATGCCTTCCTTGCCACGTTGGCTGTATTTGCATTCATCAAAGCATGTTCCTAAAAATCGTTGAAAGGCACTTGGGGGCATAGTCACGTGACTGATGACGTCATCGCACTCAGTCAATTAAAATAGGTATTTTATGGTAGGTGCAAATAGCACGTGGTGTAGTATCCTCATTCACTCAAAATTGACAGAGTTATTTGGCATCGAAAATTTTTCTGGTGCAAAGGGTGCTGGGAAGGTTTTTATTATAATTATAATATATTATTTAATTATTATTATTATTACATGCAAGGACAACATCTCATTTCAGATCCTGTCATTTCAGAGAAGAAGAAGTGAAAATCTTTCGTATATATAACTAACATGGCGAAAGCAACACTAATAAGTCTACGAGAACAAAAACTACAGGAATCACAATAGACAGATTTGACCTCCCTTCCACTGCATGCACTGATTGATCGTCACTGACTTCAGTTCAAGTTAGCGCGAGCTGCGACGGTTCGAGTTATCGCGAGTCAACTTTCTGACGCATAATCATACACACGCTCACGCTCATACACAAAGCCTCATATGAAAAAGGGGCGTAGCAACTTTTTACATAAGAGAAGTTTATATTGCAAAGTAGTCTGACTGATCTCCTAGGTATGTTTGTTTGTTCATTAGACGAAATGTATTAACCCCCCCCCCAAAAAAATCTACGTTGCATCGGCCTCTTTCTAAATCTACAATCAAAAAAATTCAAAAGTTCTTTTCATTCACCCGTCACCCGCCACCCCCCGTGTGTATGGGGGTGGAAGGGCACAAACAATGGTGTGCCTCAAAAACGCAAAAACAAATTACGCCTGTTCTGCAGGCTACTATCCGATCGTCTTTCGAGTACCACCCCCACCGCCCGGAGGTGTTACTAAGCAATTGCAATATGTTGATTCATGCGTGTTAAATGTAAGCACATTTGTCATTTATATTAATCGCATCAAGGAATCAGAGAAGTCGCTGACATTTATTGTACCGTAAATGTGATATATGTTGCCTGCTGCCATCCGTCGATCAGTTCTTTTAGCAACAGTATTGAAGGAGCACCGCAACTGAAAAAAAGCCGTTCTCTTTGCCTTTCAGGGTTAAAGACGTTGCATCGGTCTCTTTCTAAATCTACGATCAAAAAAATTCAAAAGTTCTTTTCATTCACCCGTCACCCGCCACCCGTCACCCGCCACCCGTCACCCGCCACCCGCCACCCGCCACCCCCCGTGTGTATGGGGGTGGAAGGGCACAAACCATGGTGTGCATACAGCCGTTATTTTTTTTCGCGCCCCTCCCATCGCGCGACTCGCGCTCCGCGCGCGCACGCCTCAAAAACGCAAAAAAATTACGCCTGTTCTGCAGGCTACTATCCGATCGTCTTTCGAGTACCACCCCCACCGCCCGGAGGTGTTACTAAGCAATTGCAATATGTTGATTCGTGCGTGTTAAATGTAAGCACATTTGTAATTTATATTAATCGCATCAAGGAATCAGAGAAGTCCCTGACATTTATTGTACCGTAAATGTGATATATGTTGCCTGCTGCCATCCGTCGATCAGTTCTTTTAGCAACAGTATTGAGTGAGCACCGCAACTGAAAAAAAGCCGTTCTCTTTGCCTTTCAGGGTTAAAGACAGATATGCTACATATATATATTCTTTTTTTCAGGTATGAATGATCAGTTTTGACGCATTTTAGCGGGATTCTTGGTGTTTTAGGCCGTGATGAATCCATATTATCACAAAGAAAACGAAGCCAAAAATATATGAAAATTTGTTAATGCAAAGGTTCAAAACTTAAATTGGAATTAATATAACTAAAAATACAACATTTCTAAGTCTTCTCTAAATTCAAAGATATTAACGGCTTGTTTACACGGACTTAGGGCATCATTTTTAAGGGCACTTATCATTTGTAAGCACTGGCAGGCCGGACGGGTCCGCTCGTAAACAGAACGAAACTTTTTGAAGACCGTTGTTCCATTTTTCAAAATGGCGCCTGGTATTTTCGAATTGACAGGTCCGGCCAGCCAGTTCCGCCATGAAATAATGGCATACCATTTACGAACTGACAGGACCAGGAAGCTGGTTCTGACAAATCGTAAGCACCTTAAGTTTAGGATGTAAGTTGCAGTTTTGCCAGTTGATATACCATGAAATATCCGGTATACTGATGCAGGGGCTTTTCTAACATTCCAGCATTCATGGCAGCAAGAAGTGGAATCAAAGCCGCAAGTGACAGTGACTTCACATCACCAGGTGAACAAATACTGGATTTTGATAACATCACATTGAAAGGTTAGGATCGAGTCACGTTACTACCTTTGCGAGGTTGCTGCTTAACATAGAAAGGTGTTTTAGCATCTTATTAAAACATTTTAAAAGGTTGGCCTTGATGTGATAAAAAATCCTAAAAAGCCTCCTCCCCGTTGCTGGATGTTTTAAGGGACGGACCATTATTTTTTTGACGGGGGTGTTAGAAAATTTTGAAATAAATTGTTTGCAGAGGCTGTAAACACTGAAATAAATTGTATCCAAGCAAACAGTAAAGAAAAAAATTGTTTGCTGGAAGTATGGCAGTTGGACGGAGACACAAAATAAATTGTTTGCAGCAGGTGCCGCACATAAAAAAAAAATGTTTTACATGTGAAAATTTTCCAACACCCCCCGTCAAAAAAAAATGGTCCGTCCCTAAAGTGCCCCTAACCCCAAAATTGTTTTTTGCTTAATCAACTCAATGTACGTTGCCAAAATTGAATAGTTAAATATTTCTTGTTTTTAACGTCGCGTTAGTGAGTTATAGAGATTTGAATTTACAAAATGCTAATTAGATGACGTAAATTCGGGAATTTGCCATTATTTCTACGTCAATTAACAATATGCAGTATACAACTGAAGGAAAATCAATTTGAGAAATACCAAAAAATAAAAAAAATTTACTTGGAGGTAAAAACAAGTAGTTGTATAATAAATGATTCCCGAATTTAAGTCATCTAATAAGCATTTTGTAAATTCAAAACTCTATAACTCACTAACGCGACGTTAAAACAAGAAATATTTAACTATTCAACTTTCAACGTACATAGAGTTGATTAAACAAAAAAACATTTTTGGGTTAGGTGCACTTTATCTTCCCCATTGCACACCGTTCAGTCTGGCCATAATAATAACTCCTCACGGATTATTAGCCCAGCAAATATTTAACAGCAATAGACTGGAAGAACCGTTCACAATATAAACCACATAACATAATTTAACATAACATAACGCAACGTAACGCAACACAACGTAACCTCTACCCATATGTAAAGCGTGAAAACACGTTTTCAGAAGTTTATGTGAACGCATGCATGCGTTTGTAACGCTTTTCCAATTCTTCAAAATATTTCGCGCGAGAACTTTTAATATTATCAGTGTTATATGATTAATACACGCCGACGATCTTCTATTTTGCTTCATTTTAGCAATAGCAGAGGTTTACAAAAATGAAGGTAATGATGAATTCAGAAAGAGGGAATTCAACAACGCTATATACTTCTACACGGAAGGAATTAAAGTGAACTGCAAGGATAAAGGTTTAGAGGCTAAATTGTACAGCAACAGGGCAATAGCACACTTTCGTTTGGGTGAGACGTTTTGAATTTTTCTTGTACCATTTCTTTTCATTTCGCAATTTTTGGAGTTTATTTAATTATTATGTGCGTGTTGTGCTTGGTAAAAATAAAACATGTTAAAAACACGCATCATTTTCGGCATCATAAAAGAAGCATTATCGCGTTTTCACGCGCTTTGCGCCAGCAACTAATTATATTTGCTTTGAATTCTGATTGGCTCACTCCATCTGCTGTGAGTGACTTTGGTTTTGTTCTTCACAACACCCATTTAAAAAGAGCTTACATTCTTTCGCAGGGAATTACAGCGACTCTCTGAGAGATGCAAAAGCTGCTACTGACTTACAACCATCATTTGTCAAAGCAATAGTAACAGGTACAAGTATTGTTTTTTAACTTAAGAAACAGCGATGAGTTTATGATGATATTGTTATTACAAAATAAACGCCGAAGGGTTGCCCTCTTTCTTAAGTAGGTGGTTACCAGGGCACTGAAAGAGGACGCTTTTGAACAAGAGCAGTCCTTTATTCCACTAAATATGGCCGTTTTATTTTAACATATACATTCATACGATCTTGTTTTTTAGGAGCGAATGCCTGTGCGAAGCTCAATCTGTTTGAGGAAGCCTTCAAGTGGTGCGATAAAGGATTAGCAGTATCCTTTACAAGTGATACACCTCAGGGGCGGATCCAGGATTTTTCTTAGGAGGGGGTGCACCTCTAAAGAATGACGTAACTGAAGGGTGACGTGAACAAGAATATGAGTTATATTAGAAAGATGCAGGTCATCTCAGGGGGGAGGGGGGGGGGTGCGCACTCCCTGCACCCCTCCCCTAGATCCGCCCCTGTACCTCCTATTTGCAACTTGTCTCGCAATGAAAGTTTCCTGTTGTGAGTTGCGGGAGAAACTAGAGCAGCTACAGTCTTTTCTTTTTCCACCCTGTGGTGTTTGAATGGGTACCGGGGAACATTAAGCACTTAATATCTGGCTTCCAGCGAAACAGTGAGTTTTATTTCCCGTCGACCCTCAATGTTCCACGAGGCGACGCCCTTGAAGCCAGTTATTGAGTATTTTGTTCAACTCCCAACCAAAAAACACTTTAAACACAAACGTTTGAGTGCGGCTGGCACACAAATTTCCACGGTTTCAAGGCGCACGACCTGATCACGTGCAAGTCAAAAGTTCAAGTAGTAGTTTCCCTAGGGAGTTAGTGAGATTTTCTTCGCCCTAGTAGCTCGCCCTGGGGAGTTAGACTGTTTGATCTATGGCACGTGACACGTTCTTGTCCAATCAAAAATGGCGTTTGAGTTGGGAGGTATAACAAAATAAATTATGCGATGGATCAGCATCCCATCCAGGGGAGTAGACAACACTACAAGTTGCTTCATGCTCCTCGCGTAAGTGCAGTCCCACTTTTTCGTAGAAGCCATAACAGAGCTGTGCATTCAAGCCCGAATTCCCGAGGTTTACTTTACTGCCCCTTAAACAAACAAACCCACCGCTAATACTTTCCTTCTCATTGCGGATTACAGCAATTTACAAGTATGGATCATTACATCAAGTATGGATCACTACATCAAAAATTCATAAAGCGAGCAGAGGTTAGCCGAAGTAGCACCAGAAATTCACAGCTTTTACAAATTCCTTTTTTTCGAACAGTTAGTGGTCAGAGAACATTTTCCTATAGAACTGTGAACTTATGGAACTCCTTAGACAATTCTTTTAAACTGTGTAACTCGGTTAATGTTTTTAAAAATCGTTTACGTACTAAATTACTTAAAGAATTGTAATTTTATATATATTTTTATTCTTATATATATATATTTTTTAGATTTTAAAACATTTTTTATTGTAAATAGGATCATGTATTGTCTTTGAAAAGCCCCTTGGGAAAGTCAATAAAGTATGTATGTATGTATGTATGTATGTATGTATGTATGTATGTATGCATTATCATCTTTATTTACACCTTCAGTTTAACAAGTTACTTATTTTAACATTTAAAAGATTGACAAAGAAAACAGCAGGTTGTTGGAACTTAGAAAAATGTATCTGACATCCACCGATAAAGCAAAGAATAGTACAGGATCTGGGACCATGGACGACAAGGTATCTCTCTTTTTTTTATTTTTAAGCATTTTGCTAATCGCTTTCCATATTAAACGGTCACCTCCCACTAAAACGGCCATCTTTGCTTACACGATTTGTTGTCCCTATTGGCAGCGAAACAGAGTGATGTTTATTAATCACGAACGGTTGTGTGTTGTTTCAATCTCAAATCATTAGGATTCGGGCAGCTGAGGTCAGATTATTGCTGGACGAGCTTTTGGTCTTTCTACTGTATCGTTTGTTTAAAAAGGAACTCATTGCAATTGATCCCTTGAGCTCAAGTGCACTTCAAGTGTGAACCCACCAATTCATCAAGTTCTTAACTAGAAATACGTGTCTCGTAGAACCTCGCGAAGCTCGGGGGAGGGTGCACCACAAAATGTTAGCGATGGGGGGGGGGGGGGGTGGGGGGAGAGAAATGGAATTTCTGGTTTAAGTGGAGCGGTTGGGTTGCATGGCCACAATGGCCTAGAAATTTGAAGTTGAGACATTCTCGTTCCCAGTCGCTTCCATTTTACTTGTACTCAGTCTCGCGTCTTCCTAAAATAAAATAAATGGGAACTGGTACTGGTCAGTACTGGGTTTTGAGCGGTGGGTCGGTGATACTGCTATGGGACTGGGTATCAAAAGACCCTCAGGATCTTCCTGTCAAAACGTTTGAAGGGTTTCAATGAACAATTGTTTACATTCTTTAGACATGCCTGGGAGAAGAAAGCAAACATGAACTAAACAACAGTGATGCCCAAGAAAAAAGGAATCGCATTGGTATTGGCATTGCAGCCCTCGAGATAAATGACTTTAAAAAGGCCCGGGATTACTTCGAGTTAGAATTGAGTGAATCCAAAGATGCTGGAGACATGCATAGAGAAGGGGTGGCAAATGTATACCTTGGTCTTGTTTGTTTCAATCTCGCTGATTTTAAAACGGCTATCGAGTTCCATCAGCAGGCTCTTGTTATCGCCAAAAAAGTTGGGAGCAAAGATTTAGAAGGATCGGCATGTAGTAACCTTGGTCTTGCTTTTCACTTTCTCGGCGATTACAAAAAAACAATCGAGTTTCATCAGCAGGCTCTTAGTATCGCCAAAGATATGGGACGCAAAGATTCAGAAGGAAATACATATTTAAACCTTGGTCGAGCTTATAACTGTCTTGGCGATTTCAAAAATGCAATTGAGGTCCTTCAAAAGGTTCTTAGTATCGCCAAAGAAGTTGGAAGCAAAGATTTAGAAGAAAAGGCATATTACAGCCTTGGTCTTGTTTATAACTCTCTCGGCGATTTCAAAAATGCAATTGAGGTCCTTCTAAAGGCTCTCAGTATCTCCAAAGAAGTTGGAAGCAAAGATTTAGAAGAAAAGATATATTGCAATCTCGGCAATGCTTATCACTCTCTCGGCGATTACAAAAAAGCAATCGAGTTTCATCAGCAGGCTCTTAGTATCGCCAAACATATTGGACGCAAAGATTCAGAAGGAAATTCATATTTAAACCTTGGTCGAGCTTATAACTGTCTCGGCGATTTCAAAAATGCAATTGAGGTCCTTCAAAAGGCTCTTAGTATCGCCAAAGAAATTGGAAGCAAAGATTTAGAAGGAAAGACATATTGCAACCTTGGTTTTGCTTATAACTCTCTTGGCGATTTCAAAAATGCAATTGACGTCTTTAAAAAGGCTCTAAGTATCTCCAAAGATGTTGGAAGCAAAGATTTGGAAGAAAAGGCCTGTTTGAACCTTGGTCGAGTTTATAAATCTCTCGGCGATTTCAAAAATGCAATCGAGTTCTCTCAGCAGGGTCTTAGTATTGCCAAAGATATTGGACGCAAAGACTCAGAAGGAAATGCATATGGTAACCTTGGTCGAGCTTATTACTCTCTTGGCGATTTCAAAAAAGCAATCGAGTTTCATCAGCGGGCTCTTAGTATCGCCAAAGATATTGAAGACAAAGTTTTAGAAGGAAATGCATATGGTAACCTTGGTCTTGCTTATCACTCTCTTGGCGATTTCAAAAATGCAATCGAGTTTCATCAGCGGGCTCTTAGTATCGCCAAAGATATTGAAAACAAAGTTTTAGAAGGAAATGCATATGGTAACCTCGGTCTTGCTTATAACTATCTCTGCGATTTCAAAACATCAATCGAGTTTCAACAACAGGCTCTTAGTATCGCCAAAGATATTGGTAGCAAAGAAATAGAAGAAAATACATATTTGAACCTTGGTTTTTCTTATCACTCTCTCGGCGATTTGAAAAAAGCAATCGAGTTTCATCAGCAGGGTCTTAGTATCGCCAAAGATGTAGGAAGCAAAGAATGCGAAGCAAAGGCATACGGTAACCTTGGACTTGCTTATTACTCTCTCGGCGATTTCAAAACATCAATCGAGTTTCAACAACAGGCTCTTAATATCGCCAAAGATATTAAAAGCAAAGATTTGGAAGGAAAGACATATTTGAACCTTGGTGGTGCTTATTACCGTCTCGGCGATTTCAAAAAATCAATCGAGTTTCATCAGCAGGCTCTTAGTATCGCCAAAGATATTGCAAGTAAAGTTATAGAAGGAAGCGCATACGGTAACCTTGGAATTGCTTATTACTCTCTCGGAGATGTCAAACATGCAATCGAGTTTCTTCAGCAGGCTTTTAGTATCGCCAAAGATATTGAAAGTAAAGATACAGAAGGAAATGCATATTTTAACCTTGGTCATGCTTATGACCTTCTCGGCGATTTTTCTAAAGCTGAGAATTTTCTCAAATCCAGTGTAACGTTGTTTGATGAAATGAGGGTTCTTCTTCAATCGAAAGACGAATGGAATATCAGCTTTCGGAATAGCTGGGATGTGGCTTACAGTATGTTATGGCATCTTCAATTAAAACAAGGCAAGGTTATCGAGGCGCTTCTTTCCGCTGAGCAGGGACGTGCACAAGCTCTAATGGATCTCATGGAATCACAATATGGCGTACACTCAGCTGGGTCAGCGTCAGAAGAGCACATGGAAACAATGTCTGCTATTTCAAGCCACATTTCATCATTGACGATATTTATTGCAGAAGACAAGGAGTCGCTCAATTTCTGGGTACTGCAGAAGGGTCTGCAATACAATTTTGTGCAAAAAAGATCCTCTAATAGTGTGAACTATTTGACTCATGAAGCTTACAAACAGATTGGTGTTTTTGAAAATGTCATGTGCGAGAATCGTTCCTTGAATAAGGGTGCAGATAAAGAGTCTGAAGATTTCCCTGATAGGAGTCCGAATGAGACAGGATTGAAGTCATCAGAAGGCGAGGGTGATGCTTTGAAAGCGTTGTCTGACGTGGTTGTCGGTCCAATTGCTCACTTGATACAAGGTGATGAACTTATTATTGTTCCTGATGGTCCATTGCTCTTAGTTCCTTATGCTGCTCTTGTCGATCAACATTCCAGTTATTTGTCTGACACGCTCAGAATCCGATTGGTTCCATCATTAACCAGTTTAAGGCTGATGGCAGAATGTCCGGAAGAGCGCCACAGTACGTCTGGTGCACTGCTTGTTGGTGATCCGTGGGTGGAAACTGTCTGCATCAAAGGTAATGTAGTAGAGCAGCTTCCGAGTGCTAAAGAAGAGGTAGAAATGATTGGAGAGATTTTAAACATTAAGCCTCTCACTGGAAAAAATGCAACAAAAGCTCAGGTTTTAAGCAGGCTGAACTCAGTTGCCTTAATACACATTGCAGCCCATGGTTGTCCGGAAACCGGGGAAATTCTTTTGTCTCCTAATCCTGCGAGTTCCAAAACGCCCGGAGCACCCAAGGATGAAGACTATCTTATGACAATGACAGACGTGTTGAATGCAAAATTGCATGCCAGGCTGGTTGTGTTAAGCTGCTGTCATAGCGGGCGAGGGAAGATCAAAGCTGAAGGTGTGGTGGGTATTGCACGTGCTTTCTTGGGTGCCGGTGCACGATCTGTTATTGCGTCACTTTGGGCGATTGATGACAATGCCACTCTAGAGTTTATGAGAAAGTTCTACGAGTCTTTGATGGAAGGTCAAAGTGTCAGTAAGTCCCTCAATCATGCCATGAAATGGATGCGGGAGTCCGACAACTTTAGTGCCGCGAAGTACTGGGCTCCATTTGTGCTGATTGGCGATGACGTGACGTTTAATTTTGGCCAAACGAGGTGAGGATCTCACTCTAAGGGGAAAAAATTGAAAGAAGTTTTGAAAATCTCTTAACCCTTGTATTTCTTATCCCGAACTTGAAACTGGAAAGGAAGCTAAAATTGCAAAACATAAAGAGACAGCCAGATCAAACACCACCACTGGAATCATTTTTACTTGAATGGTCACACATTAGGATTATACAGTCCTTTGATTAAACGTTGTCACTGATCGGTCTTACCCCTACGCGACCAGACCGAAAGGGAGTATGGGTGAATTAAAATGCATGATTAATTATTCTCTATCGCGTTTACAATGGAGAACAAAAGTCATGTTTGTCTTCGCGTGCTACGCAAAGACAAGAGTCGCTTCGATACATATATTCCGTTAAGGACGTTCCGTATTTTGATAATGTGCAGCTATTGAATGTGAATTGATTTCTCTCCATAATCCTTTTCGGTCTGGTCGCGTAGGGATGAGACCGCTTTCAATGACAACGTTTGATCAAAAGACTGTATTCACAGGCTCATTCACAGACTCAGTACCATGTTGCTTAGGTGTTGTTGAACAGCACCACTGCAACATATTATTGAACACCTTTCGTTTTAATAATATCAGTACATTCAAAGGTTAGAACCACAGTCCACGGACAGAGCATTGGTTGTGATGATGAAATGGTTCAATGTTTCCATTGTATTTCTACTTTTTAAATTTCATAGTTCTGTCCTTTTTTTCTATTTCAAGAAGTTATGATTTACTCTTTTGTTATATGCACGTATACTTTTAATAACTAATTATTAACGTCATCAACTTTTCTTTGGATCCCGTTGTAAGTGTTGTTGTATATGAATACAGCTGGGTGGGAGCAGTAGTGAAGGATCACAGACGGAACGAAATACGAGCCCCCAATCCCCCCCCCCCCCCCCCCCTTCCTGCGCTCCCCTATATATCAGTGGACATTATCACTTATATTGCTTAACAATATAAGTGAAAACGGGCAAAAGGAAAGTATACTATAGAAGCAAAGACCGATATAGCGTAGATACAAATTGAAAAGGTGTACTATATTTCGGCTGGCCAAACCAGCCTTCTTCAGGTACAATGAGGTAAAATTTACATTGCCTTTTACCTCATTTTACCTGAAGAAGGCTGGTTTGGCCAGCCGAAAGAACACCTTTAAAAATTGTATCTACGTTGTATCGGTCTTTGCTTCTATAGTATATTTCACTTGTTGAACCGATCAGATCACTAGTTTGATCCAACGTATACCAGCAAGATTGTCGTCCACGGTTACGTGCTTGAACTTCTCATTTAAAAGAAAAGTGTTATAGTGCGATTTAAAACTCGATTAATCATGACGGGGTTTTCAATTTTAAATTTGATCGAAAACCGTGAAAAAAAAAACGAAAAAAAAAAGTTTCCATTAAAGCTCACACTTTTTTCTTTATCCCTTTCAGCAACGTTTCAGTCCAGTAAGGTGAGTCATTGCTGCGTGTGAACCTTGGTAACCAGTCAGTGATGGTACCAGAACAGGATCAGTTCTTGTTGTCCGACTCAACACCATTATCAAATGCTAGATTTAGATTTGCACGAGAGCGATTTCCGTACGGCCTTGATTACGAGTAAACACAACTTCAGGACAACACAACTTGTCCGTCTGAAAAAGAGTTCAGTTATAGTTAAATGAGTGACACCAATTCTAACTATTCGCCTCAGAGGCGTGTCTTCTTCTTGCGCCTATTTCTATTCGATCAATTTTGTAACATCCAATGCCCATGAATTTGATGCTGGAGTGATGCCCCGAGTTACTCTTTTGATATCGTTGTATTGGTAATTGCTAATTTTCATCATGTACGCTTAGCTGTTCTAAATGCTTTTCTGGACATTTTAGAAGAATTGTTCCAGGCGTTAAGATCGCGCAACCTCGTTCCCAGGGTCTTCTCCGCTATCTCAAATTCAAAATGGCGGGTCGACCGGGAAGACCCGCCATTTTAAATTTCCTCCGTCAGCACTCGCGATGTTTTTCCTTCGCGCACCACCTGTCCTTCGCTTCCCACTAACTGTACGCCTGGTACGACTGACCATGCTAAAAGGCACCCAAATCGCATTAACCCCACCATCGAACGAGTGAGGTACAGGATTGCAGAAAATTAATTCATTTTTTTTTTTAGAATGAAGCATGATACAATGAGATAGAAATATGATTTCCATCTCATTAAACTAGTTTTCTGCAATCCTGCACCTTAGTGCACCGAACTGACCCCGTCAGTTTGTATGCGAGCCTTGCTCTTCGGACAATTTTTATTTTGGGTTGTAGGTTGCTTGTAGCAACCACGACGGCAACGGCAACGAGAACGGCATAAAACAAGCATTTTAATGACTGAATGACATAACAGCAGATTCGCCATTCTCGACCCCAGAGCCTGGCCACGCTGGACCGAGCTCTTCTCTATCTCCCTTGGTGAAGCGTTGATAAGAAGAGCTCTGGCGTTGGTTACTGCAAGGCAAAAAAACAAAACAACGATACAGCCGACCGAAGGCTCTAGGATCAAGAATGGTGTTATGCGATGGCATTATGCAATGCGACTTTCCTCAGAAAGCCATTTATAGGTGTACTAACTGATGCATTACGTTACATGTCACGATCGGATAAATAAATAATAAATGAGAAGTTAGTGGAAATCTACAGTTGTCTCTTACTTCCACTGCTTCCGGATTACGATTTGATTACGAAATTGCAACGAAGAGCCGACAAGCCGACAATCTGACGAGCCGACGAGCCGACGACAATACACCAAACTATCTAAGACGTCAAAATAAGAGGGTATCGTGGAGTGATAAATAGAATCTCGATTTCCAGCAAACTGTTCTGTGTAAAAGAAGTCGTTGTGGCATATTGTAATTTCTTGTTTTCTGACTTTAGGTGCGCTAATAACGGTACATAACATGCACGGTAAATAACATTACCCATGGTAAATAAGCTCGCGGGAAATAAAAATAGACTTTTAACTGAATTACACAGAAGCTGATCATACAGCTTAAATTAACCTTCATCAGGGGCTGACGGAAAGCTAAATGAGGATAGATTGAAAAAAGGTAAAGATAAAATGTTAATCCATCAGTTATATGCTGATAAAAATAAAAACTCTAAAACAAATAACGGTAAAAACTGATCACTGATGTTTGGGACCCCATGTTAGCAGATGTTGGACCAACATTTTTTGTTGGTAGAATGACCTCGAATGCTAGGGTGACGTAAGTGGATGTCGCTTAGCCGCGTGTGCGCCCTCCGGGCCTCCCTGTTGTTTGAAAGAGGAGAAGGCCCTGGGGACGAATGAGATGGAGAGAAGGTGCGTAGTTGTTTACATAGGACGAAATTTAATTTCAACATGCTAACAAATCTTCAACAGCAAACTTTGATCGGAAGTGGAAGTTTTGGAAATGTTTATAAAGCTAAGTGGAACAAGAAACCTGTAGCAGTGAAAATACTTCATGATTACCTGTTTCATTGGCACGATCCACGCGGTATTGTTGACAAATTTCAAGATGAATGCAGAATTTTACAACGACTCAAGCACAAGAACGTTGTTAGGCTGGTTGATTTTGTAATTTCCCATTCTTCGCCTCCGATGCTTATCACTGAGCTTTTGGACTGCGATTTGGGAAAGTATATTAGTCAATTCCAGCAAAACAAGATTCCTTTTCCTGAAACGGTGTCGATCATGTTGGATGTAGCCGAGGGACTTGTTTACCTTCACTATGAATGCGACCCTTCGATAGTTCATCGAGATTTAGCAAGCAAAAATGTACTTTTGACCAAAGAAAAGCAAGCCAAGATCGCGGATCTTGGTCTTGCAAAGTATTTTTCACGAGAGCAAAGAATGCTTGCCTCTCCTCTTCCCGGAACTCCGACATATGCCGCGCCAGAGACGTATTCAACGAACCCTGCGTCGCCAAAAGCCGAATACGGCGTCAAGATCGATATATTTTCCTTTGGTGTTATGCTGATGGAGGTGATAAATGGTAGTTATCCAGAGATGGAACCAGATTCGCCTTTTGATAGAGGTTTGTAGTAGAGTATTTTTCTTCAGTTATTATAAAAATATATATTAGTAAATTCAATAAGCTACAAACAGCCATCCACCAAAGAGGAAGTGAAAGAGAATGTTGCTGGGTAAAGGCGGAAGTGTTTCCGTCCAGCTTCGTCACACAATGGCGTTTGTCATTTCAGTTCCGCTCGGTTAGCCGATGGTTTCCATCACTTGGCGGATCAAGACCGTCTCTAGATATTTATAGCTATCTAGAAAAGCTGATGAAACAAGTTCATGCGTACTTCACTTCCCAAAAAGTAGACAAAGCTGTGGTCTCCATCGTTTCACGGGCTTAGAATAAACATACGATAAACTGCAGTGCTGATCTGACTATACAACAACAACAATTTATTCAGTATTCCCATATATATACATGGCATTACCTACTTAATAAATCTGAATTACATTAAATAATTATGTCTAATAATTAAACTAGCATTGATTGTCGATTTAGCATTGAGTCATAAATATAAGCAGCAATGGTTCTACAAACAAAAGGATCAACGTTATTAAAAAGAAACAGGATTTTTGAAATATTGTCGAGATCATTAAAATTTCGATATTTGTCGTTTATTTCATCAAAAAATTTCTTACGTGAAGCATTATAATGATTGCAAGAGAATAGAAAATGGAATTCGTCTTCGATTTGATTTGAATTACAGAGAGAGCAGGTTCTTAAATTTTCAGGTGTCTTGTTGTGCCGGCCAGTTTCAATTCGCAGATTGTGATTTCCAAGACGAAATTTATTGATTTGTTTTTTGTGGCGTACATTTTTTATCGAATCCAAGGAGCCAGATTTGTGACAATCTTGTTTAAAGATAGAGTAGAATTTAAGTTTTTTATTTAGATTTAGTAAATTAAGTTGGTGATTAGTTGAAGTTTTATTAACACTTAGCCGAATACGTTCAGTGAAGTTGTTAATGTTTAAATTTGAAATGTTTAAATTCGAAAGATAACACAGAGAGTTGACTTTTTGCATAATGCTCAGTTGGTTTTTGTCGGACATTTCTTTAGATAGATAAAGGCATTGTTTGGCAATGTTATCTTCTGGTAAACTTTCCAGGTGTAACCAGAGGTATTCTCGCGGCGAGCTTCGTGACTTGCCGGCCGAAGGCCGATCAACGAGTGGCGAAGCCGCGTGAAACCGCGCAAGAAAAAACTCTGGCACCCAGGGTAATCTGACTACGTAAAAAATAAACTTTGCGAGACACCATCACGACAGAAACCGATAAAGTAGGATCGCAACCCTGAACAGCCGTTTCGTTGTTATTGCAACTCATCAGCACGGTGTAGCGAACTAATAGCAAAAGCCAGCGCAAATAGATTTCACAATGACATGTTCCGTACTATACTCGAATCACGCGCTGCCACGTCACGTGTTCCGAGGAACAAAGAGCCCATAGTGTCGCAAAGATGTCTCGCAAGGAGAAATGTAGATGGTCAAAGCCGATCTGAACATTTAAACGCATGGACAAAACCATGCTTAATTAAAGAACACAACATATCAGATCTGTAAAGACCTACGGTCCCAAATCTGCAAAGGACCGCTTGCATATTTCACTTAAAAGCTGAGAGATCAAGTCAATGGTCGTCAATATCAACCAACGGTAGTCTTTGATTTTGTATGAGCGCTAACTAAAGACAAGACACAATTCCGAAATCTCCCTGGGATCAGGTCCTGTTCAGTTTTGTGTTCAACTCTCTCCCCCCCCCCCCCCCCACCCCCCTCTCTCTCCCCCCTACAACCCACGAGTACTGTGTTTCTTTTCTCTTACATGACAGCACTGACATGATTCAGGTTTAATTATCAGAAATATTAGCGAAGTAAAATAAAATATCTGTAGCCTTTGTTTTTATTTACATTTGTTTGAAAATAACAGATGGCCGACGTATTCCAGAAATAGAGCGTCGTAGAAATGACGTCAGGAAGATGGGTGAACACAGACTGAGAGGAATTGTGCTTCGCTGCATTGAAGACGACAGCGACAACAGACCAAGTGCTGAGGAAGTTGCAGACTGGCTTCAAAAAGAGAAGTCAATAATTGAGCAAAAGAAGGCTATTGCTCGGAGAGGAAAACCACACCGACCTCCTAAGTTGAAAATCGTCCCTCTCGGTGAATCGGGTACCGGGAAGACTTGTATTATCAAGCGCTTTAAATACAACAGTTTCATCGTGGTTGAACCAGAGACTATTGGTCAAGACATCTATGAAAGGGACATCACTTTGCATAGCAAAGATTATTGTTTGCAGGTGATTGACACCGCTGGACAAGAAAGGTTTCATAGCATTCCTCAAACGTTTTTACGGGGTGCAGACGGCGTTCTACTCGTCTTTGACGTAACGAAAAGAGAATCCTTTGAAAAGAAGGACGGAGGCGTTCCTGCAATGCTACAGTTCATTAATGACTACAAAACTGAGAACACAAGTGTAATTTTAGTGGGAAACAAAGTTGATGCGAAAGATCATAAAATTTCGCGGGTAGAGGCAGAGGAATATGCTCGAAAACTCGGAGTGCGCTACTTTGAAACCAGTGCAAAAACTGGAGAAAATATCGAAGCAGTGTTTGAAGAGATTGCTAGAGACATTTATGACACCCTGGACTTATCAGACATAGGAATTTACGTCCCAGGTGCAGGGGACAAGATTATACATCTCACAGAGGATGTTCCACGTGAAAGCAACAACTGCAGCTGTTGCTGATTTTCAGCATATGTTTGCAGAACTTTTTATTTTATTTCAGTAAGTAACATTTATCTTACAGTATAATTTAGACGAACTCAAAAAAGCTTAAAAAGCGTGTTTTCTCGGAGATTTGATTTTCTGCGGATGTTACATGACTCAGTCAACTCTCTCTTAACGGACATCTCTATAAGACGGACACCTCTATAAAACGGACAACTGGTGTTGGTCTCTGCCGTTTTTCAGTCATTTTACTGTAACTAATAAACTCTCTATAAGACGGACACTTTGAAACCGTCAACGGACACTTGAGAACTGCTTTTTTTTGTTCCAGTTTGCAAAACTGTACAGTTAAGTTTTTAGACTATAAGCCGTGAATGTATTCTTGAACAAGGGAATACGTTTTTTATTGCAACCTCGTTCCCAGGGTCTTCTCCTTTCCGTCCCCTGGAGCGGCAAACCCTGGGAACGAGGTTGTTTTTATTGCTGTTTTATAGACATGTTCCAGTTTGCAATATGTACTGCTCACTTTTCAGAAGCAGTAAACTATTGATTGTAATGAACAAACGAGTCCACTTTTCTGATATTATTTTTGTTCCACTTTGCAGGTTTTGCTGAAGTATACAACAACAACAATTTATTTTTCAAATAATAAAACAAAATATAGTACCAACCCGCAAATAACTAGGTTTAATCGTGGCGGGTTGCTGCGGACTAAACAGTTACAGAAGTTCACTATAAAATAAATGAATAACAATAGATAAGAAAATAAGGAATGGATAATTTATGATTAGTTACAACAACAAATAAATAAATTAATAATAGAAATAAATAAATTAATTAAGGAGAAGGGGTAATAAAATGCAGATTAAAGTCAATTAAGTGTTTTAAAATGACGAAGACTGGTACAAAGAAATTTGACATCAACATAGATATCCTCACTCTCCAAGACCTCCACGAATTTAAACAGACTTAAAATAGACGTGTATTCATTGTGCATAGGTTCAGCTTTATTATTTCAGAATAACTGGTGTCACGTTAGGGACTATGCAATAATTAGCAGGAGGGGGGTTGAGAAACGGGAAAGAAATAGTTAAAAATTAGACTTCACCCCTCCCTACTACTCCTTACTACTACTGAAGAAAAATTAACCATCACCTCCCCCCTCCTAATACCTAAAACAATTAAGACGTCCCCCATGTCCTCCTTTGTTATCTTCTTTAATACTAATAATACATACAGGGCTTCGTGTCGTTTCAACAGTTGATTTGCATGATATTTTCATCCGGAACGAACAATACTTCATAGCCATTCTCCACATATCCAGATTCTGGTTAAAGACACCACGAGTTCAAGCTGTGTACAGCTTCTTGTTTTCAGTATTTTAGACAGCGAAAAAAGAAAATGAAACGAACGAATATGCTACCATTCGTTGCCTTTTGCCACCGTTTGGAACTATTTGCTTTTCCAATTCTCTTGTCCCAACTAACAAATCACAGGCGTGAAAGTGAAAACATGTCGAAAGGGAGATTCACGGTCCAGTACAACCAAAACAACTGAAAAAAAGTGCGAAATAAAATGAGGCTTCAACTACATGCTCTCATACTCCGGCTTCCAAACTGCACAGCCGCTCTTTAATATTTTCACTCACCGTGCACATATAATGCTGATTTCATTTGTTCCGGCCACACCAGCCGATGAAAATCGATTATAGGAATTCAATCGATCGATCGATATTCAACTACAGACAGGCAATATCCCTCCTGCTATGGGACAGCCCTCACTGTCGAATAATCGGCGACCTCAAATTCGACCTTTGTTGCTAATGACGTTAGGTGAGGGTTTAATATTGCATATTCAAGTAAGTTTGAACATAGCAACAAATTCACTTAATTTCAGTATGCTGGCAACTTTTCCGCAGAAAACTTTCATTGGAAGTGGAAGTTTTGGAATTGTTTATAAAACTGAGTGGAACAAACAACCTGTAGCATTGAAAATACTTCATGATTACCTGTTTGATTCGCACGATAAACAGACGCTTATTGAGAAATTTCGTGATGAATGCAAACTTCTACAACGACTCGAGCACCAGAGCATTGTTCAGCTATTGGGATTCGTCATTTCCGATATTTCGCCCTCGATGCTTATCACCGAACTTTTGGAGTGCGATTTGGGGAAGTACATTGGTCAAGTCCAGCCAAAAACAATTCCATTTCCTGAAACGGTGTCGATCATGTTGGATGTAGCCGAGGGACTTGTTTACCTTCACCATGAATGCAACCCTTCGATAGTTCATCGAGATTTAGCTAGCAAAAATGTACTTTTGACCAAAGAAAAGCAAGCCAAGATCGCTGATCTTGGTCTTGCTAAGTATTTCTCGCGAGAGAATTCAATGCTTGCTTCGCCAGTTCCCGGAACTCCGGCTTACGCCGCACCAGAAACTTATCTAAACAATGCAGCAGCACGTAAAGACCGTAAAGTCGAATATGGCGTCCAGATCGATATTTTTTCCTTTGGTGTCATGCTGATGGAGGTGATAAATGGAAGTCGTCCAAAGATGGAACCAGAATCGCCTTTTGATTGCGGTGTGTAGACGAGTATTTTGATTTATTATAAATATGTGTAAAATTAGCTAAAAATATGAATAAACAGTCATCTTGGAAGTGTCAGAAGTGAAAGAGAAAGTGGCCATTCGGGGGGAAGTCACGCTCCGTCAGTTACGTCACAAAATCTACCATACCCAGCGGTTTTCAATAACATTTGACGGATACAGGTCGTCTTTCTAGCAATTCAAGCATATTATACAAATTATTGGAATCGACGGTATAATCAAAAAGTCATCTAAAAAGAACCGAAGCATATTAATGTGTAATGAGATGGATTATTAATATAGCAACTGACCGTTGTTGTGGTTGTAGCAACAGTCCTCACTTGCGACGCAAGCGTAAGCATAAACATAAGCGCAGCATAAGAAGCTTATGCGCTAGTGAGGACGACCGTGACATAAGAATAAGCATAAGAATATCAAAACCCTGCGTTCTTATGCTTATTTTCCACATGGTTCGTTTTCCTTTGTTCTTTCGGGTGATTATATCGGGGATTATATTAAATAAACCCCAGGCAATTATCAACTATCTGGCTGAAAGCTGGGTGCGGCTTTGATTGTACCAGGGGAGAGCGGGGCTGATATTCCCCGAGGGGAATATTACAGGGAATATTACAGGAAATGTTCCCCCAGGGGGAAAAATAATATTTTCCTCCCGACACCGGCACCAACAGGTTGTTTTTGCAGTGTTCTGTGGGATTCTTTCGCTATTTCTCACCAACAGCTCTTTGTCGTTTCACTTTCGAGTAACTCAAGCTTTCTTCCCCCTCGCCAGTTTTTGATCAGTGTATAATTTGCCTTGTGTGTAAAACGTTTTACGTTCTCTGTTTTTATTTTCTTTTGTTTGCAAATAACAGATGACCGACGAATTCCAGAAAAAGAGCGTCGTAGAGATGACATCAGAAAGATGGGTGAACATAGACTGAGAGGAATTGTGCTCCGCTGCATTGAAGATGACAGCGACAAAAGATCAAGTGCTGAGGAAGTTGCAGGCCTGCTTCAAAAAGAGAGGTCAATAATTGAGAAAAAGAAGGCTATTGCTCGGAGAGGGAACCCAGAACGGCCTCCAGAATTGAAAATCGTCCCTCTCGGAGAATCGGGAACCGGGAAGACCTGTATCATCCAGCGATTTCAAAACAACAACTTCACCGGGGATGGGCTAAGTACTGTTGGTCAAGTGTTTTATAAAAAGAATATCACTTTGCATGACAAAAATTACTGTTTACGGATTGATGACACCTCCGGACAAGAAAGGTTTCATAGCATTCCTAGAACGCTTTTACGAGGTGCAGACGGCGTTTTGCTCGTCTTTGACTTAACGAACAGAGACTCCTTTGAAAAAGGCATCCCTAGAATGCTACAGCTCGTTGATGACTGTAAAACAGATACTATGATTATTATTTTAGTGGGAAACAAAGTCGATGTCGACGATCCTAAAGTTTCGAAAGACGAGGTGAAGGAATATGCGAGAAAACTCGGAGTGCGCTACTTTGAAACCAGTGCAAAAACTGGTCAAAATATCGAAGCAGTGTTTGAAGAGATTGCTACAGACATTTATGACACATTGGACTTATCAGACTTTGAAATGTATGTTTTAAACACAGAGAAGAAGCCTTTACAACTAACAGAGAGTGAAAACAGTAAAAGAAAAGCTTCCAGCAAGTGCTGCTGATTTTTAGTCCAGCGGTATTTAGCATGCGATGCACCTAGGTACTTGGTGTATCCCTGATCATAATGCATGGTACTTCATGTATCCCTTATTGTAATGTATTTAGATATATTGCAGTGTAATTTAGGGTCGGATTACAGTATCTAGGGTTGAAGCACTGATTTTAGTATTTAGGGTTAAGCACTGATTCCAGTATTTCCAGTGTATCGAACGGGTTAGTTCTTATATATGGTCTGGGCTAGCAGCATATTATCTTATATCCCTTAAAAATTACAACTTTCGGCAGCTAGTCCTCGGTGGTGTAGTGGATAGTGTCCATGGAGTAGATCATACGGCCCGGGTTCGATTCCCCATTCTGCTGTTTTTATCTTCTTTTTCTACTGAAATAAAAACTAAGTGTTTAAATACAAAATAATAAGGGATACACCAAGTACATACCGCGATGCAGTGTTAGCGGTTATACAGTTCTTTGTTTAATTGTATAGAGCGTATGCACATGACGTCACGGCGGCCATATTGGTGTACCAAAACAATAGAACGGCGGCCATGTTGGTGTACCAAAACAATCCTGTGGAATTTGAACGCTTTTCTTATGTTAACACTTTCTTTTGTTCCAATAAATTTCCATAGCTGCTTGCCACGTGAGTGCATACGCTCTATTTGTTAGCAGCAGTTAGAGCGGTTTTCAATTGAGTGTCGAAAGTAATTTCGCGATTGCTTTGGTTTTGCATTGCTACTATTTGTGATTGGCTAAGTAATCTCGCGCCACTTTGTCAGCCAATCGGAATTAAAACCAAAATAATAATAATAATAATAATCACTTTATTTAAGTGTCAAGGTATTTAGCGCGCGAGCACTAATTGGGGACACTAAAACCAATTGTGACTCGTTCGCACGCGTTTTCCCGCGCTTGGCACCGGCTACATGTATTTGCTTCGAGTTCTGATTGGTTCATTGGATTTTTTGCGTCTGTTGTGATTGGCCAGAGTAATGACTTTGGTTTTGGTTTTACGACACGCAATTGAAAACCACTCTATTATACTATAGAAGAGAGGTCGCAAACTCTATAATTTAAATTGGATCAGGGGCAGTCGGCTCCTAATTGGATCACTGATCCAATTAAGTTTCAGATTAAGTTAATCCAGATCACTTGGATTTTCATGCTAGCTGGAACAAAAAAAACCCTAGAAAAATCGATCTGTTCTGTTCATCATCCCCAGTCCCCTCTGGTTAGGACCATGTTTGTTTGTCTGCTACATCTGAACGACCACGTGCTATTCATTCGATAGTAGTTTGCCAAATAGAAAACATCTGAATCCAGTTTCAGTTACCAAACTATCCAGCTCCGGAGGTGGATCGTTCAGATTGTAATCTAAGATTGGGTTGTTCCTGGATGGAACGTAAAATCGAATTTTCGATCGTTAAACCCGAAACCCCGGATTAGTCAGATTGATCAAAACGGGAACGCAACCCCTCGAGGTCGTGAGTTCGAATCTTATCGGGGTCAAAAATTTTTTCCTTTGAATCATGATTTCCCAATTTTCTTTTTAGGATTTGAAAGGGTGTCACCCTTCTCAGTATTCATAAAATTACACTTTATATGCCATCTAACATTTCAATAACTCGTTTGATTTATTAATGCCATGCAATAAATTATATTTGGATAAATTCCAACAAGTTGAACGATAAGTCTAGCGCATGAAAAAGAGGGTCTTATATAAAGACAAGTGCTAAACAGTGTTCTTTTGTGCTCCTGAATTTAAAAACCGCACAGCGGTCTTTCCAACTCATATGAGGAGTGCGTCAATTGCGAACGTGGGTCATTCTCCGCAGTTTCGTGTCGAAAAGAAGCGAAGGCACTGGGGACAATAATGATCTTGCACGTGATTCTGGAGTCGTTCATCACCACACCTCACACTTTCGTTCAGGGTTCATGGTGCTATTTGCAGGACAGTTGAACGCCGCAGAAAACTCTTTAAAGTTAGAAAGCGTTCCAATTACTCTGAAATAGACAAGGAAATCAATTCTCACTTTGAATTAATATCAAGGCATGCAAAAAGGGTTTCCTTTTACAATGAAAATTGCAGTTATAAAATGACTCAAATCAAATAGTGAAAGGTAAATTAAACATTTCTCTCGATGTGTCGATATAGGTTTGACCGGTACATTATCGTTTATAGCGTACATAAAAGGCGCAATACTCTTAATTCATTCTTTTATGAACGTTACATGGCTTTAATCCCTACTTTTGCTTTTAAAAATTAAGGAAATACTTACAACCTTCCAGAACCCTGCATGGTACAATGAAACTAAAACACAGCCTTACCCCACTAATTCATATTTGTCTCAACAAGATCTCTGAATGAATAAGTTTTTAACATACGACTCTTCCTTATTCAGCTGTTATTATTTAACTCTACCGTATTTTCAACACATGAATCTTTCAAAACTTGCCTGAACTTAGGCGGGGCATGAATCTCGCTCAATGTAGCGATGTACTCTGTTTTTGATCGTGCGTGACTGCAGTACTCCTACAGAAAAAAAAAAAGAATTAAATTAATTATTTTCCACATGGCTCGGTTTCCTTTGTTCTCGCAGCGGATTATATCGAATATTCCCCGCCAATGATAAACTGTCTGAAAAGCTGGTGGCGGCTTTTGATTGTAACAGGGGAGTGCGGGGCTGAGTTATTCCCCTGCAGTTATTCCCCTCCAGTTATTCCCCTTCAGTTATTCCCTTCGACTTATTCCCCTCATAATAGAATAACATAAACGGGAAGACAAAATAGGGTATAACAAGGAAAACACTCTAGCATCGGTCAATATTTTTTGTTTACATAAAAAGACAACTTCATCAATCTTATTCCTACGTAATTAACTTGCCGGTCGCGACCAAAAAGCGAAATGTTAATAACATTCGATGGTATAGTTTCGGGTCTTCAGTAATGTATGACGCTTCGTTTTACGCTTGAACCTGAGTATGTTTCCGCCGGTTTCCCTTGGAAAACATACCGCAACCACTCCATTGAGCTTCGAAAGATGAAGGCGGGCAGTTGGGCCATGGCGAGACCACGAGTACTGTTCATACATTTTCTTCTCTCTCTCCCTCCTTCTACTCATAACGAAGCAACGTGCTCATGCAATGCAAATTTGGCAAAAGCAAAACATGTTCACCGTCTCGCTTCGTAATGTGCCGTGATCCCAATGCGGCCTTGCGGAATCATGCATTTTTGCATTTGAATTGAACGGAATGTTATTCTCCGAAAAATTAAATAGTTTCTTTGTTTTAGAAAACCTCACTAATGTGTAAAATAAGCATTTTATCGGCCTTTCACTCGGGGATATCAGATTTATTCACCTCTGGTTCCGCCCTCGGGCTGCGCCCTCGGGCGGAACCAGAGGTGAATAAATCTGATATCCCCTCGTTTCAGGCCGATAACCCTTACCTATTGTTTGAAAACGGAGACTGACACTCTCTCCACTGCGTATCGATCACAATGCGTTTTCAAAACGTTTCACTTTTGGAAGCCTCCATTTTTGATTCGTTTTGCATTGTTTTATTGTGGACGCAAGGCCTTAGTTATAAGAAAATACATTTTAGAATAAAATGAATTATCTACTCCATTCTGTGCAGCATATTTATCAAATAATAAAAAAGGGAACTCGCACGTGAAACCGGATGGTAAATAGCAAATACTATTTCGGGTTTAAGTAGCCAATCAGAGCGCGCGAAAAACACTATACACAAGTTTGGTATATACTAATATTTTTGTTTCCTGACCTGCGCATAACCAATGAAGAACAGCTGTTCGTTGCTGTACTCCAAACCAGGAAGGACAAATTCCTTGGTGTCATTTTTTTGTAGCCAGTCGTGGTAAGCCTGTGCAGAGAGCAAATCAAGAATACAACTAATTCATTAGCCATTATTTGTTCGTCTGGCTTTAAATTCAACAGTGCAAAAGTGTCTTTCTTAGCGGGCCTCTAAGACAAGACGCTGTAAAGTGAAAAGCTCTGCCGCAAAGCTCTAAATTAGCCTTCCAGAGGCCATTTTACACATGATTCAGTCACCCTTAAGAGTGTATTTTATCTCCTGTATTTAGAGCCTTTTTGAGCCTATAGGGCTATTCTCACCGGTTTATTTAGTCCAAAATCTGGATTGCAAAGGGTTGAATAAGCCCGACAAGGGAGGCAGCTAATGTGGTTAGGGCGCCAGACTTGAAATCCGGAGGTCCCGAGTTCAAGTTCCGCTCTGACCACTAGCTGGAGTTGTTTCGCGGTAGACCCGAGTTCAACTCCTCGGCCACGCTTCAAAAATAGCCGACCAGTCTTATGTTTCCATATTTGAGTGGCGTGCCTGTGGATTAGGTAGATAACTTACTGCTCGTCCACTATAAACAACATTTACATCTTTTTTAGAACCGTATGTTATTCAAGCAATCAGCTCAATTTTGGGTGCTAAACAAATCATTTGCATTTCATTACAGTGCAATCAAAGCGATCACGAATGCCTTTACTTACAAAATACGACAGCTTTGTCCCTCCATTGTCTGCAATGTTTTCTCCTAGAGTTACTTTTCCACTGATCTGAAGCAAAAACGTTGAAGTAATCCTCATTTCTGATGCTAATGTCTAGGATAGATGGCCAAAGGCAGTGAAACCTCCTCAAGAGTGGCCAGGGACCTGCATGGATCTAATAGCAGGCATAGCGGCCGATTTCAAAATTTGTAAATTTGGTCCTAGAGTAGTATTAGAGGGGAGTAAGTTCAAGTCCTGACTGTTCTAGGATAAAAAAGAGTAGCTGTACTGGATTAGCAGTAGTACAGTGACCACCTATGGATTTCGAAAATAATACAAATATTTCGGATATTGCATAGCTCCACACAGTCTTAGCCTCTACACTATGGAACTCAGTCTTACCGGATATTTTCCTTGCACCTTGTACTTAGAATATTGCTCTTCAATGCATTCTGCTCTCTTTTTGAATTCCATAAGCGATGAATTGGTCCACCATTCTTTAACGATGTCTCCATTTTTATCAAACTTTCGGCCTGGTGTTTGCAAAAATATATATATATTTAATTAATTAATTAATTTATTTATTGAACTATTTAAACGGGAACGCCCAGTTTAGCATCGCTAGTTTAAATGAAGTCCGGTGTAAAACTACTCAAATAGAGCAGTTTTCTATTGAATGTTGTAAAACGAAAACCAAAGTAATTACTCTGACCAATCACAACCCAGGCAGTCCTTCCAAGGAACCAATCAGAACGCAAAGCAAATAAGTGTAGCCGGCGCCAAGCGCGGGAAAACGCGTGCGAGCAAGTCACGATTGGTTTTGGTTTGATTTCTGATTGGTTGAGAAAGTGGCGCGAGATATTTTTAGCCAATCACAAAGCGTATTGCGAGATTACTTTCGACTCAATTTCGCTTGAAGTGGTCAGCTAAATGGTCAAATGTTATGACTTTAGTAAAAATTAACAAAATAGAAGAGATAGAATATAATTTATACACAATGAACATAAAAGCGGGCGAATTGGGTTTCTATAATCATATTATTTCACTAACCTGTGTTATCAAACCCATGCGTCATCTCATGTCCTATGATGGATCCTAAAGCGCCATAACTTAATGACCTGCAATGAAACAGATCATGAGTTTGCTAACGCCCAAGTGGTAACATTAGCCAAGTTGATTTAGTATGACTTTTTTGATGCCTTGTCTCGTATCCGGTGGTTAAAAAAGAAAGAAATAATACAATAATATAATACAATTTTGGCCGATGGGAGCTACAGAGAGCGAAATACATTACGCGACGCACAGAAGTTATGGAACAGCAAGCAAAAGTGACTTATATGTCACTTAGTAATGGAAAAGGCTGAGTACGTGAGCAGCTCTCTTCGGCCAATATTTTGTTTTTAAAAAATTCTCATTCTTTTTAACCACATATTAACGACTTGTTACGAGCTAGAATGTTTCTCTTTACTTCTGCGTTTGCCGGATAATTACCAAAATTTTGTTTAAGTTAAATTTTCTTTCTTTTTAACCACATATTAACGACTTGGTACGAGCCATAATTTTGCTCTTTACTTCTGCGTTTGCAGGATATTTAGTCATAATAAAGAACAATCTGATCTGGTTACTCCACACAACGCAATGTTAGACCCCAATGTTAGACTGTTAATCGGGACCCATTTATACATCTGGCAAGAGAGAAACAATGAAGAGCAAAATTTCTTGTCTAAGGAATGGCCTCAAACTACCGACCATCAGATGGAAAGTCCAACGAGCTAACCACTAGACCACCGCGTCTACTTAGTCGCTTCCCACAAGGAACTTCCTAAACAATGTTTGAGCATTAGCAAACCTTAACAGACACACGCAATGGAAGTGACATACATAATAACAGACTCACCGCGGAATTTCGGAAGAGTAAAAAAATGGAGACTGTAAAATACCAGCTGGGATAACTATTAAGAGGAGAAATTGAAATCCAGTGAGTGAAATGTACGATCACCAGAAAAAAGGCTTGTTTATATTCAACTAAAAATTGTGTACTTTACGCAGTTTCCTCTTAGTGAAGATGGAAAATGCTTGGTCATGCGTTACGGCTTCCTGCAATGACCATCATGCACAAGGCAAACCTAGTGGAATCTTGGAGTCCTCAAAGGAGGCGCATATGAAGATGTTGTGGTGCAATTTTGTCCTTGGTGCAAATTTTATTTTCCTTTGTTTTTGGGTATGGAAATATATGATAATGTATGATAATGAGTTTTAAACAAAGGAAAATAAAATTTGCACCAAGGACAAAATTGCACCACAACAAGGACATTCCCGAAGCATCTGGAGACATTCTCTCGAAACGAACATAAATGTCTTAGAAAACAAGTGGATAAAAGGAGGCTATGCAGGGTAACGGTTGATGGACTGTGCTCCTGCAATGGAGCGGTGATGATGATGACGACAATGACGATGATGATAAAGATGACGACGACGATGATGATGATGATGATGGTGATGATGACGATGACGACGACGACGACGATGATGATGATGGTGATGATAATGGTAATGATGATGATAATGATTAAAAATGATATTTTTATAGCTTTCCGTGCGCGAGTAGTGCTAAATATAGAAATCAAGCACCCTTATAGATAAAACCGGACGTTCGCAATCGTTTTAGTTACGGTACTTACCGATCTCATTTTCATAGAACTGATACATAGCGTTAATTGTTTGAGGAAACATGGGCCACCTGTAAATAGACAACAGACAAACTCTCTTCGTTTATATTCATGTCATTTTTCTTACTGCAAAGGCAGAAACTCTTTTAGTTTTGTAGTGATCATTGGGACTGTAGAAAAAGAATTCGAAACCAATGACTTTTCATCAAAACTCACTTCTCCTTGTCGACTAACTTGCGCAGTTTGGCAAAGAGTCGGTGTCTCACCCACTTGTCTACTTCCACATTATTTTGGAAAAACCTGTTTGACGCAATCTTGAGCTGCATGGGAGAGAAACATGGGTATGATATGGTTATCGGTTGCTTACACTCGTAGATATCTTTATTACGTAACATTTTATGTTGGCTTGAAACTGACTCACCCTTTTAAACCGTGAAGCGAGTTCGTTTGGTCGAGCAACGTATTTAGCGTAACCAATCTTGCTACCAAGAGCGTCCGCCTGTTACGATAAAATAAGACACAAATTACGGGTTTGCACTAACTTAAAATATGTGCGGGATATATAAAGCCGGCAGCAAAATGTTTGAGTTACGGGCTAGAAATAATGAGGCGGCAGATTGGATTAAGCAGTCTTTTACACCCCAAAAAAGACCAATGCATAGTTTAAATTACTGCTTATCGCGAAAACTTTAGATTTAGTTTGGAAGTTAGTTAAAAGGTTGTTATTGACCTGTGCTCATTTAGTTTCTTCTGGGAGTGAAGGTAGGCTCTAGGACCCTAATCAGTTTTAAATTTAGCTGATTATATTACCCTTTTGAAAATGAAACAATGAATGAATGGTGCCGTAAAAGCCGTATTAAGTCCACGTTTTGAAAGTCGGATTTTGTAATAAGCACCCACCCCCACCTCGATCCCCAATTCATTTTCAGAATTAAAACATGGTTTGAAATAGCACTAAAATGATTACCACCAAGTCAATGCAAATTTTCTTTAGCCACTGGTTTGTTAGGAAACTTGGTGTTCTATAATCCAGATGTACTGGACATTATATTAGGGTGTAAGTGATGCTGTAGTTGTAAGTCGGTGATACACCCCCATTTTTTTCTTTAAATTTTATAATTTCAAATTAATAAACTTCCCAAATTGAGGTATGTAATTAATAAGCTCACCCTCCCTCCGACCGGGGAGCTAGAGTATTTATTGTATTTATACAGCGCGCATATCACGCTTATATCACACGCCTCTTATGGCACTTTTCATGCTTTGTGAGAATGAAATCTGACGCCAGTTTGTTAAAATGTAGAAACCTGGCTTTATGATTTCACGATTCTTATAAATTTCAAAATGTTTCTTTCATTTTAGTAGCTGCTCCAGAGAGAATTGAAAGAGTTTTAATTTACAGTACAGTGTTAAATGACAGGCTTGCCTTTTCAAACACGTATTTTGTTGTTTTGTCGTCTATCCACTCATGTTCCTTCACTCTTTTCTTGAACGTCTTCTTTATTTCATCAATCATTGTCTGAGTCTGCAAAAAACCTAGCACTGATTATTCTATAATACACGCTAAAAATGATTGATTCATGCACATAAAACATGAAAAAGATTCCAAATTTGGGATAAAATTATGTTGCCATTTGGCAGTTAATTGAAGCAGGTTTAAGTTGGTATTTTGAAAGCTATTGCTCTCCTGTACTTTTTCAGAGATCGAAGTGGAGAGGCTGAAAACTGCACGTGACCCACTTATTTCTTGAATGTAAATCTAATTATTTATGGTTTGAAAAAAAGGATGTAAACATTGTGAAAACAATTTGGCAAAAAAAAAACAAACAGTTGTCAGATCGTCATAAGATGTTTTCTCCCTAAGAATGCGCTATGAAGCATATTTAGAGGGATTCATCTCAATGTTACCTTTGTATTAGTTAGGTATAAAATTGGTTGCCGTTATACTTCGAGGCAATCCTGGCATTCTTGGGTATATTTTTTTGGCTGATGAGTATGTTTTAACACATACGAGGCATCACCACAAATTTGCAGTTAAAACGAAAGACTGTATTAAGTTGAGAAACTGTGAACCATGTTACATCCAAAGCTAACAACACTGACAAGCAAACCTTCTCAATTGCTGACTGGTCGAAGAATCTCTTGATGTAAAGCGAGCCAATAGGAACGCCCATATTATCATTAGTAATGCCCGTACACGTCCGCCATCTTGGATCTGTGTCTTTGACTCCAGAGATTCTCTCGTTGAACTCTGCTCGAGCCTTACGGAATGGACTGGACAGCAAGCTAACTTTATCGCGGATCATCTGCCACACTACGTAGTTGGACAGTAACCTGGTAATCATTGTACAATTCTTAATAGAACTATCAATTTAGTTTTTCAAAAAACTGAAAAAAAAAACAGACGCTACTATAGGAAAGTACTGCTCAATATTTTTTATTTGAATAGTCACACAAGGATTTTATCCACAGGCCCAAAAGTTAGAATCACCGTCTTGCATAGCATAATAAACAGTACCACAGGAAAGTACTGCTCAATAGCTTTCATTTGAATGGTGACACATTAGGATTTCATCCACAGACTCAAAAGTTAGAACCACCTTGTATAGCGTAATAAACAGTACCACGTGCAGGAAAGTACTGCTCAATAGCTTGCACTTGAATGGTCACACTGTAGGATTTCATCCACAGACTCGAAAATTAAAACCAACATTACACAACCCCAGGACTGATAGATTCTACAAGTAAATTGCTTTTGCATTCGTAGAGACATTTTATTGTTATTTGACAAGCAAGAGGCCTGCACTTTTTGGTGGCGCTCAAGATACAGGTAAATAAACTACTTACTCTTTAGAAGTGTGTTTTAGAAGTTTTGTCATTTTCCGCAGATAAGATGGTGACGTGGCCAACACTACATCTGTTTCAGTCACATTTGCTCCTTTAAATATGGCGTGTATGTGATCTAACCAGGGAAACTGCAATGGAAAGGTGTTAACACCTTCAACAGACACCACTGTGCCGATTTATTTTGTTCTGAAACTAAACTAACACAATCAGTGAGCGGAGGACTTTTGTTTTTTTTAGAGCGGTTTTCAATTGAGTGTCGAAAGTAATTTTGCAATTGCTTTGGTTTTCCATTGCTACGCTTTGTGATTGGCTTAAAAATGTCGCGCCACTTTCTCAACCAATCAGAAGTAAACTCAAAACCAATCGTGACTTGCTCACACGCGTTTTCCCGCGCTTGGCGCCGGCTGCATGTATTTGCTTCGAGTTCTGATTGGTTCATTGGATTGGCTGCGTCTGTTGTGATTGGTCAGAGTGATATGCTTTGGTTTTGGAAAACCGCTTTAAAACACCGATTAAAGCATCACGGCTTTAACAGCGCAAAATCGCAGCAAACTCATGCCATTATTTTCAACACAACTCTCTAATGACAGTTTTTTTTATCAAATTTACGTCCCCCAGGATACTAGTCGGGTGTAATAACTACTTCACCATCGGGAACAAAAAGTCGGCTATCGTACATTGGGTTTCAGGACCATTTGGTGTCGGCATTACAGAGTATCGACTGCATTGACCTTTTATAAGCGTATATTTATAGACGAAAGTGAAAATTAACTCTTTTCACCTGTGGAACAAGTTTGATCAGGCTATGAAGTTTCATTCTTCTGTAAATTCCATCTGCTTTATCCTCAGCTGATGTGGTGAACTAAAAAAGAGCAAGGAGAAATGAAAGATCCCAGCCGCTTTAGCTACTCGTACTTTTACTTATATTCGGGTCTATCAAATGCTCTTTTCACTTTCGGTTTGTTAACCTATCACTTTTAGCAATCTAATGCAAGATTTAACCAAAGTTGTATTTTTTATTACAAAAATGACATCTTTACATCAGAATAGGAAAAACGAAGAGTTTTTATAAAGTGCTGTGTGTAAACTAAAATATAAGAACGGCTGCCGCGTCCAAGGCATCGCTCCATGTTCAAGTGCGGCGCGCGTGGATTTGTGGGACGGATACTCGACTGAAGTCTATGAGCGCGATTCCAAAAACAGAATACCTATAAATATTGCACCTACTACTCTCATAAAATATGGAAACTATGTGTACCCAAAAGAGGTTTGGTGTGTTTTAATGTAAACATAGTTTTGTCAGCGTACTCTGATTTCAGAATGACCAGAATATGCCCAAAAAAGACGCGCCCCATGGCTTTGCGTTTTGCATCCTTCCCATGACTCCCCGCGCTTCTTGGCCCGCGTATTACTGGAGTCTGTAGACGAGGCAGCAAGAACTGTAGGAGGCGGAAATGTCAAGTTTTTTGTTGACTTTCTTTCCGCCTTGCATTTAGTTTTGATTGGACATTTGCGAGAGAAGCCATCAGAAAGATAAAGAAGTTCTCAAAAACTACTTCGTCAAGTAATGAGCAAAGGAACATCCCGTGCAACAACTATGATGTAACGAAGACACACCTACCGTAGCCAGCTTTTTTTCAAAATCAATAATCTCGCGCATTTTTGAGGTGGTGTTACATTTTGTTCCAAGAAGCTTTGCCACCGTTGACATGTATTCTATGTAAATTTCCACCATCTGAAAAGACACGAGAAAGCATGTTATATTTAACTCAATATTGAATAAACCATCTGGACCAGGTTGTTCGAAAGGTGGATAGCGCTATCCACCGGATAAATCACTATCCAGTGGAAAAGTATAAACAAAATCCGATTGTGTTGTCCACTGGATAGTGATTTATCCGGTGGATAGCGCTATCCACCTTTTGAACAACCGGGCCCTGAAAGCAATGGGTCACACGACACATCTCCGCGGTATGGCCAATACGTTGCGCATGCGCACAGCCATATCACTCCGGCAGTGGCAGTCATGGACAGCTGTTTCGTCCTTTATAGGGCTCATCAGCATGGCATTGATAGTATTTTATTGAAAGGACATTATTTTAACCCTAGTTTAGAGCGGTTTCAATTGATTGTCGAAAGTGATTCGCGTTTTATTTGCTTTGCATTACTACGTTTTGTGAATGGTTACGAAAACGTAAAACTGTCTCAACCAATCAGAGTTAAACCGAAATCAATGACTCGCTCGCACGCGTTTTCGCGCGTTTTGTGTCGGCTACACATAATTACCTCGAGCTCTGATTCAGTGGTTCATTGAATTATCTGTGTCTGCTGTGTTTTGGCAGAGTGATTAATTTAAAATTTGGTTTTGGGTTTACGAGACTTAGTTGAAAATAGTTGTAGCATATATCTTGCGGAGAAAACGACTTCATACCACGATTTCTCAATTTCATGTGTGTTTTTAGTCCTGACAAGGTAATTTTTGATGCAGTTAAAATTCAACTACTCACCTCTGGATGTTTAAAGTAAATCTCTCTTTGTAGACTCAAGCCAGACTGATCAATCTAAGAATAACACGAGCGATAAGATTGTGAATATCTGGTGATGAGGGTTGAGTGACTAACTGACAAAGACTTATGACCAATGAATTATATACTCAAAGATATTTTGTTTCACTGATCGAAGTTAACACATTTCCATCTTGGCTATCTGCAATCCAAGGCACTTATTTTTACTATTACATCAGTGTACTAGTAGAATAAATTTAAACAAAACAGGACTCGTATGTAGGTTTTCACTGATAAAAATACGTCTTGTGGCTTTTTAACTAAAAATGGTGACATGGTCTCCTTAAGCCATACTCACTTTTATAAGGTGTTTTGTAGAATTAAGATGATCGTTGGTGACTTCAACAGCGAAAAAAGGTGGTGCAGGATAGTATGTGCTTTGTAACTGTTTTAATACTTCGTGAATATCCCAAGAAGACTTGTTCCAACTTCCATCATCACAGATACTCCAAGAGCCGATCTGTTGAATGAAATCCAACATAGGCTTGGGTCCTAGTCTTTCAATCTCCGCATCGTCCATACACGAGCTGTAAAAGTCTCTTGTTTTCACCAGAGCCTCGTTATCAGGAGCATCGTCATGTGACCTATTTGACGTTTGAAGAACTTCTTGTATCTCACTCTCGATAACTTTTGACAGTTTAGTGAAAGTAGAATAGTCATTATAGCTTTTAGGGATTGGATTTCGCCGGATCCAGCCCCCGCAACAAAATTGAAAAAAGTCATCACAGGGATTAGCTGTGGAATCTATAGAATGCTTAATATATTCTGCAACCCTGGTACATTCAGGAGTTTGACATGTATTGGAGTTCTTCTGACTGTGGACTTCTGAAAACATATACAAGGCACGTTTTTGGTGCTCTGTCGTGGCACTAGAGTAACCGAAATGGCGGTTGACGACAAATACCAAAAGACCAACTGTAGTCACACTTAAAAAGGCCGACACGATAAAGGCATACCTCCCCATCATGATTAAACCAAAGTTTATCCGCCAAATATGTTGTTATAACGGTCTGTATGGCTTTTCTTTCTCTCCAGATCGTGTTTGTTTATAATCAGATAATCTATAACATCAGGTCTGTAATGAAGGTCATTTTGAGAAGCTACTAACCGATGCAAGATGATAAATTTGCCAAAAAGGCTCGTAACATCATATCGTAAATTTGTTGACACTCGGTGCAGTGTCACCTGTTGATCGGAACATACCTGTTAGGCTTGTTTGTTTTGTGGTAACACTCTTGTCAAATACCTGTCACAAACTGTCATGCTTTGATCCATGAAATTATACTTATATTGATATGGGTTCTGAGCCTGTCGTTGTTTTGTATATACATAGAAGATATAGGATACAAAATTTCTCTTTTAGTATTCAAATCTTTGCAATTTTTCGAAAACTATCGAACATTCTCGAAAATTATTCGAACAAGAGGCTCCAAGCAGCCTATACTCATGCGCATGCGTGAGAAAGTTTTATGATATATTTTAAACATGATAAGAAGATGTCCGACATGAAGAAAAGTTACTCCTTTCATTCAGTCATCGTTCCTGCAAACCACGTTGTTTTGTAAATGGCTGTACCACAATGAAGCCAGTGATTCTTCTGAGTGTTATATATACTTAACGTGAACACTAGTAATGTAAGCAGGGTTGTAGGAGACGCTGTCGTGACACCTCGGTAACACTGTTTTACCGGAAGTGAGTGTAGCCGGAAGTCACTAAACAGAAAGTGTAAATGGCTATGAAGCGGAAGTGCACAATTTAAAATATGCGTGCATAAATTTGCATGCAAAATCGTGACACAAAAAATAAAAATAACAAGAAAAACGGAGCCGAAACCTTACCTCATGCCGCTTCGCGCATGAGTAATAAAGTCCGAAGGTCATACGAACGCTAACAATCATTTCCCGAAAATTCCGAAATAATCGGAGAACTCAGAGACGATCTCGTTCCCAGAGTCTTTTCTCTTCAGTTTCCTCCCTCGAGAAAAACTTGGCCCTGGGAACGAGGTTGTTTGGAGCTCGAGGCCGATCCAAAGTCTTTAAGTAATGCTCCACAAAAGAACTGTAGTAAACTTCATTGTTCTGCGGCATTGGCTCTTTCCCACATAGAATATCTTTGGTTCAAGAATACAGGAGGATCTGATGGTTCATAATTATATTTCATTATAAAAATGAAGAAAATCCATAAGCGTCAAATCAGTAAATTTTAGGGAATGTTCGTGCTTAATCAATCAGAATAGCAGAAGACAATAGCTAATAATTTTGCTTCTTTGATGAAGTTCCCCAAATACGATATCTTTTAAAACTTGCATGTTGTGCGATTGGGTCTCAAATTACTTGCAACCTTAAAAAAAATAGACTTAATGCACCTTGAACCTTAACTTTTTAACGGTTTTTGAGTCTAGGCCAATGAGATCACCAGTTGAAACAATGAAAAAAGTTTACATTCCATCGTGCATTGCCGTTGAGCATTATCCTTCTTATGCGGATCATTACTTAAAGTCAAGAAAAAGTAGTTATTTACACTTGCTTGGACACCATATTTTTCACTGGGAGAAATTCCTATTAAGAAAAGCCCATACAGAAAAAGGGGTCAGTTTCTAAAGAAACTGTGGTGCTGCGTCAGTGGGGGAGTGAAACATGAAAAACAGGTTTTCTCTTTCTTCAGCTACATCATCATCGAGATGACATAGCTGAAAAGAGAGGACCCTGGGAACGAAGTTCCTGCGTCAGTGAGGAAGTGAAACATGAAAAACAGGTTTTCTCTTTCTTCAGCTACGTCATCATCGAGATGACATAGCTGAAAAGAGAGGACCCTGGGAACGAGGTTGCTGCTTCGGTGGGGGAGTGAAACTTGAAAAACAGGTTTTCTCTTTCTTCAGCTTCGTCATCACTCGAGATGACATAGCTGAAAAGAGAAGACCCTGGGAACGAGGTTGCTGTGTCGGTGTGGGAGTGAAACATGAAAAACAGCTTTTCTCTGTCTTCAGCTACGTCATCATCGAGATGACATAGCTGAAAAGAGAGGACCCTGGGAACGAGGTTGCTGCGTCGGTGGGGGAGTGAAACTTGAAAAACAGGTTTTCTCTTTCTTCAGCTTCGTCATCACTCGAGATGACATAGCTGAAAAGAGAGGACCCTGGAAACGAGGTTGCTGCGTCGTTGGGGAGTGAAACATGAAAAACAGGTCTTATCAACTAAGCTGATAAGGTAATATTAAAAAAGCTGACGTTTCCAGCGTTAGCCCCTTGCAGAGCGCCATCAAGGAGTTGTGGGTTGTGTGTGGTATATATATCGAACGGTGGAGCTACGTTATTATTAATACTTCATTATTTAAGCGCCTTCACTGTACAAATGTACATTGACGCTATGGCCTTTGCTTTCGTGAATTTAATAAATAGAAGTAAAAGGAGAAGTAGTAGAAGAAGTTGAAAAACGTGAAAAACAAGAATAAATAAGCTGAATGAAAAGCGTTTGTTGATTCCGTGGGAATTAAGAGTGCCGATGAAGTTTTTGTTCTAGATTTTTGCGGCTTTCCGTATTGTACTCAGGGAAGGGCCGCAGATCGCCATGTGTTGTTCAGAATGATTGGAGGGATCAAAGTGTCAAGCGACTGGTTTAGATACGTCGTTGTAAGTTTTTTTAAAGTCTTGTAGATATTCACGCAAGCGGTTCCCCTAGCCTTTTTCCTGTTTCGCCAAGGTATCTTCATGCTGCATATCTTGATAAGATATGCAGTAGATAAGATAAGATAAGATAAGATAAGAACTTTATTAAGTGATGATCCGCATAAGAAGCCATGATAGTGCTGAACGGAAATGCACGATGGAATGTCAACTTTTTTCATTGTTACAACTAGTGATCTCATTGGCCTAGGCTCAAAAACCGCTAAAAAGTTAAGGTTCAAGGTGCATTAAGTCTAATTTTTTTAAGGTTTCAAGTATTTTGAGACCCAATCGCACAACGTGCAATTTTCAAAGAAATTGTATTTAGGGAAGTTCATCAAAGAAGCAAAATTAGTAGCTATTGTGTTCGGCTATTCTGATTGGTTAAGCACGAACATTTCCTAAAATATATTTGACGCAAATGGATTTTCTGTATTTTTATAATGAAATATAATTCTAAACCATCAGCCCCTCCTCTATTCTTGAAATGAAAGATATTCTATGTGGGAAAGAGCCGATGCCGCAGAACAACGAAGTTTACTGTAGTTCTTATGCGAAGCATTACTTAATGTGTCAAAATCGCTAGCATACAATGTACACTAATGACACTAATGACACCGAGATAACATTTGCCGAGGTGCCTGTGAAACGATCAGTGATTTCGATATAGAAAAAGGTCGACATCAATAACACCTGAATATTTTGTTACTGACTTTACACTGTTAAGCTCAGGGAATAATGACTTTTAATGATAAAGATAGAAAATTGTGTTTACTGCTTTGGTAACTCTGATTGCATAATGACAGCAGCTTATCACGTGTTACACGTTTTCCCGCACTTCTTTTTGTTTTAAATTCTGATTGGTTCGCTATTCGCATTTCACGTTGGTCAACATCACGTGAATGGTGGATAAAAGTTGTTATTTGGGCCACTTTTTGCATGCGCTTGCGTTCACTTGCGGTAACTTTATACCCTTATCGATCGAGCTCAATTTCATCTTTTGGCCAACGTTGGCCAACCAACGAAACTTGCTCTCAGTATGTTTACTATGATCGAGGCGCACGCGCAAGCTTGTGTTCTTACTGACAAACTTACAAACAACTCGCGTCTACTTGCGAGTGTGAAAGAGGAAAAGGGGTAACAGGTACCTTCAGGTACCCGTCAGCCGGCTACAGTACTACTCCGCATGCGCAGCGGTAAGTATCAACTCATTGAAAAAACCCTTGTGTTATTATGATGATGCTAAAGAAGAACATCAGTAAGATTTTAAGAGGTAAGCTGGAATAGAAAGTGTTTTTATTTTGGGTTTCTTTAACGAGCTAAAAGGTCTGTTTAGTCGCTTGTTCAAGGCGGACGCGGATGTGATTCAGTGAGATTGAAAGAGGCAATAGATCGCTCGGTCAATTTGCTTGTATTTTAACAATGCCAGGCATTATTTAATAGTTCGATTATATGTTTCTTTAAAGCATTAAGTTAAGTTATGATCCTACCAAAGCTTTACCATTTTACATGCCTCTTGCGATCTTGTATTGGTATTTAAAACAGAGATCAACTTTGATGTGCGGGACACGCTTTGTCAGCGGCGTTCCCCGTGCACGAGATCTCTGCTAGTCTGCGCCTTACGTTTTGAATAAGGAGCTACTGAGTATAAGAAATACTGTTGATCCACCATTGTCCTGCAGCATTTGGCAGGAAACCCACTGAGCTAGACTTATCAAACTCCTTTGCTCCTCATTTCACTCCTGACATTTCCGGCACACTCTGCTGAGCTTTCCTCGCGCTACGAGCTCGGTTTTCGTGGTTCGCACTTTTTTAGTTTCTTGGAAAAAAAATGCTACTGAGTTCGACTTGTACCCGGCCTAACAAGGTACGTACTTGAACCCGAGATTAATGTGTCAAGACGCAGTGGTATGTACTGTAGACTTGAATCATGCCTGAATCAAGTCTGATGCGCGTTTTACCGTGAGGACAGACAAACGTACAGAGATGTCTGGAAATGGGCTCCGCCACATCCCTCAGCTTCTTCGTTTGTGACTGGGTCTTTGGAAAGGCTGCTGCTCGAAATTTGACTTCCAAACGGATTGGAAAATGACGTCATTGCGTCAAGTCAACACGTGGTCCTTTGCGGTTTCAAGTTCCCGGATAAGTCAGGTCACGTCAGCAAATGTGGCAACAACATGGCGGACGACAGGGAAGGGGCAATGGACGGTATTCGCGAAACTGATTTGAACGACGATATGATTTCTGGTGCCATTGGAACTAATGCAACCACCAGTATCGATTTTGAGGAAGATGATCCACGGCATTTTCCAGGCATGGACGAAATGTTAAAGGTTGCAACTGATTTACAAGGTAGTGGGCACTCGGTGCAACTCAACGATTCGCCGGCCGCGACGCCCAGATTAGAATTAGAAAATTCTGGTGAGGAAATTATATTGTACTTGTTCAGTCTTCCTTTAGCTTTTGGGTTAAGTGTATCAGTCTTTTTATGTAGAAACACAGGTGGGAACTCTCACGTTTGTCTGTTTTTAAATTGGTTCCGCATGTAAGCCTAATAATATCCTCAAAAGTTGTAACGTCCGTTGTTACACATCAGCCTACGTTTATGTGTTCAGACCAAGCCCATATTTGACTGCAAGTAAACCGTGTGGATGGCGAAATTGGATGTTTTATCCATATTTTTGAAAGTGTATTTAAGTCCGTTACGTGGCGTTATTGGGAAGGTCGGTTATTCAACTGAATTAAAAGAACTGGCGTTAATTTTAACGCAGTCTATGCATATAAAATTCGAACAGGTTTACTCATGCGTTCCGTGTTGTTTTGAGTGAATGTTTTCTTTGATGTGACAAAAAAAATCAGTGACCTAACAAAATGCCCAGTCCACATACACGGATGTTTGGGAATGTCAACTGCGGAAACCTTTTAATGGCAGTGCCAAATGTATGTGTCAAAAAATCTGGTGATTATAAGATAAGGTTTTTTTTTGTTATGGGAAATTCAATTAGACAAAGCTCAGTAATAAACTTTTGACCTAGTTTTTACATAAAGTGGGTTAAGGAAGCTGGTGTTGTGATTTTTCTCTATTGTCATATAGATACTGTAGAACTATCAACTTTTGATGTTTTTTGTTTACCTCCACTTAGGTGAATATTGTAATAATGTGTTTTATAGTTGACTAGAAGCTGGCTAAATTACACAGCTGTAAACTTGATAACCCCATATTTTCTGCCTGTTATAAAAAAAATTCCCAACTCCCCACTGTAGAACATTTCACATTTAAAATTTTGAGAAAACAGATTGCATGCTAAGGTCAACTTTATTTAATTTTAAGGCCTCTTTGTCATTTCCTCACTTTGAGCCACATTGCTTCTACTCAGACAGCTGAGTAATCTTAAACTTGTAATATGCATTGTGTTTTAACCAATACTAAGTGGTCTTCAGTACAGTTGATTCTGTTGTAAGTGTCAGTGACCACCCACGAACCAGGAAAGGTGGGAGATGATCGCTTACAAAAATTGGTATTTCCTAAATACAGTTAAAACTCTTCTTGTGACCACTCTAGTAAGCGACCAGCTCCCCTCAGCGACCACCCTCATGAAACCTAGATTACTGGAATTCTCTGGCGCACAAAAGCTGTCATAAGCGACCAGCTTAAGTTACGACCATGTTCAAATCCTCAAGGCGTTAACTTATGAGAGCTTTTACTGTATGGTTGCAAAATGGAAAGTGGTCACTCGGTCAATTGTACACTCTAAAATGGCTACAGTGAAACTTTGATAATAAACGACATTGATATCTTCACATACGTCAAAATATGTTTTTCCACAATGAGAGAAATTCTTTTATTATTCGACATAGCATTCTAGAGTGCAAATACACATCAAAACGAGTGCAAATATGACCCGAAGTAAAACAGTTTTAAACACTTAGTTTTAGGAGAAGATTACTGTCGTATAATAAACAATTTATTCAGCAAAAAGTTGTGTAATACAGCTAGCCATTTTTCCTCGTCAGTTTTTATTTTTTTGAGCCTTTTGGCTCAAAAAAATAAAAACTGACTCGGAAAAATACTCAGTCGTATTACACAACTTCATGCTGAATTACCTGTATAAAGTATATTTCACTGAAGTTTATATAATAATACATGTATAATGGAATTTTATTATTTTTTTGCCTGCATTAGGGCCATCATCAGTTTCCTGGCAGCCATCTGATGAGACATATCAAAATGGCCATCCTGGAGCCTCAGCTGTCGTTCGACCTGGCACAGCTCAGAAAATAGATCACTTAAAGAAATGGAGTATTTCCACATACAAATATACTAGGCAGTATCTTTCGGAAAGGTTCGGTAAAGGTACAAGAACTGTTGACACTGAACTTGAAGGACAAATTCTTTTGTTGAAAGAAACTCAGGTCAAGTATACGAATGTCCTGAAGCTTGCAAAGCAGATGACTCAACATTTTCAGAGCATGGTTCATAGTCAGAGAGGTCTTGCTGATGCTTTTGCTGATTTAGGAATGAAGTCCCCTGAGTTACAGGATGAGTTCAATTACAATTCAGAGTCTCAAAGGTCACTGGTCAAGAATGGTGAAGTACTTCTAGGGGCACTTAATTTCTTCACATCCAATTTGACGACCCTAGTACACAAGACCATGGAGGATTCCATCATGACAGTGAAAGCATATGAATCTGCCAGAATAGAATATGACGCCTACAGAACAGACTTGGAGTCTACACAAGCTGGACCAAGAACTGCAGCACATGCTGTTAAAGCAGAAGAGGCTCAGCAAGAGTACAACATGCAGAAAGAGAAATTTGACAGGCTCCGTGGTGACCTTGCCATTAAGCTCAGATTTTTAGAGGAAAACAAGGTAGAGTATTTAATTTTCTTATTTTTCAGGGAAGTTCAGTGATTTTGTTACCTGCGTCCTGTCTCCCTGACGTATAAAAATCCCCAAAGACGCAAAATAATTCACAGCACACATCCTGTAGGACGCAAAGAACGATCAATCGATCTTTGTATGATTTTAAATCTGAAATAAAACCTACCTGAAGTCAACAGAGTAATATCGTCTGCCTATAAAATAGGTCAAGAAGTAATTTCTGCACGAATAAACGGAAGCATTCTTACGCAAATTCTCCAACAAAATTTTCAGTTTTATTTCAAAAGCTTCCATTTTGATTTACCTGATGGAGTGGTTACTTATCATGTTTACCATATAATGGAAGCACGTGGGTGAACCAAGATGGCCGACAATGATTCGGAATTTTACATGTAGATACAGCGTACAGTTTGCCCTCGCTTTTATCGCTTGTTAATGCCGAAAAAAGATCAAAAAATGCCACCCAAAAAGATTCTGCAACCTCTGCCGGGGCAAAAAAATTAAGTTTCGGAGGGCGGCCGCTTCAAACGATGACGAACCCGAGAGTGTTCCTGAGAGTGACAGTGTTCCTGGCAGTCCGTCAAATGTGGCCATTGCTTCCGATAACAATAACGAAAATAAAATAAAAAAGAAATTTCTGCCAAACTGGTTGAAGACTTATGGTTGGCTGAAATATGATAAGGAGAAACACTTTATGTACTAAAGCTCCTGAACTGATGTAACTGATGTAACCTGCAGTTAACTGTTTAGTCTTTTGTTGTGTTTAAAATAGAATGACTGTATTTTAATTTCAGTACACCGTAATACAGAGCGTTGCTATCAAAAAATTGACTTCAGATTATACGTCTGGTTAAGGCTCGGTTAAGGCTTGGGCATCTTTCATATAGGACTCATTGGCTTTTGGACTGGGACTCATTGGTTCTGAACTGGGACTCATGATTTTTCATGAAATGTGTCCCAGGACTCATCATATCAATTTGTAACAAAATCACTGGAAGTTAGTTTTTTCAATTTTGAGCAAAAATGTTGGCAAAAAAGTGTGGCTTATACACCAGTGTTAATGGTAGTTATAAAGCGTCATATTTCCTTAATTGCCTGAAAAAATATTGGGAGGTATTTGGTAGTAATGTACAAAACATATTGTAATAAAGAGGAAGGAATGTGTTCATTAGCAGATGCAGTAAGTCTTTGGTGTCTTAATTTGATTTAGGTATTAGGAGTTGAAATATGTAGGCCAAATAAAGTAACGCGTACAAGAAGAAGAACATTGACAATAAAGCTAAGCATGAATAAATGTCTTTAAATGTATATGTTTGCCACCACAATGGGTTGCTTGTCACATTGGCCACCAAGCACATTTGCTCAGTTCATTTTTCTGCGACCACAATGGGTTGTTGGACACACTGTCCACTGACCACATTCACTCACTTCAGTTTGTTTGTCACAGATCAGAGCCAATCAGCTCAACTCGGGATTTGGTTTGTAGGTAGTTTCATGTCACTCCTTTCGCATGATTTGCAATCAACCATGCTTTGAAATCAACAATGCTTTGAAAGAACAGACCAAACAACTCCTTAAGCAACACAGTATCAAATTATACTCACTAAATACAGAAAGTTAAAAACTCATCTACATACACGAACATGTCAGGCCTATGGAAGAGCTTGCAAAGGGAAAGCACATGTTTGAGCCAGTGTTGTAATGGTCAGCTGTGCTGTTAAACTGCACAGAAGCGAGGCAAAATGTTCCACTAGCACTGTTGTAGTCGAGAATCAAACTGGTATTTGAGTTAAATAGCAATAATAAAGTCAACACCTTTTGGTAACAAACACCATATTATTATTATAATATGGTGTTTGTTATCAAAAGGCGTTGACTGTGCATGTATGTCTGTTAAGGTACTCACAATCACTGCCTTCATCTGCTTTTTGTTTTTTGTTTTTGGTTTGAACAGGTTAAGGTGATGCACAAGCAGTTATTACTTTTCCAAAATGCTATAAGTGCTTACTTTGCCGGAAACAAGCAGGCCCTGGAAAACTGTGTCAAGGAATTCCATATTAAAATCAAAAGCAACGAAGGCAAACAGCAGTCATTTCTGGAACACTGAGAGATCAAGGCATGTAACTGGAACTACAACAGTCAGACAAGCAGGGACAAAAAGAACTCCTTTTGTGGTTAATATCGCATATAAAGCTGACTATTGACAATTACGTTTATTGCCTTTTGGCAGTAAGTAAATAGCATGAAACAAAACTTAAAATCAAGAGTAAAAGAGCAGATAATTATTGTATTAAGAAATTAACATTGTGTTTAGTTGTTTGTTTACCAAATACAAGTTATGAGAAACTTTCCATGATCAGCCTTCTACATGTATGTACACCTGTCTACAAAAACGTATCAATTACATTTGCAATTATTACTTCACAAAGAATGACAATGCAAAGTCATTTATTACATCTGTGTATTTGATACACGCAATCCACAGAAGATTAGACAATGTTATTTTGTAGTTACCTCTAATGATGATTGGAAACAAACTTTTTCAATAGTTTTTATTCATTAACCACTCAAGGGACATTAATAAGGGGCTTACATGTATGTTACAGAATTCTTGCCATAAATATCTTTTTTTTACCGCTATCATAGCAAGCAGTTTAGTATGTTCTCACTAGTTAAAAAGTCATACATATCATACATAACTGTAAAATGCCACTTGTACATGTAAGCCCTGGCTTATAATACTTTGTAAGGGTTTTTTGGCTGGCAAGCAAAAAATATTGTGATAAAGAACCTTTTTTCAGTTAATTTGGTGAACATTTTTGGAAAGAATTACTGTTCATGAACTATGGTGTGCTTACACTGTATATCCCCATAGGTGTGGGTATAACCAGAATAAATAATTATGTTTTGTTACCAAACTGATAGGCCTACTGTATAACAGGCATTTTACAGTATCCTACATAACTCCAGTTTTTTAGACTGCTTGTAGATGGAAATTTTAAATTGGCAGGATGAAGTTGCCTCTCTGCTGCTGCAGTAACATAGTGGTAGTGGGGATAGGATTCGTCCAAATGGCTCATTTGCAAAGATTATAGCTATGGAATACAATTCTGTTATTTTTTGCTGGAAGAAAGGAAACTTTCAATTTGACAATAAGGTCCTAATTGCTCAAAGAGTGAATCATTTTTTTAGGTGGATGTATTGCAGTGGGAAAACTGTATCTGCTGAATAGAAATTTACATAAAGTATATCCATTAAATTGAATGGTTTTCAATTGAGTGTCGTAAAACCAAAACCAAAGAAGTTATTCCGAGAAATCACAGCAGATGCAGACAATCCAATGAAACAATCAGCCAGTGCCAAGTGCAGGAAAATGCATGCGAGTAGGTCATGATTGGTTTTGGTTTTACTTCTGATTGATTGAGAAGGTGCAAGATATTTTAGCCAATTTGCAATGCAAAACCAAAGGAATTACGAAATTGATTTTGACAGGATTGAAAGTTTGAACAATTGGGGCTTTGAAACGAAAAAGAGAATAATTGTCTTGCAGGTTAAATAGTAAAATAGTAATCTCCTTAACAAACTGTAAGGGCCTTTTAATTAAACAACGTTTAGACAGCGTTTAACAACACTGCAGTCTCAACCAATTTCAATCTGGCCAACAGTAATATTGAAATGTTTTCTACTGTAGTGTCTAGAGGGCATATAGCACAGACATTTATCTGAAAAACATTTATCTCTTTAAAATGACTGACTTATAAACAGATGTGGAGGTCTATTAGTTGCCGTTAACCACGCTCTATTAGCATTTGTTTAAAAAATCAGCCCTAAATCTTAAACTCAGCATTGAAAATTACAGTGTGTATCATAATATTGTGAATACTTTGATTTGAGACTGATCAATCAAAGATAATACGGTTTGTGGCTTTTATGATTATTATTTGGCTTTTTTGGATAATTCTTTTATTCTCACTGTTGTGATTTGCACTGTAATAGAAGCTGGCATCTGTTTGGTCAACATTCACAATTAGGACTTGTTGACTTTTTAAGGATGGAAACGTTACTAAAATGTTTACAACAAACTGAAAGTTTGTTCATCTGTTTAAGACAAAGTAGCTTTTAGATTAGATGACTTAAGAGAAGTAGTTGTGACCACTTGACATAATTAGATGTAACTTGTGAGTCAATGCCTTTTTATGGCTAAAGTAACTGGTGTAAATTTTGGAAATAATTTATTGGTTTTATCAAATTTATGCTTTTCAGCTGAATTCTCTTCCTTTCTTGTGGGGGGTGGGGTAGGGTGGGAGTGTATTTTTGTAAGGGGAGGTGTTGGGCAGAAACAAATGAAATGAAAGGTTGATCGTACAGTAAAGGAATATATTTTTTAGCCTATTAATTTCGAACAGCACGGCCGTTTTCTCATCAGGGAATAATCGTACTGGTTGCACAGTCAGGCCTGTGATCATCTTTCATCAATACAAAACTTTTCTATTCAACCGATGAGCTGTACTCCAAGTTACATAAGGTTATCTGCTGCTTCAGCAACTACTAGTTTTTCCCCTCCAGTCAGTGATACATAAGTACAAATGAGGCACGTACTTGTAGTGTGAGGTAAGCAGTTGGCTCTCATTAGTTGATTTCTTATGGAGGCTGTCCAAATTAATTTTTGTTTCAACATCGTCTTAACACTGCCTTGTTCCTGGTTATTTAATGTGGCATCGCCGGTCTCTTCTCCCGGTTGCTTCTCGATCATCACTGCCTCCAACCCCAAAAATTTCAGTTTTCTATGTAGCTGTTACTGCGTCAGCCTTGATAACTCGATTCTAGTGATGTCCCCCACCCCCTGGACTTTAATCGGGCTTTTCCCCACGCTTGAAGACCTTTGAATTCCCTGTATCCGGAGCGTTAGCCTACCTGCTCCATGGTGGAGACATGTGAGATTTGACACCCTCGGTTTAAAATTTTAACCTCGCAGAAGCCTGGCTTCATTTTTACGGTGATGTAGCAATTTGCTGCCAAGTAGATTCAAAGAGGTCACGATCAAAACAATGGTAAATCAAAAGAAAGATTTGCGACGAGACGTACTGATGAATGACACTTCTCGGCTAACTTTTCAAATAACTTTAGATACTGTAACCTTGGGTGGTTCTTCTGTGTGTACCGGAGCACAGATAACGTAAAACAAAAGGAACAAAGGTAAGGTAAGGTAAAGTCGCACACGAGTCACGATGGCCCACACGGCCGGAGCTTAACCCGGTTTCTGTAGCATGAAGCAACTTGGGATATTGCTACTCCCCCCCTGGATGGGATGCTAGTCCATCGCAGGGCTACCCCCAGCATTTTGTCGCCGGTACCCATTTATAAACCTGGGTGGAGAGAGACAGTGTGGAGTAAAGTTTCTCGTCTAAGGAAACAACACGACGGCAGAGACCAGGATCGAACCAACCACCGACCTTCAGGTTGGAAGTCCGACGCGCTTACCACTAGACCACCTTGCCGCCCACAAAAGGAACAAAGAACGACAATAATACAAATGCAAAACAAGACCAAAAAATACAATACCTTACAAACAATAGAAGACAATGAGTACCGGTACACGCAGAAAGACCCGGTTATTTTCCCTCACCGAGCCATGTTTTTTTAAACGCTTTGCGGTTGCTTCAGGGGCTAGCTTTGGGGATGGGGCCCCCTCAATATTCGGTTCGTCACGCAAGTCACCCCATTTTTCCTAGACCCCCCACCCCTCCGCCGCACCTCTGCTCTTCGGGTTTTTTAACCCACAATGCATTGCTGACCTAACACTTTCTGAGTTCCTTCCGGTTTTTGGTGGCGCTTGTTTTGGCCATTGATAAGAATATTCGACATGGTTATCGCTCTCTAACCCACAAATGTGATTGAAACCAAAACCACTTTAAAGCTGGGCATCATGTACTTCGACCAAGGAGAACAGAGGGAACTGAAGGTTTCTGTTATGTGGAAACGAGCCCAGGGAAAAAAGAAAGTGCTTTCATCGGTCAACTGGAAAGAGCGAGTGTTTGTGTTAACACCAAAAACTCTCAACTATTTTGAAGGCACACTAGAGGTAAGGATTTGCAAATACTGTGTAATTGTGTGAACATTAATTTAAAAGGACTATTCATCACTGTCTGTAGTAAATTGGCCGCCAGATTAGTTTTTTTAATTTCCGTGTTTGTAAGTTTTGCACAAACCCTTATTAAACGCATGCCATAATTAAGCTTAAGCTCGTCTTGCTGTGGCGGAATGCTATCTTTGCTCTCGTGGTTTAGGGCTAGAATATGAAGCTAGCTTGAGAACACAAATCTTGATATTTGAAAGCTGATATGATCTTCAGCTACTTCCTGATAAATTACTTGATAATAGCAGCCAGCAAAATATAGCATGGCCGAAATCAATATTTTTTATTGAAATTCCCTTCTCATCTGAGCATAAGCTTACATTTCTTAATTTAATTTAACCATCGGCACAGAATTTAAAGGTTCCACGCCTGTTTACAACTAATACAAGGTGTTTGTAAAAAATAATTGCTTTTCTCTTCTTGCAATTGACCACTATCAATCAAACCTAACTTGAATTCCCCTGCTCTCTCTTTTGTTGAAAATTAAAAAATTGTGACATTTAAAGCCTTGTTTGACAAATTTTAATTTGTCTATATTAATCTTTGGTTTTGAATTCCAGGAAACTGTAGGAAGTGTTCTTTATATTATTGTTAAGTTCTTATGCCATCTTTTCTCGCCTCGACATTTCTCTGCGGGTTAGATGCCGAAGAGAGCTGCTCAATTATCCTTGTTTATACACAAGGAAATGACCGCAAGATTATCGCTTTCGAAGAACACAATCCTAATTTTGTGTTGGTTTCCCTGTGCCTCACATGCAGAAAAATTTGAGATTTTTTGGTGTCCGGTCTTTCAAATGGCCGCCCCTATTGCTTTTTCCAGGGGCTCATTTCCGCCGGAAACCTTCGAACGTGTCTCCATAATCTCCAATTACTGCTAGTACAGTTGAACCTCCGTAATACGGACACCAAGGGGACAGACCAAAGTGTCCGTATTAAAGAGGTGTCCGTATTATAGAGGTAAGGATTGTATGAATTTTGGTGTCTTAGGGACCAAGAGAACTGTCCGTAATAGAGAGGTGTCTGTATTGGGAGGTGTCCGTAAGGAGAGGTTCGACTGTACATACAAGTGAATATGCTAGTCTTTCCTTTAAGAGGTGGCTCATTTCATTTGGGGTTATGTTTTAAATGCCGTTAGCAGAGGCGGATCTAGAAAATTCAGAATGGGACCAGGGGTCATAGCAGTTGCTGCAAGAGCAGAACCTTACTCCTTAAAAATTAGCCGCAATCTGCTAAATGCTGTAAATACCACTTTGTATTCGTGTTTGATTATTGATCAGTTGAACGATGACGAGTATGAGGAGTACATCTTCTCTTAAATCTCAAGTGACAAGCCAGCCCAGCACTGATCATAGGGATGTATGACAGTATTCTTGTAGTTATATAAATTAGCTGCAAGGGAATTTCCGGGCCTGGGGAATATTCTGCTGCCGATTGCAGTGTGTAAAATTTTCATTGAATTGAAACAAGTAGATGAATTCTTGTCTTCAAGTCGACTTGACTGAGTTTGTGTCTGAATTAAGGGAGTGATTTATTTGTTTAATGTTTGTTTACTACTTTGCCATTTAATTAATTTTGCCGATTCTTTAACAGAAACGTGGAAAACGCAAAGGGAGTATACCTTTAAGCTCAGTGAAAGCTGTGGAGTTTGTAGAGGACACTGCATTTGACCAAGACAAGAAACACTGCTTTCAAGTGAGTAGATAGCCTTTGAGCAAGCTCTTTTAGTTCAGGGTTGGCCGGGGGGGGGGGGGGGGGAGGCAGGTAGGTGGCGGGGGGGGGAGGGGTAAATCATCATCATCATCATCATCATCATCTTTATTTATTCACGGAATCTCATCACAAAAAATGCTCTTCCAGGGAGCCGTGCAAAAATCATGCAATAAAAAATAAAAATGGTCATTAAAACTATACTAAATTACAAATATGATAGAAACGATTTCAGGCTTGTCTGCCCTTTCATAGTATTGGATAGACTATTCCAGAGAACTGCCCCTCTATAGTGGAAGCTATTTTTTCCAGCCTCAGTATATGGTCTTGGTACAAATAAATTATATGTTGAGTTTCTTAGATTGTAAGAATACATAGAGTTTGTACTATTAAAAATTTGAGCCAAATGATCAGGTACATTTCGATTTTTCAATTTATACATCATTATGGCTAGTTGTCTTGTCCTTCGTGTTTCAAGATTATCCCACCCAAGTTCATCCAGTATCTCAACTGATCGTCTATCGTAGTTAGAGGAGGTTATCACCCTGGCAGCTCTGTTTTGGGGGGGCGGGAGTCTGTTACACATCCCTTTCCCACAACTCCCCCACACTATACTACAATAATCGAAATATGGTAGTACAAGGGAGTAGTACATCATAATTAATGTATGATAAGGTAAGAGATGCCTTACACGTCTCAGAACGCCAATCCCTCCAGAGGTTTTCTTAGCAATTTTGTCTACATGATCTCTCCAAGTTAATGATTGATTTATTTCAACACCAAGATATTTATACGTCTTATCCCTTACAAGGGGTTTGCGATCGACATGAATATTAAACTGGTGCTGAAGGTGTTTTATCCTATATTGACTAGCTACATGCAATCATATATTTTAAAAATTCTCATTACTGCTACTATAAAATCATATGGGCACTAGTGCAGAGACTTTGTATGTTAGTAGAGATGAGCCTTCATAAGTGATCGCCCAAAATGCCAAACAAGGTGGCCCTTAACCCTTTCCCAGAGTCAATTATGGAGACATGTAGTGTAGTTCTAACTTTTGAATCTGTGGACGAAATCATATGGTGTGACCATTCAAATGAGTGCATGTATTCATGGGTTAAAAATGATATTTAACCCATGAATACATGCATGCGTAATGAACGGGTTATCGGTAACGGAGACAGATATGCAAATGAGCACTCACTCACTCGCTCACTCCTTCCATCAGCTGTAAACTTTGTGACGTAATGCTTTGTTAAGAATGCATTTTGTAACAAGAATGTGAATCCAGCGATAACAATAACTAAATTGTTGTAAACGAATAAACAACAATAAGGCTTAAAGATGTTTCGCATTTGGAGTCTTTAATGCAACATTAAAATCAATCTAAAAGGATTTTTCAACCAAGACACACTTTTGATGCATATCTACCTTCAGGTAATTAAATTTATCCTGTTCTAAGTCAGTGATCACGGTGGCCGAATGGTGTAAAGCGTGGATTGACAGCCGAAAGGCCCCAGGTTCGAATCTCACTCGTGCCGTCCTTTTTTTTTTCTTTCTTCTTCGGATCGAACATTATGAAAGTGATGTACTGAATTTTTCTTTTTTTAAAAAATATTGAACCGTGTCAGTGTGAAAACAACAGCTTACCACAATATTGCATTATGCGTTAGCATTTCTTATTCACGGGTTGGCTCTTAGGAGCCTCTGATCAAAGTATTGTAGACATTTGTTAATTTAGTGGGGGGAGGGGGAGGGGGTTGGGCAGGGTCATACTTATAACCATGTGCATAGTACAGTCAAACTTCTATACCTATTAAGCAGCCCTCTGTTAAGGGCTTACCCTCTATTAACTGGTCATTTGTCAAATCCTTCTCCATACTTACTGTACCTTGACCTCCATTAAGTGGTCAGTTGGCTATTTCCCGAGGATGACCACTTAATAGAGGTTTGAGGGGATGAGTAAGGAGACCAATGTAATATGTAACATATTCTGGTAAATTCCTGTTAGATACAGTGTATCATATACCTTATCAACTCACATGCATTATGCGTGTGTCACACGCCTTGTGGATCCAAAACATCGATCATATGCATACAGGACAATTTCACAAGCCTGACTCACAATTCCGGACTACTTGTTCATTGTAAACCGTTAACGTGAAAAATTGAATTCAATTTCCACCCATAATAGTCCAGTTAATGGCACTAATTAATGTCGCGTTTGAGTCCCAAACAACGTCATTATTAGATTGGCAAGATTGCGCTGAGCTTTTGAGCACTGCGACATTCAGCTACCTTCGGAAATCATCGGAACATCTTCGGGAATTTTCGGAAATGTTCGGAAGTCGTTGGAACATCTTTGGAAATGTTTGGTAAGTCGTCAGAAATTTTTCAGAAATTCGGGTAATATGTATGCGCAAATCACACGCATTTGACTTAGGAAAAGTTGGCAGGTAGATGTCCTCCTGTTTCACTCCCAGAGTCTGTGGGGATGTATGGTGGTGACTAGAATGGATACTCCAAAATCAGGTTGGACCACTTCGGACGCCTTATTGAGACTTATATAACAGAGTAACTGGTTAGCTTGCAGTTGAGGTTGGGGTTAGCAGTTTATATCATTAGTTTAATTTAGGCCTACACCACCGAGAAGCTAGGTGGTACAGTGGTATGGTAGGCTGTGTAAGCCTAACCGTAGCTGAGGTCACAGGTTCAATCCTGAGTGGGGATTTTAGATTTTCTTTTTTACACTTAAAAATTTATTGAAAATGAATTCTAAGTGTCGACATTACGTTATATAATTCTCAATAAGTGTCCAAGGTGGTCCAACCTGATTTTGGAGTATCCATTCTAGTCACGACTAGGGATGTATGGGGTCAAACATATTGGGTGTGGCCAAACATATTGTGTCAGGGTGGGGTTAACCACTAAAAGGCACACTATTTTCCCAATTGCTGTGCAGTTATATAATAAAGACCAAAACAAATTAATATTTTCTTCTATTTTCTTCTACAAATCAACTGTGTGCCCACCCCTAAATTCACGAGGTTTTGCGAGCCACGTATTTCTAGTTTAGCATTGAAATATGGGCGGTTAGTTGCTTACCCTGGATGCTAAAAGCAGTTACAGAAAAGTTTAATCACTAGTCATGAAAGTGATCATTGTCGCTTATGGGGAACCACGAGAGGTTTCAATGACTATTAGTGATTTGAGTGGACACATTTTGTACTTTCATTGGAAAACTGGTTGCCTCTTTGGACTCAAAAGACTCAAAGTGCTCTGTACAGCTGTCCCAGTTATACTGAGGACTGTCATTAATTTTTGCGGAAGCTGGCTTCCCATGGAAAGAAAGTGGTAATAAACTCAATATAGCCCTCCATGTTTGAGTTGTCCTTTAGGAACTTATGCCAACTCTCCCGGATTATCCGGGAGTCTCCCGGGTACGGAACAAATCTCATGGTCTCCCGTATGGGTCACTAAATCTCCTGGATAAAAGCGACTTTGGATCTTTTCTCTACAATAGGCTGAGATTTTAACCCAAAATTTCCCAAAGTCCAAAAACAAATGCAGTCTTTCATCATATCTTAACTTCACAAACGCTTTTTCGGGTCTCAGGAATGCAGAAAGTGGCACCTATAGAGGGTAAAGCCAAAAAAAGTTTTCCGGACCTCCCCCCTAGATGCTCGCGACTATGTCGCTCGATTCCTGCCTTCAGCGCGAAAAAATTTCACCCTCAGAAAAACTCCCTATTTTCAATCTCCAGAGGTTGGCATCTCTGAATTAGTCATCTTCATTGTAGTTACTGGCTGTAAATAGTCAGTTACTGGCTGTAAAATTAATAGTCAGTTACTGGCTGTGAATAGTCAGTTACTGACTGTAAATAGTCAGTTACTGGCTGTAAATAGTCAGTTACTAGCTGTAAATAGTCAGTTACTGGCTGTAAATAGTCAGTTACTAGCTGTCAATAGTCAGTTACTGGCTGTAAATAGTCAGTTACTAGCTGTAAATAGTCAGTTACTAGCTGTAAATAGTCAGTTACTAGCTGTAAATAGTCAGTTACTGGCTGTAAATAGTCAGTTACTAGCTGTCAATAGTCAGTTACTGGCTGTAAATAGTCAGTTACTAGCTATAAATAGTCAGTTACTAGCTGTCAATAGTCAGTTACTGGCTGTAAATAGTCAGTTACTAGCTGTCAATAGTCAGTTACTGGCTGTAAATAGTGAGTTACTGGCTGTAAATAGTCAGTTACTAGCTGTAAATAGTCAGTTACTGGCTGCAAATAGTCAGTTACTGGCTGTAAATAGTCAGTTACTAGCTGTCAATAGTCAGTTACTGGCTGTAAATAGTTAGTTACTGGCTGTAAATAGTCAGTTACTGGCTGTAAATAGTCAGTTACTGGCTGCAAATAGTCAGTTACTAGCTGTAAATAGTCAGTTACTGGCTGTAAATAGTCAGTTAATAGCTGCTAATGAGAACACTGGTGACCTACAGTAACCGTCAACTAACATCTCTATTGTCTACAGGTTGTTTATGATGATTTGGTTCTCTATGTCAATGCAAAAACTGAAGATGAAAGAAAAGATTGGGTGGAATCCATTCAAGATGGTATGTAATTATAATAATAATATCACTGTGATATTTAAAGAGATTTCAAGATGATTAATAAGGAGCTCAAGATCGATCAGGAAAGTAAATTATACAGTCACTGTATTAAACATTTCACCGACACAGGCATTGAATCCTTGACCTTTCGACGTCACAGTCGGCTGTGATGTCAATGCAGGAATGCTAGTTTTTTGTTTTCTCGGTTCCTCCATTTTTTGGTGTGTGTTGCTACAACCATAGAAAACACACCTTGTTTTATAGAACCATGTTTTTTCCTCAAGGCATACAGGTGTACACCAAAAAAACCCTGAGGAACTGAGGAACCACTAAACTGGCCTTCCTGTTTTCACATCACAGCCGACTATCCCCAGTCTTTGTTCTTGTGCAGTATAATTTTTATTGTATCCCACCGGAAGTGAAATTTCACGTTTTTAGATGCCTAAAAACACAGAGAAGAAAATTTATATAAAATTTTTGTTTTTGATTTTCTTATCAGAACACCATACATGTATAGATTCAATGATCAAGCAAATAAAAGGATTTTTTTTCATATACATGTTAACAAGAGATAAAGTACCAGTTGTTTTGTTATTGTTGTCAGAGTGCAGTGGTAACAAGTTTCTTCTCATGGAATATCACCCTGGAATATTTTTAAACAAGTGGACGTGCTGTGAAGGCAAGGAAAAGGCAACTCAAGGCTGCCAGAAATCTTTTAAAGCACATGACAAAAATGATTATCAAGGTATGGTGTGATTGCTTGATACATCGTATATTAATTTGATTTTAACCTCAAGCTTAAAATACAGTTGTCTATTATTACATTGATGCATGGCTTGTGTAAATGGGACACAAAATAGATCTGGGGAGGATGCGAGCAGAAAAATGCGAGCTGCGAGCTGTGAGCTGCGAGCTGACAAGTAAATTGATCCGAAAATAAAGTTTTTAATGCGAGGGAAGGTGTAATTCCTCCTAGATCGAGATAATAAGTCTAATAATGAAGGAGGGGGGAGGGAAGGCGTAATTCCTCCTAGATCGAGATAATAAGTCTAATAATGAAAATAGGTATAAATAAATAAAAATAATATTCCTAGACCTCTTGCTTGCCCTTGTGTTACTGACATATCTTTTTTGCATTCACCCTATCAGTATCTCTGTGAAGTATAACATTAACAACCGTTATATTTGACTTATAATTATTTCCATATCTGAACAATTTTGTTGTGTGATAGCACAATGAGCTAAGACAGGGCCTCTGATATTATGTGATAAAAAATGGAAATTATGCAATTTTTTCGTGGCAAATTATGCGATAAGCAAGGACCATTATGCGGAAAAAATGCAAATTATGCAATTTTTTCTGGAACTTTTTTATGCACGTTTTACTAGGTTTCAGAGGAAGAAAACGAAAATACCTGTTTTAAAACGGTGCTCGCTATCTTTGTGGGACATTTTGAAGCTTTTAGCTATGAAGGAACATCCGAAACAAACGACAGAATCCAAGAAAAGAGTCTGTAAACAAGCGGCCATCTTGGTTAACCTTAGAAACCAGGCTAAATAAAACATGTGCTCAAGAAATTTACGCGGTTACCAAGCTTGTTGTGGCCAAGAACGAACGCAGTTTCGATCAAAAGTGGCGGTTTGTTTATTTGATACAGGATAATTCAATAGAAAAAAACAAATTTTAGCTTAGCTAAAAGCGATAGTGTATCGTGTGGTTTGTTTACATTATGCGATTTTGTGTGATTTTCTATGAAGTATGCGATTTTTCGTGAATTATGCGATTGGATTTGATTTGATCATGAGGCCGATTATGCGAAATCGCACCATCGCATAATATCAGAGGCCCTGCTAAGAGGACAAAAGGGGTGCATCTATGATGCTCTCTCCCCAAGATATTCCGCAGAATGATCAATTGCACAATTTCTTATCGCGAACGCGAGTGCCCCTTTTGCCGAATTATTACGTGTATGCGTTACGCCTCCTGCTCAGATGTCAGATATCCTAATAAAACGACCTTGTTTTTGTTAAAATTGTATTAAAATTCATTAAATCTGTATTAACTAATTGCGACTTTGAGACGGCAAATAAATTACACGACGTTATATTGACGTCTTAAAAGCAGGCAAAAGTATCTAAGAATCGTGACACAAGATTATACATGTATTCACGGGGAATGGAATGGCTCTCTCGATTCGCATTGGCTAGCTCATGAATATTTCTTAAATATTTCATAAATATTTTTTATTTATTTATTTTTTTTCACAGCTTGCAGCTTGCAGCTCGCAGAGGTCAGCTCGCAGATCCCCCGCACTGACACAAAATCCCTAAATGCAGGAAATTTCTTTATTTGAAGGTTGTCTTGTTCCATGTACATGTATGGAAATTTCTTGGAACCATGCATTAGCACTGAGTTTAGTTGAAAATGGGACTGTTAGTTTAAATGATTGATCTTTTTTGGGGGTTGAAGATGATAGTGACCATTAGTAAGGAGGTCATAATATTAACAGGGTAGTTATATGGTAGAGTTACATTTTTTAAAATTTCTTTGGTTGCCATCATCAACAGTAACTACATGTAAAGCTGCAGTGCTGTGTGCCTTACCATGACACAGGCAACAAACTTTTTTTCCACGACATCTCCAGCTAATTCTTATATTAATAATTATTTTCATAACTGTGGATACATGCAAATTAGCAATAAAGTGAATGAAATCTTTCTATTTGTAACTAACGTTTCTGTGATAAACACAAAGTGGCAAGATAACATTTGATTGTGCTCAACTTTGCGAGGAGGTATGCCAATCAATAGAATTTGCACTCTCTGATTGGCTTAATACTTATAAATAAGTTTGTTGGGTGCTCAGGTGTGGCATGTTACAACACTGTAACTATCAGGAGTTAGTGCTTAGTTACTTTATTGAGTAATGATCCATTTGCTGTTTAAGGTGGAGGTTATGCTCGCTCATCATTTATAGCAACACAACCCTTACCTCCAATTCCGTCTGCAGTAAGTACTTACACTAAATAGACCTTATTCGCTTGGGCGTATTTGTTTACCCATTAGAGACCACGTGTCATTCTCCTGGGTATTATTTCTTTCTTTTCCGTTAACACTTGAGAAGACACATTAATATGGATGTCGTTCAAAGAATTTAACTCCCAAGAGGTTTGTATTGGGTAAACATTACGCCCAAGCGAATAAGGTCTATTATTGATAAGAGCTGTTTTCAGTTAAGTTTTGGAAGTGATTTGTATTTGTTTGGTTTTGAACCCCTAACCAGGGCTTAATCTAGCAGTGCCCAGTGGCCTCAGGCTCCTTACTTTAAATTTATCTTCCGGGGACTAGAACAGCTTACTTTTGCATAAAGCTTAAGTGCCGGGCACCCCATATTTCATAGTTGGGAGCCTTTGGGCTCCCTGTGATTCTTCTAAGAGCACAGTCTTGCTAACCATAGTTTGAAATATACCAGGGATTTCTTCCACCGCAGAAAAATCATATTAATAGATCTCGATCAATGCATGAGAAAATATCAATTTTATCTTCACTGTGTAGAGTGAAGACATCAAAAGTATCTTCAGGGGCAGATCTAGGGGGAGGGTGCCCCCCCTCCCCCCCTCCCCCCCCCTCCCCTGAGATGACCTGCGGTTTTCTAATACAACTGGTATTCTGCAAAAAAAAAAACTATGTGAAAAAAAAAAACATTCCTTAGTGGTGCACCCCCTCCTAAAAAAATCTTGGATCCACCCCTGATCTTTACGTTAGCTTCCCTTTTTGCCCTTATTAAATAATAGCTGTTCGTCTGCAATTGAAGCATCTTTGGATTGTCCTCGGAAATCTTCAGACATCTTTGACAGTCTTCAGAAAAGTTTGGAAAGTGATCGGAAACTTTTGTACTATCTTCTCACAATAATTATTTGGCATATTGCTTATTAAAACTTCATGATAAATGTTGTCATTGTAACAAATAAAATATAAATTAAGATACATGTGTAAAGATATAAAGCTGAGGATATAAAGATATAAAGTTAACACTTGAAGAGAAATTTCATGTCTCCACAAAGACATGGATTATGTTCTTCAAATGTCTTAATTTCTGTGTTTTCTAAGTAAGCTTTGCCCATTTTGTTTTGTTGTACATAGAATGAGCCACCAGTGAATCCTGTACCAACTCCAAGAGAAAGACGAGTACCAGAAAAAAAAGCAGCTGAAGTTGTTGTGGCCATTTATGACTTTGTTGGAACAGAACAAGGCGACTTGGCTCTTATTAAGGTTAAATTCCAACTCCTTCAGTTACTGGATAACTGTGATGATCACATTCTCTTTCATAATTTTTTATACACATTTACAAATGAAACTTGTCATCTTAAAATCTTCTACATAACATGATTTCCATATATGTACATTTTACAGTTTGATTGACTTCTGTATATAGTTACCAGGGCCAGACTATTTATAGACAAAATAAATCCAGTCTAATTCACAACTATAAGTGCTGAAATGGCATGCTCCCAGTCAGTCATTATTATGGCAAGGCTCAAGGAATTGCAAATTAAAGAGATTTTTTACTTATATATTAAATATTATGTTCTTTTTCAGGGAGACCATTTAACAGTCATTGAAAAACATTCAGATCATTGGTGGATAGCCAAGAATTTAAGAGGGTATTTCTATCTTGTTAAGTAAGAATATCGGTCATGACTGAAAGAATATCAGACTAAATTAATATGATTGACAGTTAATTAATTCAATTCATTGATTTACTGATTTGAGGATAATATGTATCCCCGATCATGTTTTCAATCACTACAAATCAACATCGCTCACCAGAAGCGCTTCGTACTCTAAACGAACATTTAATATTGTGGATCAATAAAAGTGAAGAATAACATCGAAAATTGACGAAAGTTTTGGACTCCCGTACGAATAGCAAATTGAAGTCCGCGTACGGGTGCCGTACGAATAGCCACTGTGTTTTAGAAAACTTAGCCATTTAATTCGCATGATTTGTTGAGGATAGACTGAAACATTTCCGTCAAGGAAAACACGAAACGCATCGAATCCGCGATACTTTTTGCCTCCCGTTTTCCTGACAACCATCCAGTTGCAGTTAGATGCCGACCGCTGCGCGAAATTAATCGGTTTCGCGCAAGATAAAATTTTCGTACAGTGTAATTATTGCTGCTTCGGTGACTCTCGCGCTATGCGATTCGCGTCCTGCGCTACGCAAATTGCGTAGCGCAGGACGCGAATCGCGTAGCGCGCGAAACACTACGCGACAGGTAACTTACTTTTGAGAGGTACTGTATCTTAGAATTCAGTCTATAAGTTTGCATTATCTGTTTCAGGGAACAGGGTTACATTCCAAGTAATTATGTAAGAAGGCAAGGCTTGGAAAGTGAAAGGTGTGTTTGGAAATTTGCATTTCAATAGCAATTTAACCACTTATTACAACAATTTACCACTGATCTGTCTGGTTGTTGACTGGGGCGGGACTTGGGAGCTGCAACCGGGGAGAAAACTAAAGGGGGCATTAGTCTTTGTTGGGGGGGGGGGGAGGGGGATAGGAACTTTGAGGGCAGAAAGCAGGATTCCCTTGGTGGCAGATTTTGCAATCAAAATACCTCAATGAGGTGGGGTCAAGAAACTGGGAGTAAAGGTATGGAAAGTGCAAAGTTCAGAAACCAGGTAGCGTGGTCCAGTGGGCAGGGCTCCAGACTTCAAATCCGTGGGTCCCAGGTTCAATTCCTGCTGTAACCATTAGCTGCAGTTGTTTTGAGGTAGACCTAGTAAACTCAATTCCTTGGTTATGCTTGTAAACAGCCAAGTGGAAACAAATGAAATATTTTACAACAGTTGTAGTAGTAGTATTTTTAGCAATGGCAGTATTTTTCTCTTTTATTTTAATGCACGGCCCCATAAGCTTGTAGCTTTTATCACTACCATGGAGAAATAAAGTTTATTGTGTTGTGTTGCGTTGCATTGCGTTGCGTTGCATTGCATTGGTCTTCCACCTACCAGCTGGGATTCTTTAATAACTTGTTATCTTTGTTTTGCAATATCTGTTTATAAAGTTTGATCATTTATTTATCCCTGAAAGGCCCTCATGGGGATCTAGGATAATTAAGAATTTAATTTTAATGTAATTTTACCCTGTCTTTCCCCTGCCCAGTGATGGCACCAACGTATCTGAGGGGATTGTGTGGTGTGCTTTATAGTTTACCCAGTGTTAATTATCACTGAACAGGGAGAGGGGAAGTTTTGCAAAATTATTTCTGAGACTGTTGAACATCTGAATATTCAATGTTTGCAATGGGTTTTAAGTTTAATAACAAGGTTACTTGTTTTGCAGCTGGTTTCAACCTGAAATGTCCCGACAGCTGTGTGAGGATGTGTTGAAGAAAGAGGTGGGCAAAAAACATCAACAAAGTTGAAGAACAGAGTGATAGAGGCCATAACCTTATGAAGGGCATCCTTCTCAAAAGTGGCAAACATACTGGCTTATTTGGAGAGGGCTGATCCAGACTCCTTAATAGAGGGCGGGGGGGGGGGGGGGGGGGGGGGTGGGCACAATTAAAATGTTAGAGACTGAGATAAGGGGGTGGTGGGTGGGGGTCCCCATATTCCTCCCACCATCACTGTTGATATCTTACCTCAGCTGTTGCCAATATGAGAATGGGACAGATTCTCCCATACATGTAAATGGTTGGCGGAATGTTTTTAGATGCCCACAGAGCTCTTGCTAATATCTGAAACCCCACCCCCTCCCCCAAATGGTATGAAAATACTAGTTTACTTTATAATTTCTTGTAAAAACTGTAATTATTTGGTTTCTGGGTCCCCCTCCCTCTCAGAGTTTCCAATAAACCTTACATGGGGGAGGGGGGGCATGGATACTTCATGGACTGCACAACATTATGTTTGTCCGATTATTCGTCATGGTAATGGTGCATTAATATACTTTTCAGGGTAAAGAAGGTTGTTTTGTTGTCCGGAATTCAAGCCGAGAGGGAATGTACACCTTGTCTGTGTTGTAAGTGTTTTGCTTTGAAGCATCTGGCTACTAAAATCATGTTCAGTTAACTATTATCATTTTTTTATGTTGTCTTAATTTCTAGCACCATTGTAATTCTCATAGATTTCCATTTTTTTCATGCTGTTAGTAGTAATTAATATTCTAGATGACTGTCACATTTATTTCACACTGACTATAGCAGGTTTTTTCCACGTCAAACTGATGATGGATGAAGTCTCATCAGAAACATATTTTTGAAATTGAAAAGTAGAGCAAGTAGAGCACTATTCCTATAGAATGCGAGTCGTTTTGGATGGTCATGGCATACATAGAGTAACAGATAATTATGTGGATGCATAGTTATGTTATACTTAATATATGAATGACCACGGCAGGCTCTTATATGCAGTTTTTTTCACAGTCACTTGTTATCCACAGGGCACCACTATAGACTGTCTGGGAAGTGGGCTCCCTGGATATTTAACTACCATAGTTATAGTAAATTATTTTTAGGGGTGATTTGAGTTTGATTGATTTGTAGGCATGGAGATCATGTTCGCCATTATCACATCAAGGAAGACAATGAACAGTTGTACATATCAGACAGACATAGATACCCAACAGTCCCTGAACTTATCAATTACCATCAGCACAACAGTGGAGGTATATAAAACTGTATTTCAGTGTCACATCCTAAATAAATCTTATAACTTTTTTCATTCCTTTGCTTGTCTTTACTGACTCGGTGTTCTGACTCAGTCAGTCAGTCAGTCAGTCATCCATCTGTCAGTCACACAGTCAGTGAGTGAGTCAGTCAGTCACTCCAACAGACAGACAGACAGACAGTCAATCCATCAAACAGGAAATCAAAGAATTAACTTTGTGGTAAATTTTAGTGCTGAGAATCACCTATAAATTTCTTAATGAGCATAATTTCAGGGGTCAAACTTAAATTTTTAGTCCACTAGCAAAGTTTTGCTAGTAAGATTATTTTTCTACTAGCAAAACTAGTAAGGTCTCTAGCTATTTTTTTTTGCAGTCATTTTCCCTTTGATGACTCTGAAAATATGGAAAAATACCAATAGTATACTGTTAATTTTGTAGTCTTTTTGCTGGCGTTGTCCTGTTTCTTTGGTGGCTTCACCGCTTGGGGTTGCCGGGCAAGACGTCATCATTGTCGGTCACGTTACCGGTAGTCTTAGAGGTAGAGGGCCTCTTGAAAAAAGCGATTATTTTAGACATCTACAACAAAAGTGGCTCACAAAGTGTGAAATTCATTCTCTTAACCGCCTCCTGGTTAGCTCAGTTGATAGAGCACCGGTCTGCAGAGTGGGAGGTCTCGGGTTCGAACCCCGGCCGGACCAACACTCGGGATCTTAAAATAATTGAGGACAAAGGTGCTGCCTTTGCTATGACATCGGCAAATGGTTAGAGCTTCACTTGGCTCGGATGACCACGTAGAAATTGCGGTCCCGTCTCCCATGGGGACGTAAAAGAACCACCGAGGACGTAACAAAACTCTGGCTGTGACCACCCTCAGGGTCACACTTGGGTGGACTAGGTCGAATGGTTCGTATGTTCCCTTCTAGTCCTTCCTCACTGCAATATTATAATATACATATGCAGTGAAAATGGAGTAAATTTTTTTTTCTTCTGTCACGTTGCTGATTCCAACAAAATGTGAATGCGTAAAGTGTGCACTGAGGTTCTGTTTAAAACCATGCTTATTTTCTCCCGTAAATGACATTAGACTTTTTTCCTGCAACTGTTATTAGAGAAAATATTTCCTCCAAAAGTTTGCTAGAGGATATTTTTTAGACTCGCAACTTCCAAAAAACACTCGCATTTTGCGAGTTTGCGATTGTTAATTTCGAGCCCTGAATTTCATAACCCAGTTAGGAAGTGGGGACCACATGATCAGGCTTTATGGATGTTGTCATACCTAAATGCCGCACCAAACTTTTCCAATCTAGCTATGTTACTGGTATTAAAAAGCTCTAGACTTATAATATTATAGTACAATCCAAAGCTCTAGCTCACCAAATCAGTTCAAATCATTATTATATAAGTTCTACTCAACTGCTTTACTTGATGTTTGCAATCCTGAGTGTTCACACCTGGAAAATTATTTGCCCTAAATGTTGCATGCCTCGGGATATTTCCTCAATTTCTCTGTCGTGTTGCTATATACATAGTACTTTTTCAGGGTGCACATTAGTTAGAGCCAGGCTCTTTTGTGTTATCCTGCACCATGTATTTTTGTTTTTATTTTTTTTTAAGAATTCATGGTGGAAGTTATGTAAACAAAGAAAAAAATCTGTGTTCTTCAGTCAGTCCTTGGTAGGTTGATCGGTCGGTTGATTGGTTGGTTGGGTTCATTGGTTAGTTGGTTGGTTGGTCAGCCATACTGATTGACTGACTGGCTGTCAAAGAGAAAAAAAATATAGGTACTGTCGAGGCTATTGTGCTGACAAAACACTTAATGTGAACTTGTCAAAAACTTTGACATATTTTGTGTTGCATTCCAGGCTTAGTTACCAGACTACGGCAACCACCATCATTTGGTGAAGCACCTGTCGCAGCATTTGGTCATGGTATGTACAACATGACTTGTGATGTACAGTATAAATTAGTTATATATAACGAGATCATATAACAAGTTAGAAATAATTTTTACATACACTGTAATTATGTACTTCTTTGTCAAACTACACATGAAATTCACCACTGAATTTTTAAATCAACTAAACTTAACTAATGGGTCCAGAGATTATAGACTATTTTATGATTGTAGTGGCTTGTAAGAAGGAGCCTAATTTAGGGGTAGTTTTCTCGGCAAATGTACCACAGGGAGCAGAGGAGCCAAATTTGACCTTGACGTGTTCGATCTTCGATGTGTTGTTTACGAGTCTGTTTTTCGCCCCAGCGGGACCCCAAGCGTTATCGGAGCTTTCCGTTGGGTAACCGCAAATTGCTGACTGTGGGCGCCACAAAATCGTTACACTTCGTGCCTCGCTCGGAAAGCTTACGCTTTCCGGAAAGCGCCGATTACGCTTGGGGTCCCGCTGGGGGAAAAACTCGAAAAAAAAAAACAGATCGAATAACGCAAGACACAGCGCGCGTTTTAAGCTCAAAGATCGAACGTGTGTTAGGTCAAATTTGGCTCCTCTGCTCCCTGTGAATGTACGATGTCTCCCAGCGAGCATTAAACCTAGTAGATAATGTTACGTGGTTTGATAACTTGAAAGTCTGTGGATAAATTCCAATGGCATACACTTTTAATTATTCCAAAATGGTTGTCACTTTATTATACTTTTATATGGATGTTTATTAGCCCTCTTTGTCTTATTTTCACATGAAAATCCTTATTTGTATTTTGGACATGCTGACTAGGCAAAGAGGACTTATTTACATGGATATAAAAGATAGTATTAAAAATGGCTACCAATTTGGACTGTGGTGTATGACCATTGGAATGTTCTTCAGCAGTTCATTGTTGGTAATGTCTATTTCTGTATTATACAAAATGAAACTTGAATGATTGAATCTCAATTTTGGGTGCACTAGAGAAATACAGGGTTAATAAACTGTACATACATGTACATGAAATGTGAATGCAGTCCTATGCTTTTTTTAAATAGATATATGGGAAATACCCAGATCAGAAATCGTTCTTGGAAAGGAGTTAGGAACAGGCCAGTTTGGGGTAAAGTTGAATCTTCTCTGTTTACATAATAATTGAAATTTTTCTTCTGAGGAGTGCCCATTTTGATGTTGATTTGGGGCTTTTTCATCTAACAGACTGTAAGAGAAGGTAGATGGCGGCAAAAGACTTCTGTGGCTGTTAAAATGATGAAGGAAGGTGCTATGTCCGAGGATGACTTTATAGATGAAGCTAAAGTGATGACGTAAGTACCTGGTGGGGACTTCGATGTAAATAATTTATGACAGGTGTGATTGGGGATTGGTACCGCTTAGTGTTCTAAAATCTAAAATGACCAAAGTTAGAATTGTTGCGATACCTTTCGGAGTATTGCACCAATAAATAGGACATAATATGACATATGTTGTTTTAGAATTGGTACCTCTTTGGGGAAAAAATGAATTTGAATCACACCCACAAAATGAGATGATTCTGGTACCTTTTAAGGTCTTTGCCCCATCATTTTTATATAGAAGCCTCCCTCCCCTGGGTTAAAACACTGGTGACCTGAGGAAAATACAGGTGGTTGGGACCTAGGGCAGGAAAACATGTACAAGCAAGCCATGGTTGGGTTTGGTTGAGAAAATCACAAAGTGTAGAATGTTATGCAATCGAGAAAGTAAATATGAATTACTTTCAATACTCAGTCAAAAACCAATGTTTTGTCTCGAGCTATTTTTAACAAGCTACTGTTTTTTTTTTTTTCGTTACAGGAAGTTTCAACATGCTCATCTTGTTCAGCTGTATGGAGTTTGTAGCGAGAAGCCAATTTATATCATCACAGAATTCATGTCCCAAGGTGTGATATTTTCTTCTTTTGACATGTCTCAACTTGAACAAATTAGAATTTAAGTGTTTGTTTTATGCCACTTGCTTTCGTGTGACTCCGGCCCTTTTAGTAATTTACTATACTATGACCCAAGTTGATGCTTGTCTTGAGATCCTGTTTAAATTCTCTGTTAAGTTAAAGTTGGGCTGTGTACAGCTGTTCCCTTCAGCCTTATTAATCAACCATCTGTGGTGTTTACAAACTCGGATTTTTATGTTTTTAAGTTCTTGTAAGCGTCCACTCCTGGTAAAACTGTGTCCTCATAGAATGATATTATGAACTGTAATTATAATAGAAGGGTATCTTGATGAAGGAAAATGCATTTGATTTTGTTGATTTATGCATTGTAGATTCATGGCATTTACGTTGGCCTCGTATCCTGTGGGTCCTGTGGGTCAGAGACTCCGAGGGTTTTTGTCCGTTTTCTCCGTTTTCCCCCCTTAAAAATCAACATTTCTAAATTCCAGTTTGATCTGAAATTCTAGAGCCACAGGTTTGAGAGTCAAATGACTGTTAAGTGTCACCCTTGTTGTACAAAGTTTATTTGATCAAAACAAACTTGATAGATTGATTAGTTATAGGGCTGTAGAACTTTATGCTATGGTCAGTAACTCTGTATACGTAATTCCTTTTTGGCATGTCGCAAGCTGCTGTCTTTGACCAACTTCTGATGCATGCAACTGCCATTTTTAGGATGTCTTTTGAACTATTTACGGAAACATCAAACTCGCCTGCAAGCACCACAAATGACAGAAATGATCCGACAAGTTGCCTATGCTATGGCTTATCTTGAAAGTAGAAACTTCATCCACAGAGATCTGGTAAGTGGAGAAAGGTACTTTATTGTGATCATTGTTTTGAAGCTATCAATATAAATCCAGAGAGGGAGGTGGAAAGCCGAGCATATTTGGGGGAGAAGAATCCCTACCCTAGGGCTAATAATATGGGTCAAATGAAATCAATCCCCTCCCCCACATTGGGGCAAATGACATCTCTTTTGAGCACATCTGCCCTGATATCTATGAAACAATAATGACACCAAGTCCTTCAATTTCCTCTTCATCAACCATTGTGCCTGCGAGACTTTAAAGTAAATAAAGTCGAACCTCTTAATGTCATAAAGGGCAATACGATCCTGAAAGCAAAGAATATGTTTTTTTATTTTATCAGGCAGCAAGAAACTGTCTCATTGGAGATAATAATATTGTCAAAGTTGCTGATTTTGGTCTAGCAAGGTAAGTGCTTATCTGTTTAATTCTGTGCGAGCCCTTTATGCTTACACGTGATATAATAAGATGTATGGAGTGGTTTGCAAGTGAGTGTCGTAAAACTAAAAAAAAATTATCACTCTGGCTAGTCACTGGCCTGTGTACAGTCGCGCGCTTCCCTCGGCAAATATCCGATGCTAGCTGATCACAAGAGAGGAAGGCAATCAAATGAACCAATCAGAACTCGAATAGCCGGCGCCAAGTGCGGGAAAAGTCATGATTGGTTTTGATTTTACTTCTGATTGGTTGAGAAAGTGGCACGAGTTTTTGTAGCCAATCACAAAGCGTGGCAAAGTAAAACCGAAGTAAACGTGAAATTATATCTTCAACACTCAATTGAAGACCGCACTTATGCACGTCCAGACTTTAACATAATGGCCTTTGAAACTTTGTTAAGCCATGTTTTTTTTTCGCTGCCACATGTGGCTTGTGCCTGGTTTTTACAAGTGATGATAACACAAGACGCAAGCATCAGTGTTTACATACTGCACTTATCTCAACGTAAAGCGCAAGGAAAAAAAATATTGTGCTTTTTCGTGTTCCCCAGTTACACTTGTTTTCTCTTGACGTGAATATTTTCAACTTACGCTTGTGCTTGCATTGCTGGTGAAGACCAGGCGTTATGTAAACACATTGCCATTACTATATTAGCCTGTTCCTGGCATTCAAATAGTGAAGAGTGTAGGATAGGCGGCGCACGAAGGAGATATATTGGGAGTGTTGACGAAAGAGAATGGGTGCGAAAGAGCGTGGCGACCTCGCCTCCTCTCCCCAGTCTCCCCTCGTTTTTCCCGCTCGTTTGCTCCCCGGTCCCACAATCTTAAAGGCCCACTTTCACCTAAAATGCTGTGCGCGCCGTGATCTCTTTCTGTGCTGAATATCGTGTAACACGAAATTCACGCTTGATTCCGTGCAACCAATCAGATCACGCTTATGAACAATGGAGCATTTCAAAACAAAAACAAACGACCGCAACGTCTTTTGGGTGAATGTGGGCCTTTAACGTTTGGAACGGACTTCCTGCAATAAAATTGTTTTGTTTGATTCTGTGACAGATATGTTATAGACGATGAATACACGGCATCAGAAGGCACAAAATTTCCAATAAAATGGGCGGCTCCTGAGGTCATTCTTTACACCAAGTTTAGTAGTAAATCGGACATCTGGGCCTTTGGTGAGTCACTCAGTTATCCCATTAATGTTTTGTTGAATCCTTCCATTGCCAAGAGCGGACAAATTCAAAATTCATGAAAAATAACAGATTTTATTCTGTAAGAATCTAAAAAACAAACAGCACCGTATAGAAAAATAATGCGAGCGAGCTTTCATTTGAATGGTCACACTTTAAGACTTTATCAACAACAACAACAAAAATCATATGATGCCCGATTTAGAGTGTCAGCTCCATTGTACATTGTACACTTCCATTGTATTAGGCAAAATTATGTATTCTAATATATTCCATGGTATTGTATTCTATTGTATTGTCGTTCTTTTGTGTTCTTATATTCTATTGTTTTAACAATAGAATAAGTGTTTCCCCTAAATCGCGCATGGTATAACAAAAATCTTCATTAGTTAATTATTATACCACTACAAGACAGGCCCGCCCAAGCAAAAGCTAATCTTTGCAGTCTCAAAATCTGCCGGTCTGTATCAGTTAGCTGGTAGCAAATTCACTGATCGTCAATACTAATTCACTCAGTCATTCTGTTAGATCAGTCGTAGATCATTTGGTCAGTATGACCACCCAGTCAGTCGGTCGGTCCGTCCGTCGGTCCGTCCGTCAGTCCGTCCGTCGGTCCGTCAGTCAGTCAGTCAGTTTGCTAGTCAGTCCTCAGACTGTTATTTCAAATTCTGGAGAACAAAGAGAACTGAGGACTTTTTTACCTTTAGTTATTGTTGATTTTACGTATCGTTTTCATCGTTTAAAGCTACAAAAGACTCGTGTTGAGCAAGGCCATATACTAGGTTCATACATGACGTGCTTAGCTTACCTAGTTTTCCTTTTTATTGACAGGCATTCTAACGTGGGAAATATACACTGGGGGAAAACAACCTTACCCGGCTATCAGCAACACAGACGTGGTACAGAAGGTACGCAACTTCAAAGGAAATTTAAGTAATGCTTCACATAAGAACTATAGTAAACTTCATTGTTCTGCGGCAATGGCTCTTTCCCACATAGAATATCTTTGATTTTAAGAATAGAGGAGGGGCTGATGGTTCATAACTATATTTCATTATAAAATACAGAAATTCCATTTGCGTCAAATATATTTTAGGAAATGTTCGTGCTTAACCAATCAGAATAGCAGAAGACAATAGCTACTAATTTTGCTTCTTTGATGAAGTTCCCCAAATACAATATCTTTTAAAAATTGCATGTTGCACGATTGGGTGCCAAAATACTTGAAACCTTAAAAAATTTAGACTTTATGCACCTTGAACCTTAACGTTTTAGCGGTTTTTGAGTCTAGGCCAATGAGATTACTAGTTGTAACAATGAAAATAGTTGACATTCCATCGTGCATTGCCGATCAGCACTATCCTTCTTACGCGGATCATTACTTAATTACATGCACATTATAACTCGACCCAATTCAAACCTTCTCGAAATAAGATTCTTTGTTCACAATATTGCCATATAATTTCCATGTCAATGCTTCATTGATATGGAAATATGACGAACAAAGAGTTCTAATCCCAAAAGGTTTAAATAGGCCATTTGCACGATGACGTCATATGACTACAACTACCACAATTCTTCAGTTTTTTGTTTTGTAGTGCAAATTAGGGCCATTGTTATTTAAACCTCACTGGGATTACAAAATTTAAATAAGAAAGGAAAAATGAAATGAATTCTGGTAGTTGTAGTCAAATGACGCCATCGTGCAAATGGCGTATTGGGTACAACAATGCGTTAGCCTAATTTGTCTATTGATAGGGACTTCTGGGTCAAACCTATTTACTGCGTGGGAGGGAGGGAAGGGAAATACAAAATGAGAACGTGGCGATGGACGCGACAACGTGATCGTGAAATACAATATACTATCGACTGTACAATTATCATTAAAGCAATGCAGAGGATTGGCGTACTGATGAGACTTAAAAACTTGGTGCCCACGGTTGCGATGTTGTTGATGCAAACATTCGAATCAGTATAGCTCTGATAAGCATAAAGGGCTTGATATATTCTGCGTGGCAGGCGCTAGAAAAAAAAAACAGATCGGAGACAATTCGGAGACAGATCGGAGACAATTCGGGAGCAATTCGGAGACAATTCGCTTAGCGAGTAAAAAGGGCGCGTAACGCTCTTCGCACTCTATTCGCGCTGCGCGCAAGGTCCTATTAAGATGCCTGCCGTTTATGCTAAGCTGAAGAGGCAATGTTTCATACAGCCTTTTTAGCTGTTTAAAAGTAATAAATAGCTTATTACTCTGTAAGCAACCTTTGATTGGATTGTTTGATTTGTTCGTAGGTCATCAATGGTTACAGACTTCAAAAACCTAGCAGATGTCCTGATGAAATGTACCGAATTGTAGAAAAATGTTGGCACTCGGTAGGTTTATCTCTCATCCTTTTTCCGTTTTTCTTTTAGTCGAATTTAAACGGGTCTTGCAGTCTCGTTACTCATGCGCGGAGTATTTCTCCCATCGAGGTAAACGTTGCTTTTATACACAGCATACAACGTGAGGCCTAATTTGTCGCGATTCTGTAGAAATAAGGGCTATGGACCCTTTTCACGAATGGCGGCCGATTTATTATTCTTTTATATTCATGCTAATCAGCCCAACTAGCCTCGTTTTAGAGCAAATATTCTTTTGAATTTTGTACATGCTAACGAGGCTAGTTGGGATGATTAGCATGAAAATAAAAGAATAATAAATCGGCTGCCATTTGTGAATAGGGTCTATTTGTAATCAGTTATTCCGAGAAAAAAAAGCCAAACTTCGATCTCTCACGCTCGTAAGCATATTGTCATTTTATTCTACATTTTAATGCCGATTCCTTACAATGCCTGTGCCTGCTACAATATTCCGAATATTAGCATGCCTTTAGCTTGTGTACAGCCGCGCCTTAGGCTAGTTTGCCTTGAGACTGCGGTGTACCTTTAATTTATTCTTTTGTATTATGTAACGAAAGCTTTCATCGTGATAACAACAACTTCATCTAAAACTACACCACATGGTAAGATTAGTAATAGTGATAGGCCGGGTAATAGGCCATTTCCGAGTTGCTTTTTGTCTCGTTATCAAAGCGAGGCTTGGTGCACAACCTTTCATATGAAAATTGGTTTTCATTCACATGTAAATAAAACTAATTTTCACATGAAAGGTTGTGCACCAAGCCTCACTCTGATAACGAGACAAAAAGCAACTCGGAAATGGCCTATTGAACTGAGTGGAGTACAATTCAGGGAGTAATCGGACGATTTGAAATTGCGAGCACGTTTACCCCTGAATTGTACGACACGAAGTTCAATTACTAATTAATCGAATCAATAACCAAATTCGAGATTAAAAGGTCTATCCAGCATGTTCAGTTTTTTGTACTCAAAACGTCAAGGGTATTTTCTATCAGTTTGAAAGCATGAGGAAACAGCCGCGAAAGAAAGAACCCATTTAAGTGCACCTGATTGACGCGCGCGCAACGAAGGTGTCCAATTACAGCTATCCAATTACAAAAAGTTGTAATTGGATAGCTGTAATTGGACACCTACGTGACCGCCCGCCAATTACCTAAGAAATAGGCGCGTGGATGACCAATCACAATCGAGAATTTTGTTATTGATACGATTACAGACGTTAGTTGGGTAGTCACGCTTCAGTTCAGTGAGGAAGAGGAGCGTTGCGTGACTGCCTCAGTAACAGTAACGGCAGCGTAGAAGGCAAGCGTCCATCATACTTATTGAGATGTTGTTCTTATTTCCCAGGAACCAGAATACAGACCGACCTTCGCAACCGTCCACAAAAGTGTTGTAGAGTTTACTGGTGAAGATTACGATGAAACTCTCGAATAAGGTCATTTAAAGCTGTACAAGTGCCTAAGACAAATGAATGAAAGGATGACTTGAAAAAATATGCCATCTTTAAAACAAAAGATATAAATTTTGTAGTACAGCAACATTACAAGTTAAAAATGATTTTTGATAAGTGAAATTGTTATAGATATGGAATTACCTTAAAATGAAATAATTAGCTAGTTACACCTGTAACAGGTAAGGGACTTGTAGATGAATTGTTTTTTGAAAAGTGACTGGCTTAGTGTCTGCAACGCACAGTTCACAATTCAAAGCAATTGTATCCTTGTAATACTCTAATCTGAAAGGTGGTCCCTATTGGTTTCTTGTTGTTTTAGATTCTCTGTAAAGCTGCTGTTACACTTAACAATTTTTCGTGCAACTTGTCTCGCGAACAAAATTGTTGCAAGTTGCACGCCCGATTTTTACGTGTAACACCCCTTCGTGCAACTGAGGTTTTTTTTTTAAGTTGCACGAAACGTTGAATCGTTTCCTACTTCTGCAACAAATTTCTTCAAGTTGCACAACAAAAATACGCGTCACATGGCTCCTGCAACTTGTTTTGCCGCACTCTTTAGTCAACAGGTGCGTCATTTTAACTTGCGCAATTTTGTTTCGCAAGACAAGTTGCATGACAGTTGCAACGTGTAACATTGTACGTGCAACTTGCGACAATTTTTTTGACAAGTTGCAGGGAAAATAGTTACGTGTAACAGCAGCTTAACCAAGCAGACAGATTTCCTGATTTAGCTACGCCGGCATAGATGAGTTTGGGGTCTTTACTAAAAAAGAAAGAAGACTTTCTTAATGCGTTAAAATCTTTTATCACGTTTACACATATCGGAAAAACATAGTAATTATTCTAAGATACATTGCTGTTATTGCAGAGGTACTCTATCTTGTCTGTTTTATGGGCTAACAAGTACGGTTTCATGTCATACATATACATATATATTTGTACTGGTAGTCACTGTTACAAAAAACTGTAGATAATTGAAAAAGCTAAATTTAATAATTAGCGTTTCAATAGTTTTTTAAATGGTAATAATTGTTATGCTGTTTTTTAAAAAAATTAAATCAGTACATAAGGTGTTCTGCCATACATTTTAATATAACCGCGCAGGAGTCCATCAAGAGTCTAACAGAATTTTTATATACATTTATTCTAATTTTAGCATATTTTCAAGGTAATTGAATTTTTGCGAAACCAAATGTTCGCATTTTCGCGATATTTAAAACATTAAAATTTGATGACCCGAAAAAAACAAAAGATATCGTGAAATTAAAATATCAATATATGTGAAGTTATTTAAAATACAGCTATTTCAATTTAGGTTGTCGGATGAGAGCTTCAAGCCTACGCAACGAGACCGCAAGTTACTATGGGTATTTGTAAATTGGTCTTAGCTTAGTTCCCGGTTTTTGCGTTCGTTAGTGCGATGAGTGAGGTGGATGTTAGCACCATAAATGTTTGCCTTCGCTGTATGGACGAGGCATTTTAATTTGCTTTGGTCAATTTATCGAATTCATAAAAATCCCAAAGTACCTTGCGGTCTCGTTGCGCACGCTTGAAACTCTCATCCGACAACCTAAATTGAAATAGCTGTATGACTTTTCACGTGTAAAACACTGTTTTCTTTTATATTGCTAAAATCGCGGTTTCAACAAAACCACTAAAGGCGAAGTTTAGTGCTCTTAAAACCGATGAAAAAAATCACTATCATGTTGTTTAACTTTGTTTTTCTGTGTTGATTTTCGCGATATGTGTCTCGCGAAAGCGATATTTTTAAAATAACGGTTCAACTCGCTCGGCTCAAAAGTATACTGGAAAAAGAAGTTGAGCGAGGCGAACCGTTATTTTGAAAATATCGCTTTCGCGTGCCACAAATCGCGAAAATAAACACAGAAAAGCAGAGTTAAACAACATGGTAGAGGTTTTGAGAGTTATTTTATTTTCATCCGTTTTAAGAGCACTAAGGGGCCGATTACATAGCAAATTTCAACCCCGTCAATCGGGCTGAAATTTCGTTGTGATAACATGAAAAATTTCAGCCCAGGCGCCAAGTTTGAAATCGCGCGAGAAGATTCGGCTGCGCATGCCCAATTCACTTTTCAGCCTGGGCTGAAATTCTGATGTGATCACATGGTGAATTTCAGCCCGTTTGGCCGGGCTGAAAATTCAGAAACCGGGCTGGAATTTTCAGCCCGGGCTGAAACTTTGTCCATGTAATCGCTAACTTCATTTTAAGAGGATTTATTTCGGAAGCCGGGATGAAATCTCAGCCCGGGCTGAAATTCGCCATGTAATCGGCCCCTAAATTTCGCCTTTAGTGAGGCTAGGTTTATAAACCAATAAATCCATTACAAATTCACATCACACCACACCACACCAAAAGAGGTTGGTACACATGTGCTATGAATAATGTTTACAGAGGATGGTAAACCTGTGCTATGAATAATGTTTACAAGTTAAACAGTTTTGGTTTCTTTCTTTACACTTGCTTATTTTGATTTTGTTTGATTAAATATGCAAAAGAGGGAAAATTTGGTTTCGTGAAATATTGCCGTCTTAAAATTACATTTCTCTTTCTCTTAAAAATTTACAGGTAGTTATAGAATTTAAACTTGGAGATTACTGCGCCTTTCAATAACATGCGGAATTTGAAATTCAAATCTCCACCAACAGTTGCGTTATTGCCTGCCGTCACTCATAATTAATACGAAAGCCAACGGACCGTGTAATAAAGAAAGGTGGAGACACGGTGGTCTAGTGGTTAGCGCGTCGGACTTTCAACCTGAAGGTCGGTGGTTCGAAGCCTGATCTCTGTCGTCGTGTTGTTTCCTTAGACAAGAAACTTTACTTCACACTGTCTCTCTCCACCCAGGTGTATAAATGGGTACCGGCGACAAAATGCTGGGGGTAACCCTGCGATGGACTAGCATCCCATCCAGGGGGGAGTAGCAATATTCCTAGTCGCTTCATGCTACAGAAACCGGGTTAAGCTCCGGCCGTGTGGGCCATCTGGCTCGTGTGCGACTTTACTTACTTTACTAAATATGCAAAAGAGGGAAAATTTGGTTTCGTGAAATATTGCCGTCTTAAAATTACATTTCTCTTTCTCTTAAAAATTTACAGGTAGTTATAGAATTTAAACTTGGAGATTACTGCGCCTTTCAATAACATGCGGAATTTGAAATTCAAATCTCCACCAACAGTTGCGTTATTGCCTGCCGTCACTCATAATTAATACGAAAGCCAACGGACCGTGTAATAAAGAAACAAACAAATGGATCGAAATCTACCAATCATAATGCACAGACGTGACTTTTTGAACTCATTGAAGTGAACATCTGTTTCCTGAGAGGTAAGCCAAGATGATTGACGGCAGTGTAAAACGCAACTGTTGGTGGGAATTTGAATTTTAAATTCCGCATGTTATTGAAAGGCGCAGTAAAACAAATGTCTAGAATATTTTGAGCATGTTCACATGAACAAACAAGTTTGAGCGCTTTTAGTGCGTAGTAGTAATTGAACTGAGTGGAGTGCAATTTGGTCTGAAATCATACGCGTGATTTCAAGAGTTTGATTTGAAATCACGAAGGGTCGTGGGTTCGAATCCCATCTGGAACTCGGAATTTTTTTCCGAGTTTGATGCTATTCTCTCATGTTTGAAAAGTATGATTTCAGACCAAAATTGCATGACACGAAGTTCAATTACCATTTTATTACATCCATTTTGAAATCGCACAATTTAATTGCCCAAATACAGGATTTTAGTCAGTGCCATTATTGATGTGACTTATAGATGCAATTTAGAGCAAAAAAATAGTGCGATTCGGGAATAAATCGCACTGCTGAGAAAAAGATGAGATTGGGAGCAAAAAATAGTGCGATTCGGGAATAAATCGCACTGCTGAGAGCAATCAGATCGCAGGGATCACCAGTGATTTCAAAATGGCTGTAATAAATCGTTAAACATATTCTCTTAGCTTAGGGAGACATGTGGTCACGTTGAAGGCTGATGTCAGCTCTCTCGTAATGGACCCCTATCGCATTTTTACTGCAATTTGAACTCTCTCTCTAAGGCCCCGACCACACTCATATGCATTTTCGTTTGAAAACGCATACGTTTTGATGCGTTTTCGCCTATCGTCCACACTAGAACGCCCGAAAACGCTGATGAAAACGGAGACTTTCGAAAACGGTTTCAAAAGTGGAGACTTTTGAAAACGCATCGTTTTGAAACGCTTCGTTTCTAGTGTGGACAGGTGAAAACACGATGACGTAAAGAGCGTCATATGCCATCTGTTCCAGTCCAAATCGGAGCATCTGTCACCTTTAACACATGCGCAATCCGCGGTCCCAGTTGTTTTCATCGTTTTTCGGGTGTTTTAGTGTGGACAGGTGAAAACGATGCGAAAACACTAGTGTGGGCGAAAATATTTTGCTTCGTTTTCATCGGGATGAAAACGGAGACTAAGATGAACAGTCTTTGCTGGTCGCGGAGAACGTTGACTGAAATATAATGAATGTTCCAAACAAATTATTGCATTTATGTCACACGTAGGCTTTTAACCGCAAACCGACCCGCTCAGTATTGGTGAAATCTATTTCAGGGGGTGTAATTGATTCGAAGTTGTTGTTGACATTTTTGCTACTTGGTGGCTAAGATCATTAGAATCTAGTAAGTCAATTCAGTGTTTCGTTCTGTATGCACATGAAGCATGAAAGTGAAGCGAAAATAAAATATAGAAAAGTAACAGAATGTTTGCTAAAATAACTGTATGTTTTTAGCTCATGATACGCAGAGCGTTGATATGTAAGGGTTATTGACCAGGAGCGAGGGGATATGTGATATATTCCCCTCGTGGCGTGCCCGAAGGCGTAGCCCGCGCGAGGGAATATATCTCTTATCCCCGGCCGAGGGACAGGTCAATAACATGCTTATTTTTCACCTTGTGAGGTTTTCTAAAACAAAGAAACTAAGATATTAATTTTTCGGAGAGTAACGTTCCGTTCAATTCAAATGCAAAAAAGCATGATTCCGCAAGGCCGCATTGGGATCACGGCACATGACGAAGCGAGACGGTAAACATGTTTTTCTTTTGCCAAATTCAGTAGGGTTGCAGCTCTTCGAAACCTCTATTTTCATTGGCCCGGTAAAACACAGCTGCTATTGTTTTTAGGGTTAGGGTCCATTGTTGTGTTGTTTGTTCTATCGTTAGCTCTCAGGGTTGCAACATCACCCGCCAAATTTGCATTGAGTACGTTGCTTCGTTATGAGTAGAAGGAGGGAGAGAGAGAAGAAAATGTATGAACAGTACTCGTGATCTCGCCATGGCCCAACTGCCCGCCATCATCTTTCGAAGATCAATGGAGTGGTTGCGGTGTGTTTTCCAAGGGAAACCGGCGGAAACATATTCAGGTTCAAGCGTAAAGCGAGGCGTCATACATTATTGAAGTCGACCCGAAACCTGAATCGAGGTACGATACCATCGAATAACGTTATTAACATTTCGCTTTTTGGTCGCGACCGGCAAGTTAATTACGTAGGAATAAGATTGATGAAGTTGTATTTTTATGTAAACAAAAAATATTGACCGATGCCAGAGTGTTTACCTTGTTATGCCCTATTTTGTCTTCCCGTTTTTGTTACACTGTATTCTGTTATGAGGGGAATAAGGCGAGGGGAATATATAATCCTTTGTTTTGCTATTGTTATCAGCTATTGTTTTCAGCCCCCGCCTCTCCCCTGTTACAATCTTTGTAATGAACGGGGTTATGTGATATATTCTCCTGAAAATAAGAAAGAAAACTGAGCGAGGTGGAAAATAAGATGCGTTGAAGGGAGGTCAAGCCCAAATCATACCGTCCAGAAGGACGTCGGACACCTTATTGAGACTTATATAACGACATTATGTTATATAAGTCTCAATAAGGTGTCCGACGTCCTTCTGGACGGTATGATTTAGGCACAACCTTGAAGGGAGGAGAGGGTGGGGGATCGGTGGAGCAAAACTCCAAGGAGGGGATGGGAGGATAGGGTCAGAAGGTTCGGGTGGTATATGATTTCATTTTCTGACAGAGATTATTTCACCAGTCACCATCTTTAGCCGCCTCCTGGTCAGCTCAGACTGCAGAGCGGGAGGTCGCGGGTTCGCAGATTCTGTTCAAAAATTGTTAAAAAATCGCCCAAAAATATCCCCAAAAGTTGCCGCTTAAAAGTTGCTTAAAATTGAGAAAGTTGCTTTAAAAATTTAAAAAGTTGCTTGCTGACATAATTTCCTAATTTCGTGTTTCCTGTGGTTTTTCGGTCTTCCAAATGGCCGCCCCTATAACCTTTTTTTCAGGGGCCCATTTCCGCCGGAAATTCCTTTGAACGCGTCTCCATAATCTGTGATTACTGCTAGTTATATAACTCCTTCCTTGTTTATTAATTTCTAAATCGTAAAGTGACCGTAAATCGTGACACGGCCTAATAAACAAGAGACATGCTGCTAACATAGCAAATAATACTTCTTGCGGTCAAATTTGAGTATTTGACTGACCCTCCTTCAAATTCATCCGTTCTATTATTTCAATGTGTGCAAATTAATGGTAATATGTGCATCGAAGCACCACGGGAAGATACCATCCCGGTGGCGGCCTGAATTAATGATATCCATAATTGCAAGTATAATGCTATTCACTTACGTACGGGGATACCATGTTGAAAAGATAGCTGATCTAATCACAGGATGCCCAGGAATATTAACACAGGAAGCGCATTCTGGAATATTTGGATCTATCAACACATGATACCCAACCGATCAAAAAAGCAGAGATTTTCTAGTGAAATTCTTGTGAAATTCCAAAGAAAACGTGGTAAAATACCAATTATTTATGAATTTGATTAAAAGATAGTGAAAATATGTCAAAAATATGCGAACTTTTAGAAAAGATGCTGGGAAGTTGCTCACTCTCCGAAAAGTTGATCAGAATCGAAAAAGTTGCTCAAAATCGTGAAAGTTGCTCAAAGGTTGCCCAGCAGAATCTGTCTGGGCATAATCCCGGTCGGACCAACACTCAGGGTCTTAAAATAACTGAGGACGAAGGTGCTGCTTTTGCTATGACATCTGTAACATGGTTAGACCTTCATGTACATGTGGCTCGGATGACCACGTAGAAATGGCAGTTCCGTCTCCGATGGGGACGTAAAAGAACCACTGAGGACGTAACAAAACCCTGGCTGTGACCGCCCTCAGCGTCATACATTGTTCATGGGTGGGGTGGGGGAGAAGAGATCAACAATGGACCGATAGCGGCTGCCTGAGGTACCTGATAAGCTGACGTCCGATCTCATTCTCATAAGTGTATGTCATGAGAAGCGCCATGAGACATGTGATATGTGCACTATATTAGTCTCTTTTCTTCCTTTTTTGACATTCGGAGAAGTTTACCACAGAAGACAACAACATCGATCATTCGGATCCTCCAATAACTCGCTTCTCGCGCGAGCGCTTCGCAAATAGGAACCTGTTTACCGGCCGAACACCCAAATTCACCGCAAATTTTATATTTTACATGTAAATACAGTCGATAGAGTGTTTCAAATGACTTTCATAAAACTGAAACTTACAATGTAAGTAGTCACTGGTCAATTATAATTATAACAGACTTCAATAAATCATTGAGAACATGTAGTTGACGCCAAGCGCGTATGCATGAAACGCGTCTGAGCAAGTCATGATTCAGGTTTTTAGTTTTAATTTAACCAACCACAAAATATGGTATTGAAAAGCCACAAGAAAAGCTAATTGTCTTCGATACTTGACTGAAAATCGCTCTAACAATGATGTCACAATTCTAGATCTACAAGTGGACTTATTGCGTAAAAAGGACTCCACTCCTTTACACCCCATGACCACGCCCTAGCGTCCTTCCATTTCGCGTTCTGGCATTAAAAATAAAAATGATTTTACCTAGTATAAAAAGAAACATAGAATGCACGATCACTGCAACAAACCGATGAGAATGGCCGGATCTGGTTTCCAGACCTAGATCAGTATTAATACTTGAAGTGAAGCAAAAAACGGCAAACTGATCCTTACGGCAGGAAAACAGAAGCAGAAGCAGAAGCAAATAAAATAAAATAAAAGTGGAATATAATAGTGCCCAATATTTCGCTTTGCAAAACAAAGCTTCTTCAGGGGCTAGCACTATAAATGATTAGTACTCTGTTTTATTCTTTGTGATATTTTTGATTCTTGGGGCGATTTGAAGCGATTTTTGGCGAGGCATTCCGCATTGTTTCTTGTTTGTCTGGCCGGTTTCTGGTTGAAGAACTTGGGTTCCCTGTGATTGGGTGTAAAAATAGAAATTGCATTTTCACTGAATTTACATGACGTATGTGTTGCCTGTGGGCGCCTTACAAGGCTGGGCTTGCCGCCTCATCGTGTCTCAAATCTCTTACATATTTTCCGGATGCCTAAACGAACAGATGTGTTTATGTTAGGTGTGCCACTTGCAGGTAAGGGCACAATTTATTCTTTTTCTCTACATAAAGTTGTTCGTTTTTCTTTACTAGAAACCCTTCGACACCTTTTTGGTTTCCACGAAAAGGTTTGGTTTAAATAAGTAGACATAAGATCATGTGGTTAAAATTAACCATGTTAGGCATGTACAATGCTTTGAACTAAGTCTTTAGATTTTAACAACCGAAGAGTTTACCTGTTTAGGTGTATCTGCGTCAGACCTTTTTTTAAGTTTACCACACGCCTTCTATACGCATTTAATTTAACGACTAACCGAGAGTTCGAGAAGAATATTGATTCACGGCTTTCCTCGGCTGGTGACTGGCAGGAGAGATTGTTGTCAACTCTTTTACAAAAATGTTCAAACGTAAGCATTTTCAGGTGAACATACGATTTATAATAACTAATAGTGATTGCTGAAACGTAATCCTTTTATACTGAATTATTTACTCCATTCAATAAAATGAACAGTATGATTTGTTGTAAGCTAGGTTGGGGGCCGGGTTTATTAAATTGATCAACAAACCGACATGAAATCGCTCTTCTGCAGTGTACACCTGTTAAAAGGCTTTACATTTTCTCACTCAGCATACTGCTCGATTTCTTTCGTTCTTTACAAAGCGAAACGATCACTGTAATTGATTTTCAGTTTGTGTACGCTTTAGCACGTGTCACTGAAGCTTTCATTTAAATATTGCTACATGTATATAATAACCTTGTGTGTTTATATGACTTGTAGTAAGCATATGGCAAACGATTTTTTGACAAGAGTGTCTGAACACAGACTCTGGTTCTTGGAAAGTTCATGCTTGTTGTTTGTATGGCAGAATTACTCTTAGCTTTCACTCACATGTAAATATTTAGTCATAATTTTTAAACTAACAGTGGATTATTTGGGGCAGTGGATTGTTTGGGTAAAGCAATGATCTGCTTGTCTGCTATGATTTTGACATATCTCAACAAAGTATTTTTCACTTGACAACATCCCAGACATAAACATTTTTCAATAATTTCCAGCCAGAAGAATTGGAACAAATTAGATCTGCCCCGTTCAGAAACCAAAAATCAATGTTTGTGGTCAACTTACAATAATACTCAGTTAAAAAACGCAAATGTTCATGTTACAATGAAATTGATTTTCATTATTAATGTGCTTTCTTTTAATCTGTCTAAGTTTACATTTTGGTGATTCTTTATTCATATCATTGCAGTCAACTCTCAATAAGGTAGACATGTTTGTAACCATTGCCATCTGTCCGTCTTAGAGAGCAGTGATTGAGTTACAGTAAAATGATTTATGGACCAACTTATTATTATTATTATCATTATTATTATTATTATTATTATTATTATTTATCATTTAATTGCAACACAAATACAAATTCATACAGGATAAAAGGAGAGCAATAGAAAGTATTTAGTAAAAAATAATTATTCAAAGTGGCAAGAAAGCCTTAAAGAACGTTAGGCTTCCGCTAAAAAAGAGAAAAACGTAGTCCTTTTAAAGCTGCACTTGGCTTTTACAGCCGGAAAAATGAAGTTCACAGCCGGGTAATTTCCCCGGTTCCCGGCTATTATCTACATCCCTGTCAGTGGATAAGTTTAATTGGCTAATCCCCAAAAGTAATGGCTACCCGAAAGTAACATTAATTTTTGATCCACTTTAGTAATTCCCAAAAGTAGTGGCCTACCCGAAAGTAACTCCAAAACAAAGCGCTCTGTACTGAAACTTGAACAGGAACATTTATTCAGAAGTTTTGATTTCAGTGATTTGAACAGGAACTTTAAAATTAAACCGACAGGAATTTTTTTCCACAATGCTAAATGTCTGGCATTAAAGGCCCACTATCACCCATTCGGCTTTGCGGTCGTTTGTTTTTGTTTTCAAATGACGAGCTCGCTCGTGATTGGCTCTTTCGGGAATTTTCGACTGTGTTAAATTCGCAATGCATCTTGGGTGACAGTGGGCCTTTAAGGAAGTGTTTATTGCTCTGTCCCCCTCTTTTTTTATCATCATCATTATCACCAAAAGTCCTCAATCAAATAGTCGTCCAGCTCACTTATGTTATTTCATTATCCTTTTCCCCAGACGTTTGGAGAGGGATGCCACATTTGAGAAACATTTTTTCTTCAATTACTCATGTATTTTAGATCCCCGAAAGTAACGGCTACCCAAAAGTAATAGCCCCTTAGGCCAGCTAATTCTGAAAGTAACGGGGGTCGCTACTTTCAGAACTCTACAGATATGTATTTAGATATGTTTTTTCTTGTAAAAATAAAAATGTCATGGTAATGTGAAAATAAAGTATTGTATTGTATATTGTATCTTAGGCAGGTCATGTGGTGGGCTCTAAGCCAATGAAAGGGAAAAAAAATGCATCAAATGATAATTCATTTTACCGATATTTAGCCATTGAATAACTGTTTTATTGTTTGATTCACCAGGTTGTGTCTTCAATTTAAGATCCTAGTTTGAACAGTTTAACTTATGACTACTGCAAGGATGTGTGTACAAAAAGTTGTCATCATTATCCTCTCATCATTGTTCTGTACAAGTTATAGCAAATATCCAAAATTACAACTGAGTGAAGAACTGTATAACTTTGATATTGACAACACAACAAATAACATTTTTATTGGAGGCAAAAATGTGTTATTGAAAGCTTCACCAGCCTTGGCGGAACTAAAAAGAGTCACCACTGGGCCAAAGTTGGATTATATTAATTGTCTTGATAAGTCAGACTGTAATGGAACATACAACACAGACAACAAGAACAAAGTTCTTTTGATAGACAGCACAAACAAACGGCTTATAACATGTGGAAGTCTTAAGCATGGCATGTGTCAGGGAAGAAATCTTGATTCATTATTGGAAGAAATTTCAAGTGATGAACATGTTGTGTCAAATTCTGATTTACCAGCAGTTGCGTTGATTACTTCAATTTGGGATAAAAACCGTGCTTTGTATATTGCGACCTCATGGGATGAAAAATATGGATTACAGCCATTAAAGTTTCTTATTCGAATAAAACCTGCTGTATCAACTCGAAAAATTGATGGCTCAGATGTTTTTGATCTTTCTGCAGATAATTTATTTACTGGTACATCCTCGTTACTATTTAATAAATTTTATTATGTAGTCAAGTATATTCATGGATTTTCGTTGGGTGGTTTCACCTATTTTGTGTCAGTGCAAGAAACGACTGAGTCTTTTGACGCAAGTCAAAAGCCAAAAGTGTTCAAAACATTCATAATCCGTCTTTGCCAGCAAGATAGAGGCTATTTTTCATATGTAGAGTTGCCACTGGACTGTCAAGGATCAAATAGCACAAACTTCAATATAGCAACTTCAGCCTATCTAACAAAACCTGGAGACTACTTTTCCAAGTCATTTGGTCTTCAAGCCTCGGATGATGTGTTAGTTGTCTCATTTGTCAAGACCAATGGAAGGTGGGATGACCCTGTTGAAAATTCTGGTATTTGTATGTATCCAGTCAATGAAATCAACACAGCACTAGCTGCTGACCAACAGAAATGCATGGATGGTACATATAAAGGAAAGAAGCTTGGATTATCATGGACTTCTTATGGTGATTTGTATTGTGCTAATAAGGTAATTAACAAACACTGGTTTCTCCCTTTCACTTCCACTGTCACACCTTGAGATGTATAATGTGGTTGTAGATGGGACGTTCCATTTTTATCCGCACCCCCCCTAAAGAAGGAATGTTTTTACAAAGGAGGGTTCGGATTTTTTCTTCAAAGAAGCCGACAAAATTTGGAGCCTTCGGATTTTTTTTTTCAAAGGTGCCGACAAAAAAATAACCCTTCAGGTTTTATTTTTCAAAGGGTGCCGACAATAAATTGAGGGTTCGGATTCTTGCCATCTTTGGGGGGGGGGGGGGGGGGGGGAGGTGCGGATAAAAAATGGAACGTCCCGATTTCAAGTCTGCATATAAAATCCCAGGGAGGTGACATGACCTTCTGTGAGGGAACTGCGCTTGCAATCTGGAGGTCCTCAGTTAAGCCCCTCCTTTCTGGCACTAGATGGATTTATAACATGGTTTTCCAATGTTAAACTCCTAGGCCTTGCCACATAAACAGCCATCTGTTCAGCCACCCACCAGTTGGAATTTTTAAAAACATTTAAGGACCTAGTTAACTTGTGAAAGCACAAAGCGTTGAACAAGGCATATGTTATGGTTCAAATTTTTCTTTGGTTCAAAAAATTTTTAAGCTAGTTTGATTTTCGTTTTCCTTGAATCTGTGACAAAGGAAACTAAAAATTGAACTGGTTTAGAAATGTTCAAACCAAAGACAAATTGAACCACAACATTAGCCAGTGGGGCAAAATTTCATTCGATTGGCTGACTGGCTGTTAAAGTTGAGCCCACTATATCTAATGGTCACCTGCCTTTCTCATGGGAATGGGGATGGCATTAGTGGCAGTGGAGGGTGGGAAGATAGATGCAAGGTGTGGAGGGTCAGTGGCGCAAAATGCCAATATAGGAGAGAGAAGGCCTGGTGAACATTGAGCTGGCAATATGTAATGGTCACCTACCTTACCCATGGGGATGGTATTGGAGGGAGGGGAGGGTGGGGAGTTGGACACAGGGCATGGGGTATTGGTGAATATGAAATGGTCACCTACCTTACCCATGGGGATGGTATTGGAGGGAGGGGAGGGTGGGGAGTTGGACACAGGGCATGGGGTATTGGTAAATATGTAATGGTCACCTGCCTTACCCATGGGGATGGTATTGGAGGGAGGGGAGGGTGGGGAGTTGGACACAGGGCATGGGGTATTGGTGAATATGTAATGGTCACCTGCCTTACCCATGGGGATGGTATTGGAGGGAGGGGAGGGTGGGGAGTTGGACACAGGGCATGGGGTATTGGTGAATATGTAATGGTCACCTGCCTTACCCATGGGGATGGTATTGGAGGGAGGGGAGGGTGGGGAGTTGGATACAGAAGAGGGGACATTTGAGATTTGAGCCCTTCATAAGTGTTAGTTTGTAGTTCAGTTACAAGCAGTCTTGTTTTATTTTAAATGCAGGCTTCTGGTTTATCACCAATCCAGCCAAACTTTTGCCCTACAGCTCCTCGTGATTATCTACGATATCGCGCAAAAGTATCTCTACAAAAAAGTGCCATTGTAGAACATGACAACAAGGAGGTGTTAACTTCTGTTGCTGCAATGCCATATCGCAATCACACAGTGTTATTTATTGGTACTGCTCAAGGCTGGCTACTCAAGGTATGTAGTGTTGATAGATTTTTTGGTAAATGTGGCCAAAACATTCCAGGGGTAATGACTAACAAAATGGTGTTAAGAACTTTTGACATTGAAAATACTGCAAATCCTCAAAGAAGCACCTGCCCTCGAATAAGCACCTCCTCCAAATAATCGTCCCTTGTATCAGCCAAGCTTTGAAATAAGCGCCTCCCCTTGAGTAAGTGCCCCTTATTTTCGAGACAACAAGCATTGAGTACAGAGAAAAATATGACGAGTGGATGGCAAAAGGAATTCACAAGTTCACAGCAAACGACAATATCAGGGGTCCTCCAAGAGAAATGGTGGTGGACTGGATTCTTATAGCTTGGGATAGCAACTGATTATCGACTCATTCAAGCACTGGCATTGACCATTGCAACGGATGGCAGTGAAGATCAGCTGATTCATTGCCTTAAAGCCTGTTATATATTAGCATATTCATGTTGTAGATTAGTATGCGAAAGTGGAGTTGCATATTAGCATAATCATGTGTAAATTAATATGCAGAGTATTTGAGGCTTCTTTATTCATTAAAAGATTTTATTGTGTGCCTGGCTGCGGGCAGCCAAATTATGTTGCGCTCATTTGGTGTCCTGATAAAATACTACATTTTAGCGACGAGGATGGCTTCGTACATTGGAAGAGTGGGTGAATTTACGAAAGACAAGGAAACATCTGGCGATTACGTGGAGCAAATGGAAGTGTTTTTCGCGGCGAATGCCATCGTTGAAACTCCAGGTTCGGAGCACGCGGTTGTGAATCAACGCATTGCAGAGCGAAAGAAGGCAATTTTTCTCACCGAAGTCGTTCCAGAAGTTTATTCTGTATTAAGCAATCTCTTATGGCCAGTAAAACCAAGTGATTCGTCCTTCCTAGATATTGTGCAGTGTCTCAAAGATCATTATGATCCTGCCCCATTGGAAATAACCGAAAGTTTCCATTTTGGCATGCGGAATCAACAACCGGGTGAGTCAATCAACGACTACATTGTAGCTTTGAAGAAATTGTCCATTCATTGCAATTTTGGCGAATTCTTAAACCGTGCGTTGAGGGACAGATTTGTTTGTGGCCTGAACAGTGAAAAGATCCAAATCAAATTATTGAACATTCCAGGTTTAACGTTTGAAAGTGCCTGCAATAATGCCATTACTGTACCATGGAATTGGCAGATAAGAATTGTCGTGAGTTTAGTTCAAGAATGGTCGTAAGTTCAGGTATGGAAGCGGCAAGCTCGGTTAACAAAGTAAGTGCAAGCGACAACAGGAATGGTGCTGAGCAGCAAGGGGAAAAGTGTTTCCGGTGCAATGGCATCCACTCATTCCGGACCTGCAGATTTCGGGGTGCTAGGTGCTTCTAGTGCAAGCAGGTTGGACACATAGCTTCAGCATGTAGGAGAGGGGGCTTCAGGTAAGCCAGGCAGAGGAAGAGTCCAGAATTTGGCGGCTGGCAAAGATGAAATCCAGGCCTTAGACGATGAGCTGGGGATTTTCAGTCTATATGCTTCTAGCAGGTGGTCGAGCGAACAAAGGCTACATTGTTAAATTGGAAGTAAATGGCATGAATGTTGATATGCAGGTTGACACAGCGGCGGACTTCTCCATTATGAGCAAAGATACGTACGTATACGTACGTAAGGACATTAAAGAACATCCCATTACAGGACACTGATGTAAAGTTGAAGATGACACAAGTGAAACCTTAAGCACACGTGGTCAAATGCAATGCAAAGTCGTTTACAAAGGGAAAGAGTGTACACTTCCAATGATCATAGCTGAGTATGGTGGCAAGCCAACTTTGCTGGGAAGGAATTGGCTTGAGAAATTAAATCTTGATTGGAGCGAGATTTTTAGCTTGCACACACCGGGGAGTGAGAATCTGGATTGCCTTCTTAAAAATCACGCAACACTTTTTAATGAAGGATATGATGGCATGAAGGGACTGGAGGCCCACATTCGGGTACGCGAGGGTTCTTCGCCAATTTACTTCAAGGCACACCCGGTACCCTATGTTTTAAAAGAGGCTGTCGAGGCAGAGCTCAACAAACTGGAGGAAAATGGTGTTATTGTTAAAATTGAGCAGAGTGACTGGGCAAGGCCCGATAGTTGTAGTGCCAAAGGCTGATGGATCTGTGCGAATATGCAGTGATTACAAGGTTACCATTAATCAAGTGGTTGATGATGAACAGTATCCTCTTCCGACGGCGCAAGACCTGTATTCCACTCTTGCTGGATCCAAGGTATTTACCAAACTTGATCTTTCACATGCTTATGCACAAATGAGTGTGGATGAGGTCAGCCAGAAGTACTTAAGTATTAACACTCATAAAGGACTGTACGCCTACACGAAGTTGCCATGTGGTGTAAAATCTGTGCCAACGATTTTCCAAACGACCATGGACAAGATTTTACAAGGGGTTGAGAAATGTGTGTGTAATCAAGATGATATCTTCATTGGCGGAGTTGACACTAAAGAGAATTTGGAAATTCTGGCTGAGGTATTAGAAAGACTACACAAGTACAATGTGCGATTAAAGCTGAGCAAGTGTATTTTCCTGACGAAGCAAGTTGTGTATCTTGGCTTAAGTGTTGATGGTGATGGGTTGCACCCAGTTCAGGAGAAGATTGCAGCCATTAAAAATGCCCCAGTTCCAACGAATGTGAGTGAATTGCGGTCCTTCTTGGGCATGGTACAGTACTATTCAAAGACATGTTTCCTGCCAGGGTTGGCCACCACTCTCTCACCTTTGCATCAGTTGTTAAAGAAAGATACCCAGTGGAAGTGGACCTGTGAAGCACAGAAAGCCTATGAAAAGTGCAAGACAAGTCTTACCAGCGACGCCCTCCTTGTTCATTATGATTCCAAACGGGAACTTCGACTGGCGTGTGATGCTTCATCTTATGGACTTGGTGCAGTAATCAGTCATGTGATGGATGACGGGCATGAAAGGCCGATTGCATTTGCATCAAGAATGTTAACAACCAGTGAGAAAAATTATGCCCAAATCAAAAAGAAGCTTTATCCTTGGTTTTTGGGGTGAAGAGATTCCATCAATTCCTGTATGGCCGTAAATTCACCCTCGTGACCGACCACAAGCCCTTGCAAGCAATCTTGGGTCCCAGATCTGCAGTTCCAACCTTAGCAGCAGCAAGTATGCAAAGATGGGCACTGGTGCTATCAGCATATGATTATGACCTCGAGTATCGCAGGTCGGAGGAACATTCCAACACTGACGCTCTATCGAGATTGCCTCATCAGAACTCAAGTGTGGGCATGGAGGGTGAAATCTACACAATTGGAACTGTTCGTGAAGATTTCCCAGTTTTGGCCGCGGACATTGCGCAGGAGACGCTAAAGGATCCATGTTTATGCAAGGTGTATGAGAATACTTTGAATGGATGGCCTGAGATGTGTGATGATGTGGAGCTGAAACCATGTCATAATAGAAGGCATGAACTGTCCTGTGAGCAAGGATGTGTCCTCTGGGAAATTCGAGTGATTGTTCCTGTGAGGTTTAGAAGTCACTTGCTGAAGGAGTTGCACCGAGAACATCCGGGCGTGTGTAGTATGAAAGCCATTGCTCAAAGTTTCATGTGGTGGCCTGGACTGGACGGAGAGATCAAACTGATGGTCAAGAGCTGTACAGTGTGTCAGAATGTGAGAAGTTTGCCACCCAAAATGCCTTTGCATCCCTGGCAAAGGCCAACAAGACCTTTTCAGAGAGTTCACATTGACTTCTGCCAGAAGGGGAAAGATTGCTTCCTTGTGCTCGTTGACAGTCATTCGAAATGGATAGACTTAAAGCATATGACCTCCACTACAACTGAGCGAACCATTGATGAATTAAGACTAATCTTTGCCGAGCATGGCTTGCCGGAACAATTGGTGTCCGACAACGGTCCACAGTTTACGTCAGATGCATTTGCTAAGTTCACAAGTCAGAACGGTGTCAAGCATACGTTGGTTCCACCATACCACCCAGCTTCAAATGGCGCAGCGGAGAGATCAGTCCGTGTAGTGAAGGAAGCCTTGGAGAAACAAGTACTGCAGGGAACTAGAGACATGTCAATGAAGCACAGACTGGCCAATTTTCTGATCAAGTACCGATCTACACCTCACAGTGTGACCAGGCGAACTCCAGCTGAACTTATGGTGAAGAGACAACTGCGAACCAGATTAACTTTGCTGAAACCAAATCTGGCGCAAGCCGTTGAGAGCAAACAGATGAAACAAAAGCAGAATCATGACAAGTCTCGGGTCGAGAGAGTATTCAAGGTGAATGATCCTGTTCGAATTCGCAGTGCTGTCAGAGGGTTCAAGCCGGAGTTAGTGAAGTGGGTTCCAGGTGTTGTCACGAAGGTGTGTGGAAGTCGGTGGTATCTGGTTCAAGTGGGCAATTTGACAAGGCACGTTCACGCAGATCATCTCATTACAGCACTTGATAGTGAGGAGGCTTCAACTGATCCGGGAAATTCCTTTGAGCCAACAGGAAGCATGTCTGAGCCTGATGTTTGCGTGCAAGTGGTTCCCGGAAGTAATTTTGAGTCACAGTCAAGTTGTACCTCACAACTGATTCCTGAGAGTAATCAAACTGAACTGGTACCGTCTCTCGCTGCCTGCACCTGAAACAGCAAACTTGCCTGTTCCTGGAGAAGCACAAACAGGGAACGCACCAGAAATAACATCATCGCCACTCCAAACTCCGAGACGCTCGGGTAGAATAAGGAAGCCGGTCGTAAAGATGAATTTGTAAAAAAAAAAGAGACTTGTATCAGACAAAAATCAGAACAGGGAACAATGTCATACTTTTTCTATTACTGTTTATTTATTTTCTAAGTTGTTTTTTTTTGTTTGTATTTTGTTTACTTCTTTGGCGGGAAAGTGGTGTTACATATTAGCATATTCATGTTGTAGATTAGTATGCAAAAGTGGAGTTGCATATTAGCATATTCATGTGTAAATTAATATGCGGAGTATTTGAGGCTTCTTTATTCATTAAAAGATTCTATTGTGTGCCTGGCTGCGGGGCAGCCTAATTGTGTTGCACTCATTTGGTGTCCTGATAAAATACTACAAAGCCAACCAATCTTGCACAGCCATCCTTGTATTTTAACAGTCAGGTTATATTGTTTACGCGCGTAAATGTTACACGATGTACTGTAATTGAATAATGAAATAAGCACCCGCTCCCCCTCTAATAAGCATGCCCCACATCCCCTCAAATAAGCATCCCACACCTTATCCCACATTTAAAATAAGTATCCTGTCACTAATTTGAGGATTTTAGGTATGTTTCTTATCATAACCATTTACGGTAAACACTTGTGTATAAGCTGCATGCATGCTGCCCCCGGAGTTTTGAAGCCCAAATTTTGGAAAAAATAAGGTTTTTTAAATAAAAACGCAAGTCAGAGAATATATTGGCTCCACAAATTGTGAGCTAGACTTTGCTTCCATCCATCAAATCATCTTGTATCGAAAAAAAAAACCCACAGTTTTCATCACAGCTACGTTCGTTTGCCCACCGTTTGTTCAGTCTAAAACAAGCTTGGTAACCATGCAAATTTCTTGAACACATGTTTAGCCTGGTTTAGCCTGATTTTGAGCAAACATTTTGGGCAAAAAAAGTGCTGCTTATATGTGGTTTTTATGGTACTGAATATGACTGAATATGTCTCGCGTGTTTTAGCTACTCCAGCTTTACATGCGCATTTTGAAATAACTAATCAGAGCATTGGAAACAGCCTGTCACAGATTTATTGATTGATGCCTTGTGAAAAACACCGTGCAGCAACCTGATAACCTACTTCTCAAACAGTCGATTGTTGCTCTCATGACAGTCATCTCTTTCCTCTCCCCATCTGATGTCCTTTGACTCCCTCCTCTCCCCATCTGATGTCCATTGTTTGAGCACTTGTTGTTGATGTCATCTGACTATATTGGATATTTTCACACTTATGTCCAGAAATGCACGTAACTCGGACCTTGGGCACTTCATATTACACACAATTATTTGTAATTTCCATACGACTTCATGTTTGACAGAAATGCTTGTGTTTAGATGAGAATTAGGTCTAGGGGACACTTCATGATGTCTATCATAAAGAGCATGAATCTCATTGGTGTGCATTTCTGGACATACCTCTATTTTCACCGACCAGACTGGTTGTCAGGAATTTCACTCTGATTGATGTTAAGAACTAGCCTTCAAACAAAGGACATCAGATGGGGAGAGGAGGGATTTTGTGTGAGCAGCTTCTGATTGTCTCAGACACAGCATGGGTACTGTGATGCCCCTGTTATTTGACAGCTTATAAAGTTAGTCAGGTAACCTCAGTTATTTGGCAATTTATTATGTTACTGTGTGTTTTAGGTGTCAGTAGAAGACGGCAGACAAAAGGTGGAACCATACAGTGAGATGAAAATTAGTTCTTATGAAGTGCGGCAGATGAAAGTCACCAGTAACTACAAACACTTGGTCATCCTGAGCAAACACCAGGTACATTGCAAAAAGGGCTATGTCATGGGGATTTAGACAATGAAATTGAGTACAACAATCAATGATCACCATCAATTTCAGCCGGTAGGGTCGCAGCTCTTAGAAGCTTCTATTTTCATTGGCCTTGTAAAACAAGGCTGCTATTGTTTTTAGGGTTAGGGTCCATTGTTGTGTTGTTTGTCCTATTGTTAGATCTAAGGGTGGCAAGCCAATGGTGTGAGACCTTCTAAGAGCTGCGACATCACCCATTTCAGCATTTGTACACCCAAAAGTTGCCATTTAGAATCACAAAATTGACTTGGGACTCTGCCAAATGCATTATTTACAATACAGACTACTACAAGTGATTCACTCTTGAAAGTTGGCGTACTAACTTACAACAAACACCACTGAAACCAATGCCAACAGCTTACTGCAATCTACAAAAGGCTTTTGAACAGAACAGACAAACAGTAGACTGATAATATCGAAATTTAGTTAAGATTGAGTGCTGAAAAAACTGTTACAAAGACAGTCAGATGTTTCGGGGATAACCAATTCATCAGTGTTTGTGTTCAAATTTCAATGTGAGTGCTACGCAGCAAAAAAAAAATTTTTTTGTGCCAACCAATAGACTGAACTCACCAAGAAATTTGACTAACAATACACCAACAAAATTACACTAACAATACATGGATTGAAATGCAGCCAATAACTGACTGGTGTTTCAACAGCTAATGGCATCATGGCTAAACTGACCAATGATAGCAACAACCAGACATTAATATAATCAACTGACAGTTCACTACAATTCATATGACTCTGAAGATAATATGATATCAATTACGATAATTTTTTCGCACAAGTAATCAGGACAAACAGGAGATTTTATTTAGCGAAAGAAAAAAAATTGGGGTTAGTTGCACTTTAAAAATATTTGAAAACCGCTGGTCTGAAGGTTGCGTTACCTAACTTAGGTGTGTAAAATTAATTTACTCAATTTAATAATCGAACGCTGAAAATTTGGACACAAGCGTCTTTATAAAGCTGTGAAAACATCTTTAAGGCATTGCCTGGAGTAATTAATGTTCAAATCAAATGAAAATCGAAATCTGGAATCAAGGATTCATGAATCAAGGACAAATGGTCACAGTCATGAATAATATATTCAAGAGAAATAGTCAAAACTATTGTACTTGGACAGGACACCAATTTACAAAAAGGCTGGTGGTCACTCTGTGCAACCCCCCACCCCCTCCCCTTCCACGTGAAAAGATGGTGTCTAGTTGGTTTAGTCCCCACTCTATCAGGGATTATGAACTGAGTAAAAGATTAAAACTTTCCTGTGCCATTTTACTAGCAATGCAAACTTCATGCACACAGAATGTTAAGTCTCTTTCAAATTTTTAGCAGGGCTCGAGACTAACGGTAGCCAACTAGCCAAAGTCTAGTACAAATTCAGTTTTGGCTAGTGGAATTTTGCTTTCACTAGCCATTTGGGCTAGTAAAAATCATGAAGCACCAGACGAAACCAAACTGAAAATTATGTTTCTCTGTACGTTAGTACAAATATGTTCGTTGGTATGTCAGTACTTTCATTAAGGCATTAGTCATACATTTTCAACATTTTCCTGTACATTCGAATGTTCATAAGGTGTTAGTCTTACCTTCTCGATGTTTTTTCCATACGTTCGTATGTTCATACATTTGTACGTTTGTAAGGTGTTAGCCTTATCTTCTTGTTGTCTTCCTTTACATTCGTAAGGGGTTAGTCTTTAGTTATCTACTCAACGTTTTCCTCTACATTCATACGTTCATAAGGTGTTAGTCTTATCTACTCAACGTTTTTCCGTACATTAGGAAGTTCATAAAATGTTCGGTCTTATCTTCTCAACGTTTTTCCGTACATTAGGACATTTATAAAGTGTTAGTCTTATCGTCTTAACGTTTTTCCATACATTGGGACATTTGTAAGGTGTTAGTCTTATCTTCTCAACGTTTTTCTGTAATTATGTTGGTAGGTTCGTAAGGTGTTAGAATGAGATTTATGAAGAAAACTAAAAAATATGACCTTACTGTGGTTCTTGGATACTTATTCTTGATCAGTGTTACACAGTCATGTTATTGTCTTCCCTGCCCAATCCCCACCCCCACCCCTACCCCTGTACTATTCTGGCTAGTGAAAATTTATTTTGGCTAGTGAATTCAAACCTGTCACTAGCCACGAGGATATCTGAAAAGTTAGTCTCGAGCCCTGTTAAGGCCAATAAATTTTGTCCATTGGGTACATCAGATAGGTGGTATCTTACGTAGCCCCCGCCCCGTCCCACCCCTACACCAGATGAGTCCTGGTCAAGCATATACTTGCTATGACCACTTCCCTTCATTCTGTTGTCAAAGTAAATTGCACCAGAGAAAGGTTCTGCAAAAGATTTTATGTATGTGAGAGCGTTATTGGAACACATCATCATTAATTCATTGTTGTTATTCCTTAAGGTGACAAAAGTACCAGTAGAAGAATGCAGCTCATTTTCATCTTGTTCAGACTGTGTAAAACCAAGAGATCCTTTCTGTGGTTGGTGTACACTGTATAAGAGGTAATTAAAAGTAAAGGAACCTCTGTCTTGGAATTATGAAGTAAACTTACTGGAGATTCACTGTCTCTTTCTCCTCAAAGTGAAAGTTTATTATAAGAGTTCATTTTCTGTAGTTTTTTAAATGACAATTTAACCCAGGTTATCTGTTTAATTTGAATAATTTATGTTTTTTTAAATTACCGGTAAGATGAGGGTTGAAATGGCCCAAAAAAAAAAAAAAACGTTTGATGTAACCTTCTAATCTGAAACATCACAGCTTTTACAATTTGCATGCCACCAAGCTTACAATAATATTGGCAAACTAAATTGTCTAACCCTGTTTTGGTAAGCCTCTGAATTCACACCTGTGTTAAACCAAGTCTACCAATATCAAGGACTTACATGTAACACAAATACAGATCTGAAGGAATTACAATTAAATTATATAGAACTTAACTTGCCTGTATTAAAGGACCTGTTTAGAAATTCACTGCTTGCTCCATTATTGGCACAATCTACGGTACTGTATTCTATTATTAATAATTAATATATAATTACAATAACTATACTTATTGTTGCCAATTACTCCAGAATGGAATTTTTGTATAAAATTATTGTCCATGGTGTTATATTATAGGTGCACTCAAAAGCAAGACTGCTCTCAAGCTGATGCACATCCGTTGCGGTTTGTGAAAAGTGTGTCTCAATGTGTGGAGATTGCATCAATAAATCCTGACAAAGTTCCGTATGGGCCAAGTGTTGTTGTAAGTTAATGCAATGTCCCTGGGTTCAAGCTGTTATCACCTCATGCAAGACTACATGTTACATCCCCAGCCCAAAATAAATCTCTGCGTTATATTGTTTACTGTTGGTTGCGGGACACAATGCAGTTCTGAAAATAACAGTACATTTGAGGTCATCGAACATTGTCCAACCCAAATAATGTCTAACTAAGTTTAAATTATGGTCGGACATGGTGTCAGAGGACAGATACATGTATCACTTAGTTTTTGTCTTGAAAGTCTTGTTAAGTCATTCATATTTAATTAAAACCCTGTTTATCACCATTATTGCTGGTTTCTGCAGTCTTTCTAGAGCTGCCTAATCTCTTGCTCTGCCAGTGACACTCTGTGTTGTCCAGGGACTACACTGCAGTGTTGCCCTACGGAACAACCATTTTTGTTTACAAAACCAGTTGAGACAAACTCTCAATTAGATAAAGTGTAGGGCTGGTGAATGGTTTTCAAAGACAAGGGCCTTGCAAAATTTCATGGATGCCACTTTCACCTTTTTTTCATTCACATTTTTTCAGTTTGACGGATACCACCATTTACTTTGATTGAGCAGTACTTTCCTGTGGTTATGTTTATTTTGCTGTACAACGTGGTTCTAAGTTGACCATGCACCCAAGTAAAAGCTTTTGAGAAGTACTTTTTTAAGTGTTTTTTTTTTAATTTTGAACCTTTGTTAGAAGTGAAAGACTGAGGTACTTTTAATTACTGTTTATATCTCGTTACATACATCCCCCAACAGTTATTATACTAAACAGGCATTCTTGAATGACCAGTGCTTGTTTTTGTCTTTTTACAGTTGAATATAAATGTGACCAATCTGCCTCCCTTACAAGGTGATGGCAGCAGCTACAAGTGCTTTATAGATGAGAAAGAAAGATCAACTTCAATGTTACCAAATGGTACACTGAGTTGTAGCACTCCTCCAAGTGATCAGTTACCCAGTATCACAGATGAAACAGGTACACTGACTCAACCTGCAGTCATCCTTGTCTCCAGAGTATCAATCCTTTTGGTCAGCACCACAGATCACAAACTCTGGTTGGTTCCAATTTGAAAGCCAGTCTGTGCAGACTCAGAGTTAATTCCACTCAAATCTGATTGGCCGACAATCAATAATGAGCACTCTGAGCCTTGCTTAACAAAATGAAACTATAGCCAGATCAGTTCAAGATCCATGGTGCTGGCCAATCGGGGTGTTGGGGACAAGAATGAACCTGCAAACAACCACATCAGCAGCTCTCTCACACTTGGTTTTGCCAGACTTACTCTATGTTATGTCTATGCTTTCTTGAGTTCTAATTCATGCAGTCTGCATGTACATCACAAGTACGAGTTACACAAAATAATCATGGGACATTTTATAAGGAAACAGGAAACATGCTCCTTGTTGTTCTTGAAGTCACTTTAACCTGTTTAATCTCAAGAGTGCCAAATATCAAGTTAGAACTTACTCCATCACTCCAGGAGTGGAACCAGGGAAGGCTCAGTTGTCATGTAGTTATGTGAAAAAGTGTTAAGTTCAACCCTGTAAAATTTTTTAAATGAAACTAGATGTTTCAGCAATGCTTATTGAATCTACTGAATCTACTTACTTTGTCACAGTGCCGACTTCTGTCGCTGTGACGGGAGAAAGAAACAGGATATACGTCCCAATTGACATCAATCCCCCATGAAGACCAGACCACAACACCAGGAACTACGTCCCCGACTCTTTTTCGAATAGTGATGTGGGTTCTTTTACGTCCCCTACTATTTTAATGTGAGAAGGTGTAGAAGACAAGGCCAACGGCTTAACGTCCATCTCCACTAAAAATGTGTTTGTTGCTAACTTATAAGAAAGAACAACAGAAAAACCTGCTTGTCATGTAGTGAAGACATTGGACTTTGTACCAGATGGTTGGTGGTTTGACCCCTAGTCTGTGATGTGGTGTTGTTTCCTTAGACAAGATACTTTGTTCCCTGTTTCCCCTCTACCCAAGTGTACAAATGAACACCAGCAAACAAATAAGTGGGGAGGGGAGGAGGGGGGAAGGGTACTAGCATCCCACCAGGTTAAGCTCAGCATGTTGTGGGCACTATGCTCATGACAACGTTTTGTAGTTACTTTTATTAAGTTATCAGTTCGATTACAAGACTGGATTATTGTTGTATTTTCAGGAGATATTTTTGTTGACCTTAAGCTGTTTTCCACTGAGTCCCAGACATTTTTTGTGAGCAAGAAACTAGGATTTTATAGCTGTTCTGCTGTTAGGGGGTGAGTGTGTAAAATGGTGTGGTTGCTCCAACCCGCTGTATCTTTCCCTTCCCCATGAAAGTCTGCATAAAAGTATGCCTGCCAAGTCTCACGCCTACTCACGCCTGCACGCCTGACTTAAAGATTTGGCCATTAACGTTTAATAACTGATTGCATGATCCAATTAAAAATATTGTTATGTTCATCAAAATGTGGCACTTTTTTGTAGGTTTTTATCGTTCTGAACATTACTATTACAGCTTAAACAGAGGTCTGAGGTCCATGGAAACTTTCGAATTCTTCGGACAACTTGGGACGTCTTCAGAATATATTGGGTTGTCTTCGGATTTGGTCGGGTCGCCTTCGGAAATCCTGGCACTCCCATGAAAAAATTATCATGCCTATCACTTGGAAAAAGTTGGCAGGCATTTAAAAGATGACATCACTTTCAGTTTCCCAGTACTGACCAATAAGCAGCAGTTTGCCAGTTTCTGTCTGAGCATGACTGACACAAAACTCAGTTGTTACCTGACAGTGGTTGTGTTGATGTCCAGTTGAGGGGCATGGTTCTTTTTATATTCTAAGTGGAATATCTGCCTAAAAAATGAAGGAAATTTTTTACAGAACTGCATTAAAGAATGCACATTATTTTTTTAACTCGCCCAAGAAGATTTAACACTCGTCGGTGTGAGTGGCTGTGACGGAACCATGGTCCTTCTACCATTTATGACGTCATCCCTTTTTATCATAAAAGATGTCTTTTGGTCTTTTGTACCTAACTCAAGCAGAAGGAAGAAATCTTTCAAAAAATGCCCAAATGAGAGAGCTCTCATGAATTGGGCCAGATTTACACGCAAAAAACCTATCAGATTTGACTGGCAAAATCGAAGGAAAATCTGGTCTATCCTACCACTTGCCACTTGTTGTTAAAAAATTTCACCTTCAGCATTTTCTGGGAAACTTTTACTTCATAAATAAAGTCTAGTGAAAGGCCAGCAACGAGGAAAAAAAAATGGAAAAAGAACGGAAGTAGAATGAAGAAAAAGAAAAGTTTCTCAAAATTTTGCTTTCTGTGCATGCCCGAAACCAAAGGTCGATTTATTTGACCCCAAACAAAAAGAAAGCCTAGTTTTCATGTTACAACCAATGTTTTGGACAGTTTGCTAGCAATTTGCCCCCACAGCAATCAAGAAACCGCATTAATGACTTCAAATTGCCGTTTTATGCAAATTATCCAGGAGTGAATGGGTTAATACTTAACCAGTGGATAGTGATTTATCCGGTGAATGGTGCTATTCACTTTTTGAATAACCAGGGCCTGAGGTATGCCATCAGGAATGAAACGCTCAACATTTTAAATAGAATCATTGTTAATTTCAAGTTTTGTATGATTTTTGTTTGTGAATGTAGATGTCGAAACTGTGCAGAAGGGGGTTATAAATGTAACTGGTGCACTTATCTGGGGATATGTACTGATGATGGAAATACCCAGTGTCCAGGAGAGTATATTCAGCCTATACAGGTATGTGATAAATATCTCATGAAAATATCAAGTGCTTGATCTCTCGCCGTAAGACACCACCTAGAGGATTTGGAAAATGTGTCTGAAAACCAGAGCTGGCTGGTTATGATATACTTAGAATTTCAGTAAACAGTGTTTATTGATTTTCGTTGCTGAGGGGAGCTGGTTGCTTTCGAGGATTAAGACATGAAGAGCTTCATCTGTCCTTGATAGTGACCAAACTGTCCATTTTCAAATTAAGTTATTAGCCTGCAATCATGGAAATCACAGCAATTTTTCTTTGGAGGAAGGAAGCAGGGATGTAGCTAAGAGCTGGCTACCAGATAATTTTACCAGCTGAAAGAAAACAAACACTTGGGATGATTTTGAAGGTGCACAAGCCAGAAAAACTGGCTGGGCCTCTTAATGAACCTGCTCAGTTTTTTCTTAGCTACACCCCTGAGGAAGGTAAGGGGGGTGGAGGCTTAATAGTTTTGCTTTGTGATATATATTGGGGGTGTGGTGGTGGTGGTGGGGGGGGGGGGGGGGGGTTGGTTTGAGATAATTGGAATTTGGGGTTACATTTAATTATGGCTCCATCCATACTTTTCCTAACATCTTAGTGCCCCCTTGTGCACTCCATGCCTCACTGCCTACCCCAGTAACTTGCACTAGATAACCACTGATACACACATTGATACACTGCCCAAATATGGCCAAAAAATTATCGATATACGCTATGTCTACATGACGTATATCCAACGATGGCGGTAATTTTCGCATTTTGACAAGAGAATGCAAAAATGACGGACCGGCCTCTATATTTTTTCTTCAAACTGTGCTTTGTTATCAATGTGTTGAATTATAAAACTACTAGAAATACGTGTCTCGCAGAACCTCGCGAAGCTCGGGGAAGGATGCACTGCAAAATTTTAGCAATGTGGGAGAGAGAGAGATGGAATTTGTGATTTGACTGGAGAGGTTGAGTTATATGCGAGCAATGGCCCCGAAATTTAAGGTTGAGACATTTTCGTTCCTAGTCGCTTCCATTTAACTTCTACTTAGTACCTTGTCTTCCTAAAATAAAATAAATGGGAGCTGGTACTGGTCAGTTTTGGGTTTTGAGCTGTGGGTCGCTGTAACTGCTATGGGACTGGGTACCAAAAGATCCTCAGGCTCTTCCCCCACCCCCCCCCCCCCTAAACCTATCTTCATTAATTTTTGTCAGAAGGAAAATTGGTTTGCTGAAAGTGGATTTATAGTACTGTTGTGGACATGGGTCCAGGACAATATGCAGTGGTGTTCTGTTTATTTTCATTGGGTGGGAGTTTGTTTATTAGGAATACAGTTAACTCCTGCTGTCTCGATTAAATTCCATTTTTGAAGCTTGTGAGTGCTATCTCCCAAATTAAATTGTTCCTTTTAGATAGCGCTGTAGTTTTTGTTCTATATACTGGGTATCACATAATTACTAACCCAATTCACTGTTCACTTGAATGGTTGAGATCGCAGGAGTTTACTGTTGCTGAAGAGTGATGTTGCACAAAAAATAAGAACTCAATGGTGGTACAGTTGTAGTAAAAATAGTAATTTAATCTTATTGAAAAACAGCAGTGAGACTACAGTAGTATAGAATAGTAAAACATTCTAACATACCATAGATAATAGTATTTAAATGTAGCATTGTCATACAATGTCATGTCATTTAAGCTTTATATCAAAGTTCCTTATCGACTTTAGTGAGAATTTCAATAAACATCAATTTACAGTATGTACTTAAAGAATAGTTTCCAGTGTTCGAGTACTAATATTTTATATTGAAAAAAATATCCTCTTGTCATCTGCCTGTCAGTTGTTTAGCTACTTAAAATCTTGTTTTTTGAAGCTTAAGCCTTCACTTGCCTTTAAATGTAGGTTGTTTGAATTGAAGAGCATTGGAGAACGGATTAAAGTGCGGTGATTTGAGCTAGATTTCTTAATCGTTCTTCTTCTCTGAGCCTTTCGTGTAATCCGTGTTTGCTTTTCCCTACCGTATGAAAGATATTCGTCACGAGTATTTAGCTGGTCGTGTAATCTTGCTGCCTCTCGTTGCGTCTATAAACAGAATCTTTTTGTCCAACAGTTCCAGTCGTTGTCGCCTCTCCTGATCGGTTTCGTTTAGAATTCTAATGGCAGCATTTTCTCAAGGCGTTTGAACGTACTCAAACGGTGTGCCTAGGCTGTTCGAAGTCTTTGTAATCGATGGTCTCGTCGCTGAATTTCAAGTCGCCGTTCTCGCTCCAGCGGAGTTTCGGTGGTTAATTGTCTCGGGCAAGGATTTCCAGCCACTTTTGAATCCAGCGTTGTTGTTCTTTCAGATTTGCATCAGAAATTGGTCGTGTTTCACCGACGATGAGTAAGGGTAAACCCGTCGGCCCGGCCGCCATGAATAAACACGGAGACAAAAAAACACGGTAAAACATGAGAGTGCGCCATTGTCAGCGGTCGCGATTTTTGTTGCCAGGCAACTGTCAGACACCTTCAAGTATATATATATACATATAAATATATTTTTCGCTCAAATTTGCGCGGCTTAGCTCCCGAGGGCCGACAAATTTATAAACCTCGCTTCGCGAGGAATTATAGTGCTCAAGCTTGCGTGATATTGCCTAATTTTAGCCGAGGCTGTAGGCGATATCACGCGCGCTTTCGCGCTATAACAGTTAAATATTAGGAGGGTATCGGTTATTGTTATTAATCAGTCTGGCATTACTTCAGTGAAAGGTTGAGACAGGTTGTTTGTAGACTGTGAGGTGTTTGGAATTGAAAAGGTTTGTTGAGAAACATTACTTCAGCTGAAATCCACCTACACCCTGAATGGCCAAAGTGCAGCACAGCTGCCATGCATGAATGCAGTAGCAAAGCATGAAATTGTAAAAAATATGTTTGGTTTTTCATGTACATGTTGTAGGAAGAGCCAGATGAGCTGTCTTGAAGATTGTTTTTGCTGTTGGAGAAATATTTTGTCTTAAGATCGAACTCCAACTGCAGGGATTACTTTATCTTATATACACTTGTGCTAGTGGGCCATTCCATTTTTTATCCACACCCCACTATGGATGAGATTTTCTGGGGGGGGATTGAAAGTCATTTCTGAGGGGGTGGCTGTGTCGGCAGCTTTGATCTTTCGAATATTCTGGGGGGAGAGTAAAATTGGGTTATTTCTGAGGGGGAGGGGGGGGGGGGATAAAAAATGGAATGGCCCAGTGTTGGACATAACTTACAGTATTGTATTTTTGTCAACAGGATCGTTCTGCTGTTTCCAAAGGCTGCCCTAGTTTGCAGAGTGATGAGACATTGCTTGTTCCAGTGGACATCAATACTAACATCACAGTCCCTGCACGTGATCTTCCTGCACCAAAGGTATCCAAGTCTTCCATGATATCATCTTGAGTAATCCAGCTCCTTGAACTGTACAGCTATGATTTTATTCAACTTTGAACTTTGACTCAAACCTCAAGTCGACGTGTGGTGTATATGTTGTAGTTGTGATTTTGTTGGTTGAAACAAACGTAAAAGAAAGGAAAATAAAATCTCAACCAAGAATTAAGTGTTGCCTGCCTTGTCCTACTGCACAAGATAATACATAGCCTAGTGGCAGTAAATCCAAGGGACAACATAGGGAAACTGACTAGGCAGAAGCGACATACAAAAAAAGGAATTTGCTTGTTTGCATGAGTTGTAATTTGGAATCTCAAAAGCTTGTAATATCCTAGAACTATTTATGACTGTCTTGTCGAACTCCCTGTCAGAATCTTTTTTTTTCACCATGAAAGGCATAACAAAGTTTAATAGCCTGGTTTCAAATTAATTGTAACAACATTCTGACTGCCCAACCAATAACCTTCATGAAGAGGGATAGCTGTATTGGGAAATCAATCATTCAATTAATAAATAATTTGTAACCACAACAAACAGTTAATTCTCAATAACTCAACCTCCTTAAAACTAATACAGCTGCTGGCTTCCTTGAATCATGTGGATGAGTTTTCTGCTTCACTTTATAATAACAATAAATTTAATCCTTTGTACCTGGAACTTTCCTTAACACAAATGGTTTTGCATTTACCAGTACCTAACTTAGAAGTTTTAGGGCTCTACCTTTTATGAAACCTTTTCCTGACCCCCGGTTGGTGGCAAGAAAACTGGGGTAATTGAAAATTGAGAATTGCTCATTATTTTGTTTAACCATTTCACCTTTATAAACAGATGCATCCAGATAGATTTTATTTAATGTTTTAAGCAAGGCTTGTACTTATGTACAATGTATTGATTTATAACATTATTGGTATTAATTTTATTAGGCTGGTTCTACTTACGAGTGTATTGTAACAGTGGATGGACGTACTCAAAGAACTAAAGCAACACGTGTCAGTGACACACAGTTAGTGTGTTCTCCCACAAAGGTATGTAAAATACCGAACATAATGTGAAGTACATTTGACAGCCAGTTGACTGTTTCATTTCTTTACACAAGTATAAGAAGGTGGCACAATAGGCCTTACATGTACTAAACTTTCTACTGAAACACTTATTGTTCATCAGCTGTAAAACTGTACTAGTAACAACATCCCAACTGTGTGGAGGCAGGGGTGGATCCAGGATTTTTCTTAGGAGGGGGTGCACCTCTTAGGAATGAATAAACCACATAGTTTTTTTTCTTTTTTTTTACAGAATACTTGTTATATTAGAAAGATGCAGGTCATCTCAGGGGGGGGGGGTGCGCACCCCCTGCACCCCCCCCCTAAATCCGCCCCTGGGACGGGACCACGTTCTATCCTTTTAAAATGGCAGGCCTTTCAAAATGAAACCCCTGAAGAAGGCTGCCAAAATACAGTAACTCATAGAATTGTGGAGTATTTTGTCACCTTTTCAGGGGCTATTTTCAGTGATTGGCAGCCATGTTCATTTTCTGGCAATCTGAAATCGTTGTTTGAATGAAACTACATTTCATCGTGTTTTATGCAACAAAAATACTCCGGGATTTTGGAGTATCTTGTCAACGTTGTGCAGGTTTTCTTGGCCCACCATTTTAACACTTGCACTCCCAGAGTCAGTTATGGAGACATGTTGTGTAGTTCTAACTTTTGAGTCTGTTGATGAAATCCTATGGTGTGACCATTCAAATGAAACCTCTTCAGCAGTACTTTTGCATGGTACCATTTGTTCTAACTTTTGAGTCTGTGGATGAAATCCTATGGTGTGACCATTCAAATGAAACCTCTTCAGCAGTACTTTTGCATGGTACCATTTGTTCTAACTTTTGAGTCTGTGGATGAAATCCTATGGTGTGACTATTCAAATGAAACCTCTTCAACAGCACTTTTGCATGGTACCATCTCGGATGGTACCATGCAAAAGTGCTGACTGACTGACTGACTAACCCCTCTATTTATTTACGGTATTTAGGGTAATCTATTTTTATCAACAAAGCTCATTACGGACGCTAAATTTAGCCAAAAATCGACAGCTTACGTCATCGCTAAACCCTTTTCTTTCCAGAGTAACCAGAGTAACTGTTATGGAGACATGTAGTGTGGTTCTAACTTTTGAGTCTGTGGACGAAATCCTATGGTGTGACCATTCAAATGAAACCTCTTCAACAGTACTTTTGCATGGTACCATTTGTTCTAACTTTTGAGTCTGTGGACGAAATCCTGTGGTGTGACCATTCAAATGAAACCTCTTCAACAGTACTTTTGCATGGTACCATTTGTTCTAACTTTTGAGTCTGTGGACGAAATCCTGTGGTGTGACCATTAAAATGAATCCTCTTCAACAGTACTTTTACATGGTATCATTTGTTTTCCAGTATTTTGCATACTGAAATTTGGGATTTTTCTTGATTTTTTATGTTTGATGATGCTCTTAGAAGTTAAAGGGTTGAATGCAGCGGTTGAGCTTGCAGTGGAATACTATCCAATTCAGGGGGGGGGGGTAGCAATACTGTTAGTTGATTTATTGTACTCTATGTGTGCATAAAGGTAAACACTGTGCATATTGTTATGATTTCAAAATGTCGACAATCACATGCACAGTTTTGCTTTATTCAAGCAAATATACTGAGCTCCTTGGACCTCTTTAAAATAAATCAAACTAAACTTCAGGGTGGAGCTCATTAACTCACCTATCATTTTTTTTTCTTATTGTCCAGTATTCATACCCTGCATCCTTGAAGAGACTAGCTGTGAAGCTAACTGTTACATTTGGCAAATCAGACCTTTATGTCCCCACTACCTTCAAAGGTTTGCTTCTGAATTTTTTTTTTCATTAATTTTTGTGAGATTAGTCAAACAGGAAGGTAATGGCAATCTATTCTTATTAATTTAATTATAATGGATAATAATTAAGTAATTTTGTACCATGTAGACAATACATGTTTAGGATTGAAGTGGATTGCAGTTCATAAAATTTGATTTAATGATAGGCAGTCAAGAAATCAAACTTGCCATTTCTATAACGTTTTGACTATTTTAGTAATTATTTTGTCTGTTTAGTTCATATTTCTTTTCTTCCATCACTTTTGGTGATGGTTTCTTCCAATTTCAAGATAATAAAGTTAGCTCAAACCAAGCTCCTGACCATAGTAGTGAAAATACGATATTTTCAGCCAATACAGTGCCTCTTTTATTAACTCTATTAAATTGCATCTAACTACATTTAACCTATCAATTTGTTTATTGATAGATCATGTTTATTTCTGTCATTTTAGTGTATCTGTATAAGTGCTGGGTATCAAGAACTGACTGTAGTACCTGCCACTATGAGGTAATAGCTGAACCGAAGCTGAAGTGTGGCTGGTGTAAGGCGGCCACATCCAAGTGTGTGGTCAGGGAAGCTTGTATTGGTGGGACGTGGATTCCACACACGTCAGAGTGCCTAACTACACCTAACATTACCAAGGTATAAGCAACAGAAATAAATAATACTTAATTCTTGGAAGGGCTATTAGACTGAGGGTTTATTCAGTTTTAAAACACCAAGAGGCTTTAATAAAAAAAATGATCTTTAGAAGGTGATTGTCTCTTCTATCCTGTAGATTTGCTCATAATATGAAATGGGGACTAACAACAGATAAAGCCACCATGGGAAACTTAACCTAATGTCCTCAATACACACGTAAAAATAAAGGGGATTCTTCTCCATTAGTAAAAGTAGACCAAATTATAGAACAACATACATGTACCAGAAGTTTATCAGGCCTTTCTTTATACATAACATTCTTTAATGGAAACAAGCTAACAATCTTCAACATTTTAGTCTTGTCTAGATGCACAAAAGTCATGTAGTTTACAATAGACCCAATTTTCCAACTCTTATTGATAGGTAGAACAGATTAAAGATAAGTTTTTATGTCTATATTTTTATCACTTTTTACTTGGACATAGCAACCAAGTATAAAAATGCAGTTTTGTGGTGGTCAATTTTGCAATCAGGCCTCCAATGTACAAGCGCAACTCTAGGTATGGGAATGGGCTTGTTCATTTTATATAAACTGTTTGTCAATGTGAGGCGAACATGACAAAGTGCGAGTTGTGTTTTCTCTATTGCATCTAACAGTTTAATATTCAATATATGCGTAAGGAAACTCAAGAAGACACTGCGAAAGTGTTTGACACTCTTGCAGCAAATTCTAAGATACCTTCAGGATGGAAACCCACAAAAACATGTTTAAACCAATGCAAGGTACACTGACTTAATGTAGCACTGGAAAACTGGACAGAATATTAGCAAATATGAAGATAATTCAGATGAAGATTATAGCGCTTGTTTAATAAAAAGTGAACAGTGGACAGCAAAGGAAGAAATAGTTATAAGTGTGGTAGGAGTCCAAATAAATAACTTCTTTTGGTTGTTTGCCTTTTCGTGAATTTTTATTTTGTCAGAACAGCCAACTGAAAGTTGGGTGCGAAAATTGACTGCTGATAGAAGATGTTAAGAGAAGAGTAAACAATGCGTGTGTCTTGTGATACGTTTCTTGTGAGTTTTGCTTGTGCTTGTGAATGTTTCTCGGGCGAAAATAACCTTAAAGCAATCACTTTTTCATTTAATTTTCATTTCTATGTTTCGGATACAGAGGAATAAAAATTGGTTGTATTTTCTTTGTGTCTGATTGCGAGATGTTTTATGAAATAGCTGCATTATGCATTACTGGAAAGGTTTCAAATTACCTTTGACATTATGCAAATTCCAACATTTTTACCTCAACTGAAAAAATATATTTCAAAGGGCTAAATTTGTTTCTCCCCTCCTAAATTATCACTTCTGTCGTTAACTTTGATTAAATCTATAAGTTTCATTCAAAATTTATTATAATAATGGTGGGAAAACATCCTGCAGAACTTTCAATTCGAAACGTTGTTTTGACCCCGGGTTCAGACCAGGCAAAATAAACTAAAAGATTCACGGCTATATTTGCATTCACTTCAAAAGTGTTGGAAACACAGACCAGTTACAAAGATAAATTTAGCTAGTTACAAGATTTAGCAACGACCACTGGGAAACTCTGATATACGGCCTTTTTTTCACAGTAAGTACAAAGTAGACAGGAATTTGTGTTTTTTCAGTGCTCTTGTCTTTGATGCAGAGGACACTCTATTTAATTTGCATGTAATCTCGCACCCTAGCTTTTGTTTTCAAAGGTTAACATGCTTCTTTGTTATAGACTACTAACACTATCCCAATACTCCCTATCATCAAACCACGAGCTAACATGCATGCAGATTCCCAAGACATATTCATTCCAGTATGCCTCATACAACGACGCCCAAGTATATGCTCCCACAGCGTCTTGTTCTTAATAAATTCCACTTTTACAGTATCGGACAGAAGTAACCTAACAGAGAACTCAGAGTGGAATGCATTTGCATGCAAACCCCAAACCAGCTGTCAAAAACTTAAGATCCACAAAATAAATTCTGGATTGTATGTAGAATTTATTGTTCGGATCTTGAGCAAGATACTTGTAAGGTACTAATAAAAATGCAAGATGGAAGTTAATATTGGAGGGATGCAGTTTTACTGTCTTGTACTACCTTCTTTAATACAGTTGTTTGAAAAAGCCATGCAGGGTGAGGTGGCATATAGCCTGTTCCAGGCATTCAGATAGTGGGGGGTAAGGGGGGTGGCACAAGGATAATTGAGATATGGGTAGAAAAAAGAGCAACCCTCATTTAACCTGCTCATTTGTGCGCTGGCTTTTCCATTGCATCTTCTCCAATATCTGAACACCTGGCACAGGCTATGACTGATACTAATGTAATGACTGTGTAGGTGTGGCCTTTGGCCGGTCCAGTGGCTGGTGGAACTGAAGTGGAAATTCACGGTTATGATATGGGCAAATCATTTGCTGATATAGTCAACACTGTTATGGTGGCTGGCTATCAATGTCAACCTGACGCCACTAAATATCAACCATCGAAAAGGTAAGGATGCTATATTCATTGTCAAGCTGTTTGTTTAAAGCAGCACCATCGTGAAGATTTTGCTGTTGTGGGGTCAATAATAAACCCCTCCCCCCCCAGGAATATTCAATACCCTTCCATGGGAGAGGTGTGGAGAATTTCTGGAGCCACGCAATATCAAGTGATTCCTCAATGGGATGACAAACCAAAATCAGTTTTGTGGCAATTTTCCCAAGGCACAAGGGATTCTAAAAATACAAGATTACACAAGGCAGTGTTCGTGAAGTTTGGGTCAATTATGAAGTTGTTCTTACTAATAACAAACTTTTTTTGTATCACAGGATCTTTTGTAATACATCAGCTAGTGATGGACCTGTTATTGGGCCAGTTACTGTTACAGTTAGTAAAATACCTGGAAAGTCGACACAGAAGTTCTATTACCAGGTCAGTTCATTTACTGCTTATTGTTCTCTGCTTATACACCTTATTCATAAATGGCTGTCGATTTATTATTCTTTTGTATTTATTTTAATTAGCCTCACTAGCCTCGTTAGCATGTGCAAAATTCAAAGGAACTTATAGTCTAAAATGAGGCTAGTGAGGCTAATTAAAATAAATACAAAAGAATAATAAATCGCCCGCCATTTATGAATAAGGTGTATTCCATTGTGTTCTCCTTGCTAACTGTTGCACTTCACTCCAAGCTCTAAAAGACTATCAACCCTTTCTCTCCCAGAGTCATTTATAGAGACATTTAGCGTATAGTTCTAACTTTTGAGTCTGGCAACAATATCCTATCATGTGACTTTTCAAATGAAACCTCTTCAGCAGTACTTGTGCATGGTACCATTTGCTTTTCAATATTTTACAAAATGACATTTGGGGTCTTCTTTTTTCTTGAATTTTGGTTTAGACACAAAGGTGAGGTGAAACTTTCATTGATGTTAAAAAATGGAAAAAAAATAAAGAGTTACTTTCTAAAGAAAGTGTGGCACTGTACTTGTGTTGATGGGGAAATGGAAGATCGAAATTTGGTTTTATCAACAGTTAAAATGATGGGTTAACAAGGTTTCAGTGATCAATCAGTAACACATCTGACTGGCTTTAGTGAACCTTACTTTTTTGCCCTGTTAAATGTGCAAATTGTTACCCTTAACTGTCTCACGATGTAGTCACTTGGGATGTAAATTGTAACTGATAGCGTTCATCAAATTCTGAGCTCAGCTGGTTACGTACATATCTACCTAGTCTTATTTCTGGAATAGATTCGCATGTAAATAAAGTACAGAAGTAAAGACCTCAACCTCTTCACTCTCCATTTCTTCATTCTTTTGCAGGATCCAGAACCTCAGGATTTCAATCCCAAGAAAGGCCCAAAATCTGGGGGAACAACTGTGACAATCACAGGCCTTAAAATGAACACAGGAAGACATATCACAGTAGAAGTGGCTGGGCGACCATGTTTGGTAGACAGGTTCTTGTAAGTATCATAATCAAGTTTATGATCACAGTAAATTTCAGCTTTTTCACTCCCAAAAGTGGCCAAGTTTCAAACAAATTTCTCAAAGTCATTAATAATTGATAAAGTTTGAAGCTACCACTTATTTATTTCAAAACTGCCCCAAAACAAAACCATTCTAGAACACTAAGAGGAAGATATCAAGTGAATTTGTGAAGAGAAAATAAACCATAATCAGAGTTTTAGCAAGTTTTCCAAAATGCAAAGTGACAAACTTGAAAACATTATCACATTTTTGTCAAGATGTCTTTCATTTCCATCCTGGCCATCTGCACCCCAAGACACTCGTGTTTACTCTTAGAGCACTAGCTGGTAGAATAATTTTAAACAGAAGTGGACCATTATTTTTGGATTTTCACTGAAATAAATGTCTTTGGCTTTATAAAGCAACACTAAAAATGACGACAGAGCCCCTTTAAATTGAAAATATCTCGTTTGTACAGGGTTACAGATAGCAGTGTACCATGTATCACCAGCCGCATTTCAAGAAGAAGAAGAAGAGCATCAAATGGAAGCACAGAAGTCATTATTTCATTTGATGGTTTTACCCCTACTGGCCCCAGGGGTAGTTTTATATTTACACCTGATCCTACAGTTACTGATATTAAGCCTGATAAAGTATTTTTTGGGTAAGTTTCTATGTAAAACATCAAATAGCAAAGTTTAGGAAATATACAGTCTTTTGATTAAACGTTGTCATTGAAATCGGTCTCATCCCTACGCGACCAGACCGAAAAGGATTATGGAGAGAAATCAATTCACATTCAATAGCTGCACATTATCAAAATACGGAACGTCCTTAACGGAATATGTATCGAAGCGACTCTTGTCTTTGCGTAGCACGCGAAGACAAATGTTAATTTTGTTCTCCATTGTAAACGCGATAGAGAACAATTAATCAAGCATTTTAATTCACCCATACTCCCTTTCGGTCTGGTCGCGTAGGGGTAAGACCGATCAGTGACAACGTTTAATCAAACGACTGTATACTGCTAAATTGTCATTTGTAGAAACCAAAAGCTGTTTCAATTATTACAGTCTTCATTTAATTTCCATTCCTGTTTTGATAAAGCTTTTCTGGGATAAACAAAGAACATTATTAATATAAGAAACAAGGTTTGAGTCAATAAAACGTAATTAACACTCAGCACAAGGAACCATTGTAACAATAAAGGAATGTTTGCTAAGTGAGAATGCACAGAGCCTGCATGCCAAATTTGTTCTTTGTTTAAATGGTAGTCACAATGAACAACTATTAATAATTAAATTAATAATGGTCTTCTATGCAAGGTCTCGATCAAGGAAACCAGTACTCTGGGACAACTGAAAAAATTTGAAAATGCCAAGAGTATTAAAAAGTATCTAAACAGTTAACAAAGATTTCAACACTAGAGGGTCATGTATAAGTTTTTCTTTTTAAGCGAGCTTTTTAACTTAACATTGTAGATTTTAGATTATATTTTTAGTGTATTTTGAATAATGTAATTAGAGCCTTTGAATCACTAAGAAAAGGCACTATAGAAATGTATTATTATTATAAGTTATTATCAGATTGACACTGTTGAGTTAAGACACAATGAGTTAAGGTCAACCTTTGATTGATGTGAACTAAAGTGGATAACGGGCTACTTTGTAAAGAAAATGGGTGTTGTGTTGGTGGTGAAATGAAACATGAAAATTTGGTTTTAGAACAGTTTTCAATTGAGAGTGTGCAAAACCAAAACCAAAGTAATTACTCTGACCAATCACAGCAGTCATAAACAATCCAATGACCCAATCAGGGCTCAAAGCAATAACATGTCGCGGCGCCAAGCACGGGAAAACGTGTGCGAGCAAGTCACAATTGGTTTTGGTTTTACTTCTGATTGGTCGAGATTTTTTAGCCAATCACAAAGCGTAGCAATGAAAAACCAAAGCAATTGTGTATTACTTTTCACACGCAATTGAAAACTCCTCTATTACGGTAAACCAGAGTTTTAACTAAAGGTAAATTGGCCCCCTTGACGAGATTCAAAAGTTGAAGTTTCGAGCACTTGCCAGTTGTGGTTTATACAAAAACAGTGCAGCTATGCTATTGGTGGAAACAATTCAGTCTCTTTATAGTGACCAATTGAAGGGGTAAGTGGAATAAAGCCCTAAGTGAATTCTGATCAACTGCTAGATTCTCTCTCCAGTTTGTCTTGTATATGCTCATGTAACAAAGGGAGAATGTCGCTATAGATAAGGAGTCACTTAGGGCCTTATCCCAAACTGGAATAAGGCCCTTAGTGACCCCTGATCTGAAACCAAATTCTCCCTTTGTTACATGAGTATATACAAGACAAACTGGAAGGAGAATCTAGCAGTTGATCAGAATTCACTTAAAGGCTTTATTCCACTCGCCCCTCCAATTGACAGTTTATTTACTCAGTTGATAAAACCAACTTAATTTTCGTTTATCTTTTTCTTTATAATGGTAGCCAGCTTTTTCAGAAGATAATTGTGTTTTCCTTGGCTTGTTGCTTTTTTTTAAATTATTTCCTGCATTTTTTTGTAGAGGGGGTCTTAAGTTGCAGGTCACTGGGACCAATTTGGATACCATACAGAAACCCAAGATATTCTTCAAATATCCTTCAGAAAATGGTACTCTTAATACTGCTGTTCGGGTAAGCCTATGCTTCATGGTTATGTGGCCACATTGTCCACAATTGTGTCAATTTCCTTCTTAACTCACAAAAAACTGTTGAATGAGTTGTAATACTTGAATGCAAAGAAATATGAACTAAATAAATAGACAAAATAACAACTAAACATCTCAAAATTCCACCAATTCTTCGATTTCTTGACCGCCTCATGTCACAAAATCAAAATTAATGAACTGTAATCCACTTCCATCCTTGCAATCCTGCACTTTTTCATCAAACTACTGTTTCCGTTTTGCTCCATAACATCTTTTTATTCAATTTAGTTGTATATTTAGTGGGATTTAGCGATATAACATGGTAAATAAGTAAACACAATTCCGTTGTTTTGGCAGGACAGTGGACCCCTTTAAGCTTTCGTATAATTTATGTTGACTTTTTCTTTTAGGATTGTAAAACTATCAGCAGTTCATTAATGATATGCAGCACTCCAGAAGTGCCAGACCTTGCAGGAAATGTAACTGAGGTGACAGTAGCATTCATCATGGATGGTGTAAACTTACAGTCAAACTACACAACTGTGACAATGATTCCAGATCCATATTTTAAACCATTCGTTGATGGTGTTCATGTGCTGAAGGAAGACAACCTTATACTAGAGGTATCAAGTCTAATTTTGTTGTTCTGTTTAATCCTACCAAGAGTGGCAAAAATAAAAAAAATATGTAAAATATTGGGAAACAAATGGTACCTTACCATGAAAAAGTACAGTCGAAGAGGTTTCGTCTTGTCTCCAACAAGACGGCCAACAATTAACAATTATTGGATAGGGTTGAGCGTGATAGCGATAATTATCAAGGCCAAAGTTTGTATTATCTGCAAAAGCCGAAGGCTGAGGTGGATAACACAAACTGAGGCCTTGATAATTATCGCTATCATGCGAAAACCAAATCCAATAATTGTTTTATTATGCATATTCCTGAGCTGCACTTGTAAAGACAAGAGCGCGCACAAAAAAGTGATCAATGCACAGCAGTCAACTTGTAAGTAAACAACTTATGTCACTTCTGCATGCATAAAACTATTGTCTGTAGGTATGACGTAACAGAAACAGCAAGCAATAATTAGCTGCGTGCTTATAGCCAATCAAAATCAAGCTAGTGACACCATTGTATAATAATGCTTATGTCTGTATGCACATAAAAACTATGCGACAGTGGAAATACACCTTTGGCATCCTTCATATTAAATATTTTACAGAGTATAGCTCTATGACTGTTATAAATCCCTTTTTTCATTAGGCTACCAACTTAGAAAACACTCTGAGAGATCAGATACATGTTACAGTTGGAGAACTTCCATGCAACATAACCAGTGTTGATAAGGTAGGGGTCAACAATCTGCCTACTTGTTATTTAGCAAGGACATGAAAGGCTAAATTCTGACAAGCGACATGGCATCAAAACATTTTTGACATAAGTAAAGTGAAATGACAACAAATGAGAAGAACATCCCATAAACCTGTGAGCTGACAGTGTGGAAGTGCACAAAACTCCAATAGCGACACACAAACTTGCGAATTGCAAAATGAAAAGGTTTGAAATGTAGGCTAGGGACATGTACCTGTACGGCAGCCCCACTAACAGGACTGCCTCATGAGCCATTATTTTTTGGTCTGTGAGGAAAAAACGCAGAAGGATTCATGGATCATTAGAGTGGTTTTTCAGTTGAGTGTTGTAAAACCAACACAAAAACCAAAGCAATCCCTTGGGCCAATCACAACAGATGCAAACAGTCCAATAAATCAATCATCACTTGAAGCATTTGGAACTTATTTTAGTTACTGCGCCTTTCAATAACATGCGGAATTTGAAATTCAAATTCCAACCAACGGTTGCGTTTTACACTGCCGTCAATCATCTTAGCTTACCTCTCAGGAAACAGATCTTCACTTCAATGAGGTCAAAAGGTCACGTCCGTGCATTATGATTGGAAGATTTCGATCCATTTTGTTTGTTTCTTTTTTACATGATCCGTTGGCTTTCGTATTAACTATGATTGACGGCAGGGAATAACGCAACCGTTGGTGGAGATTTGAATTTCAAATTCCGCATGTTATTGAAAGGCGCAGTAAGCGGAGTTTATTATTTTGTTTTAGGAGCAGCTGGTTTGTCTTGCACCTGCTGAGAAAAGCCACAAGTCAAAACCCACTGATGGACTTTATGTTGTTGAGGTTTGGTTCTTTTCTCATATTTGTACTTTAAAATGTCTGTGTAAGTCTGTTTATAAATATTAATGTGTTTCTTTTAGCAAAATGTAACATTAGTTAATGTTTGCACTGCCAGCATTCAATATTCTACATGTATGTAGAAGTTTGATGGTCTGTTAGACTGTATAAGAACTGCATTAGAAGTACTTATAAGCTTATTAAATGTTTGTCAGAGTTTTAGTTAAAGTCACCAACCAAACCTCTCGGTGGACAGCATTGGCTGAGAATTCTCATGCTGCCCAAAACACATGCCACACGAACAAAGCTGAGAACTACTGCACATGCTCCACCTGACTGACTACTGACCAGTGGCATTGCTTCACAGACCCCTGGCGTTCTTCGTTGTTAACTTTTTTACGTTGTATTTAAATGCAATAAATATCAAAAGCAAACTGTATTATTAATACCTACGTCTAAAAATGTTTCTATTCAATCTCTGAAACAAAAAGACACTCTTTACTGGTAAGTACAAAGACCTTACTCAATGAAATGATTGGTAAGACATTAACAGGCACGAACATTGCTTTCAGTATTAATTGATACTAGACATTCTTTGAAAATACCATGCAAATCAATCTGTTCTGTGCATTGTTAGTTTCACTACAGGTTAAAAAAATGATCGGTGATCTCAGTTTTGTTGTCTGAATATTTGTTTAAGTTGACCTAGCAATGAATGAATCTCAACTCACAGTTGCCTCGATTGACCTCAAATAATACCTTCCTGGAAATAAAAGATCTTCCCTGTTGTACGACAAACCATTAATTGCAGGAAACATATTATCAGCCATCTTGTGGTAAACTACATTCTGATAACATGATTATTTTTTTAAAACTATGGAGTGAAGCAACGGTGTTTGGGTTGAACTGTACTACAGACTTAACCTACTATTGATTTGAGTAATGAAAAAAAAAAAACTTTTTTCAATTTCCCAGGTTAAAGTGGGTGACTTGGACTTCATAATTGGAAATCTAAAGTACTTCAAAGCGGAGACCAAAGGCATTCCGCTTTTTGTCTGGATTGCAGTGGGTTGTGGTGCTTTTGTAGTCATCATTATTATCACCTGTATTCTGTGTTGGTGTAGACGTAGTCGACGGAAGCAGAAGAGAAATTTTAAGAGTCTTGAAGTGCAGATGAACAATCTGGAATCCAAGGTTGCTCGTGAATGCAGAGAAGGTGCAGTAGAACCCTGCCTTAAAATCACTGCGTCGTTATGAACACCTCATTAAAGCCACTGTTTTTGCCCAAACAATAGAATACAGCTGCCTCTCATCACTCCTAGCCGCATTCTCGCGAGAATAGTGCCTTATTGCCAGGAGCAGTGACACTAGTGAGGGGTGGCTTTATTCACCACCCAAACCAAAAGCCCATTTCTCTTAACTGAAAACCCCTTGATAAATTTACTCCATCAATAGGACAACTCTATTTTCATAATGATACATTGAATAATAATGTACGTTTTGATTGCAAATTTTGTGACTAGTGTAACTGTGTGGTTGTCATCTTTGATTTGTGTGCCAGTTTACACTCACTTACTGACTGCACATGGCTTAATATTAAAGTACTTACATTTCTTTGCTAATATTTCATATTATTTCGATTTTAGCTTTTGCTGAACTTCAGACTGATGTAACAGATTTGACAAGTGACTTGTCCACTTCTGGAATGCCATTCTTGGACTTCCAGACGTACGCTTTGCATGTGCTGTTTCCAGGCTTAGATGATCATCCAGTGCTACATAAAAATAAGGTAACTGCTGCTATTATTCATGTCACCTTCCCAAGTGGCCAACATTGAAACAAGAAAAATACCAAAGTTTATTTTTGTAAAATAGTAGAAAACATCAGACAGCTTCAAATGAAAGAGCATTCAGAGCCTTCGTATGAATGGTTACACTTTGGATTTCATGTACAGACTCAAAAATTAGAACTACCGTAATGATTCGATTTAGCGCCCGCGGGGCGCTTATTTACTTTTGGTATCTCAAGGGAGGGCGTTTATTCGGGACAGGGCGCTTATTTCTTTTTTGAGAAACAACCGAATGTGCAAAACAAAACTTTAATATTTATTAAAAAAGTAACAATAACAGAAACTGTAACAGTAACAAATATACGGTGAATGTTCATTTAACGTGAGGGGGATTTGACGCCGATAGCTTTCTGGTGCGGCATCTTCGACGTCCGATTCGGTGATCCCGTCGAAAGGATCCTTGTCGCGTGAATTGCTCATGGCTTGTTGAACAACCTTGAGCCGTTCTAGCTCTGCAAGGCAAGGCTGCTTTTCCGCTTTTTGGATTGGGGGCGCTTATAAGAATGGGGCGCTTATTGGAATGGGGGCGCTTATTAACAAAAACACATTCGAACGGGGGCGCTTATTCGAAAGGGGGCGCTTATTGGAAGGAGGGCACTAAATCGAATCATTACGGTACCTTGTACAGCATAATAAACAGTACCTCGGGAGCCCGCCCGAGTAGTCCAGCACTTGTACAAACGATGTCTGTGATTCGCTAAGAAAACAATAGATTTGTCCCGCTGGGATAGGGATTAGGGATAGGGGCAATTGTATCGTTCGCCAATCACAGACATCGTTTGGACAGCTGCGGGGTCGCCCCCTCAGGAAAGTACTGCTCATTAGCTTTCATTTGGATGGTGACACTTTAGAATTTCATGCACAGACTTACAGGTTAGAACCGCGCAGTGTCACAACTCAGGTTTGCAAGTATTGATTACTTTTAAAAACTAAATGCGATGATCAACATGCTAACCGTGACTACCATGCCCCTACAGGGCCAAATTCAGTTTTTTTGGTCGAAGTTGAGTTGATTGGGTGCAGGTTTCAGCGAATAACTTGGCTAGTTAAAGCGATTTTCAATTGAGCGTCAAAAGTAATTTAGTTATTGGTTTGGTTTTGCATTGCTACGCTTTGTGATTGGCTAAAATATCTCATGCCACTTAACCAATCAGAAGTAATACCAAAACCAATTGTGACGTGATGTGACTCACTCACACACGTTTTCCCGCGTTAGGAGCCCGCTGCTACATGTATTTACTCCAAGTTCTGATTGGTTCATTGGATGGTCTACCTGTGTTGTGATTGGTCAGAGTAATTACTTTGGCTTTGGTTTTACAACATTCAATTGAAAACTGCTATCGCTTCCTTAGGCACAGTAAGACAACTAGTGGAATATGCCTTAGAGCAGTTTTCAATTGAGTGTCGTAAAATCAAAACCAAAGTAATTACTCTGACCAATCACAGCAGTCGTAAACAATCCAATGAACTAATCAGAGCTTGAAGCAATTACATGTCGGCGGCACCAAGCGCGGGAAAACGCGTGCAAACAAGTCACGATTGGTTTTGGTTTTACTTCTGATTGGTCGAGAAGGTGGCGCGAGATTTTTTAGCCAATCACAAAGCGTAGCAATGCAAGACCAAAGCAATTGTGTAATTACTTTTGACACTCAATTGAAAACTGCTCTATTTGCTTAAGCTTCTTTAGCTCAAAGCACACTGCTCATGAATGTTAAACAAAGTTTCTTTTTCTTTTGTTAGCTAACCCTCACCGAAAACTGGGAGAAAGGTTTACGTCAGTTTTCTCAACTGATCTACAATAAGAAGTTCCTGTTGGTTTTTATTCGCACATTGGAGGCACAGAACACCTTTCAAATGAAAGACAGGTTGGTTGTAAAGTTGACCTCACTTTCGTGTTGAGGGAGACAACAAAGGTGTTGTTACACTGGGGCAGTGTTTGATGTGATTTGTAACAGATGTAAAGTTCACCCTGTAACTTCCATGAGTGCAAGAACCAAAATTCAGGAAAAATCCCAAATTTTATTTTGTGGACTAGATTATTGCAAAATGAATGGTACCATGCAAAAGTACTGACCAAGTGCATGGTTTCCGGCAGTTGAATAGTAACACCATAGAATTTTGTCAACAGACTTAAAAGTTAGAACTGCACTATGTCTCCACAATACTATTGACTCTGGGAGTGTAAGGGTTAAAGATGTTACATTAATTGTGCAAAATGTAACTCAGTATACCGTGAAAACCATGCAAGGTTCTTTCTTGAGAGAAGCTGTGTTTCTAAGAACAAAATAACGTCATGGAACTTTTAAACCAGCACTTGAAGGGTTACATCCAACACTTGAAGTGTCAGGTCCCGAAGAAAAACAGTGAATTTTGTTTCCCTTTGTCTCGAGAAACATTGAGATTCGGGGGAAACAAACTTCACTGCTTCCCGAGTGATCAGTTATTAGGTGATTTGTTATATTATAGCAACACAAGGCAGTTTGAAAAAACGCGCCAAGCACTCGAGGTAAACATCAATCGCATCATAGTCATGCCACCTTTTGTCACGGTCTGATCACGTGCGCTAGCGGGCAACAGTGTACTGTTAGCCTCTGACGTCAAAAATGTGGCCCGCTCATGGACCTTTGGCTGGAAATAGTTTGTTTGTTAGATGTCATGTGACCATGAATCAACCAATGAACGCACGCATTGTATTGAGAAAAACACCAACTTTATAACAAAATGTTTTGTTTGATGTACTTTGTTGCAGATGTAATGTTGCATCCCTCTTGATGGTTGCTCTGCAAGCTAAAATGGAGTATGCTACAGAGTAAGTAGATTCTTCCCAGTATATAATTAACATGTTTTGTATGGTCTAGGTAGGGTCTTGCAAGTTGTAAGAAAACAGTTCCATTTGTGAATCTGCTGAAACAATGTGGAATATTTTTTTTTCTGTCCTTCCAGGATATTAAAGGACTTGCTTTGTGAGCTAATTCGCAAGTCAGTTGCAAAAAGTCACCCCAAGCTGTTACTAAGAAGGTGAGTATTGTCAACAAGAGTGTTCGTTACATACATTTTAGCATTAAACCTTCAACTCCTAAAAATGTGCAATATCCAAGTTTAGAAAAAAAGAATCCCAAATTTCATTTTGTAAAATATTGAAAAACAAATGGTATCATGCAAAAGTACTGCCAAGGAGGTTTCATTTAAATGGTCAGCCATAGGATTATAACGTCCACAGACTCAAAAGTTAGATCTACATGACTTTTTTCCATAATTGACCCTGAAAATGAAAGGGTTAATTAAAGAGATACTAATTTATCTTTCTGTCATTGTAGAACTGAATGTATTGCAGAAAAGATGCTCACCAACTGGCTTGCATTCTGTATGTACAATTTTCTTAAGGTTGGTATATACTCGAAGGTTTGTCGATCCTTTTACCTTAAAACAGCCAAGATAAAAACATTTTGCATCAAGCAGCACCAAATGACACTTCTGCTCAGCAGCTTTCATTTAAATTGTTATAAGGCAGGATTTTATCGAGACTCAAAAGTTAGACCCACCTTGTACATCAGAATAAACAGTACCAAAGGAAAGTACTGCTCAATAGCTTTCATTTAAATGGTCACACTAGCACTGTAGTATGTTATCCACAGACTCGAAAGTTAGAACCACCTTGTACAGCATAATAAACAGTATGACAGGAAAGTACTGCTCAATAGCTGTCATTTGAATGGTCACACGCTAGGATTTCATCCACAGTCTTAAATGTCAGAACCGAATTACACGATTTATGGTTTGACTTTATCAGGCAAACGTTACATTTACAGTGGTAAAATGTTCTACATTTTTGGTTTATATTAACATAATAATAACCAACTATGGTTTAACAACCATGTCGCAATTGGAGGTTGGGTACCCGGAGATAAACCTAAAGCAGTGGTGAGACCCCATTCCCCAAGATGGAAAACTGCCCGAAAGGCTGGCACTGCCCGCAACCCAGCCAGTGAGCCCACCCCTCCCCCCCCTCCCCCCCCCCCCCCTCCCCCCCCCCCCTCCCCCCCCCCACGCACCCAGAGCACCCGTCACACTGACCAAGTCAGTGGAACGAAAAAAATTGACTTCTCCACGCCACGTGAAACAACGATGAACGAAGGAAGAACGACACGCTATGAGCCTGAGCCCAAACCAAAGACCGCTGACCCTGCGACTGCTAACAAGGCAAGCCGCTGACCTGTCATGTAGAAGGCACACTGCAAATCGCCCTATAATGTATATGAAATGACCCAGCTAACGCCACGCTGAAACGCTGCATAAAAAACGCCACGCCACGCCAAACACTAAACGCCATCAACATTCGGTTGAGGGCACGCTAACTATACGCTACCAAACATAATCACACCAACACAATGATTGCTCCTAGTTGTTAGCTGGGTTAAATTCCATTTAACTTCATACAAAATATAAAACAAGTGATGCAATTTGCTTGAGCAAAGGTATCATAAGGCTATTCTAATATCATTTAATATTTGATGCTCTTCATTTTTTGCCCACACTTGTCATTTTTCCATTTTTCAGAATGACGTTGGTGAGCCATTGTTCATGTTATTTAAAGCCGTTAAACAGCAGACGGAGAAAGGTCCAGTGGATGCTGTTACAAATGAGGCACGGTATTCACTCAGTGAAGACAAACTCCTCAGGCAGGCCGTTGAATTCAAGGTACTCAGAGTGCATTAACATTTTACATTTAGGCTTTAATTGTATTTGCGGATGCATTTGTTTTGAGTCTGAATAGAAGCTAAAGATAATTTGAATTAGTATGTATGTTGTGGTGCCATTTTGTCCTTGGTGCAAATTTTATTTTCCTTTGTTTTTGGGTATGGTAATGTATGATAATGTATGATAATGAGTTTTAAACAAAGGAAAATAAAATTTGCACCAAGGACAAAATATACCAAACTTATAAATAGTGTTTTCTGATTGGCTACTCAAACTCGAGATTGTATTTGCTGTTCGTCTCCAGGCATTGTTCTGGATTTCGCACGTGGGCTTTTTTCCCCATACATTTGCCAGAAATGAAGTAATTATTTTGGGCCGGTTTGAAATATTATTCAGCTCAGTGTTGGTATTCACCTCCACTTCGGTGAATATCTGTTAAGCAGTCTGGATCTGAAGACCAAATTACCACTGACCATAGATTTCAACCAAGTCCTTCACTTTCATTTTCAGATCCTGAATGTTACTGTGACGTATGAGAGCAACCCTCCTGCTTGTGTTGTGTTGCTTGATTGTGATACTGTCTCTCAGGCCAAGGAGAAGATGTTAGATGTCATATTCAAGGTATCTTGAATTCATTCTTAATTTCCCTTCTAATTTGCATTCTTAATTTAACTGATGCAAACACAAGGGGGATTTAATTAAGGATAATTTATGAGTACTTTTGTATTCTCCCAAACTCCGTTGAGGGTTTTTTCAACATCTTACAATCAGGAATACTGACTTCTTTATACCTCTTTTCAATATAGTTAAACATGGCAAGTACTTGTTAAAATACTGTAGGTCTTTTGTCTAGTCCAAATTAATGAATCGACTAAGATCATTACCATCCCTCGATAGCATTAGAAATGCAAATTATCAAACTCATTAATAATTCATTGCATTTATACAAGAAAATCAGAAGCGTGAGCCGGGTAGTCCAGCACTTGTCCAAACGATGTCTGTGATTCGCTAAGAAAACAGATTTGTCCCGTTGGGATAGGGATTAGGGATAGGGGCATTGTTCAAGTGATAATATCGGTTGTATCTTTCGCCAATCAGACATCGTTTGGACAGCTACGGGGTCGCCCAAGCGTGACGTTGGTTTGGAAACCCGATCTTAATTTGCATATATTTTGGCGATTTTATTCCTTCGTTTTCTCTGCATTTAACGATCAGTTTGCGAAGCTATATCAGACACTCGAACGAGTGTTTTATCAGGTATCCAAACACCTCGAAGTCGAATAAAAAAACTCGGCTGTGCCTCTTTTTTTTTTTGACCCACTGATGAAACACTCTTCCTCGTGTTTGATATAATTTATTACAAGAAGACAGACATTGCTGACCCAGCAGGAATGCTGACTTCTTTATACCTCGTTTCAACATAGTTCAACATGCAAGTACTTGTTAAGATACTCAAGAATTAGCCACCACATGCTCCACAGCCACCAAATAGATTTGACGAGTGTCGAAATTGTTGACAGATCATCGGCATGGCGACAAAGACTAATTCTTGAGGCTTGGCATTCTGTGCGTAACACGAACGCTATAAACGAACACATAGCGCTCCCAAACGTTTACAACAACATTAAGAATTTGTAGAAATAATTAAGAATGCTCTAGAGACTTTTGTTTCACATCAAAATATTCTTTCGAGGTGCGATTTAATATTTGCATACAGCTGTTTGATTAAACGTTGTCACTGATCGGTCTTACCCCTACGCGACCAGACCGAAAGGGAGTATGGGTGAATTAAAATGCATGATTAATTATTCTATATCGCGTTTACAACGGAGAACAAAACTCATGTTTGTCTAAGCGTGTTACGCAAAGACAACCAAAGTCGCTTCGATAAGGACGTTCCGTATTTTGATAATGTGCAGTTATTGAATGTGAATTGATTTCTCCCCATAATCCTTTTCGGTCTGGTCGCGTAGGGATGAGACCGATCAATGACAACGTTTAATCAAACAGCTGTATATCGTATACCATCAGGACGCCGTTATACATTTGCATTTTATCTTTTGCTGAAGAAGGCAACAGTAGTTGCTGAAACGTCCAACACAACATTTTTAGCCAGTGTCAACTTTTACTATCTTTTTATTTTTAACATGCCTGGCTACACACCAATCATTTATAGACACTTAAATAAAGGTATTTATTCATTCATTCATTCATTCATTCATTCATTCATTCATTCATGTCACTGGAGAGTGGTCCAATTCCTATTGGGCGTGGCTACAGCTGTGTTAACTGCTTTGGGTCATAGTGACCCATGCCTATTAGTCACTTCATTGTGCTAAATTAAATCCACTTCCTTGTAGAACTCTCCATATTCAAGCCGGCCTACAAAAGATGATCTCCAGCTTGGTGAGAAACAAATTTCCTTGTCCTTGGTTAATATGTTCATTTTGATGTCTCACGAAATGTCTCGGGCGCGGTCCACAATTATATTTGGCAAAGCACCGTGTCAGATTACGTTTTGGAAAAGTGAGGTCGTACATTTCTGGTTTGAAACTAAAAATACATGACATAAGGGTAGTTGTTTAAAAAATTTGTATCGTTTCATTCAAGAAACAAAGTGACTGGTGGTGGGTGATGTAACTTCATTTGTGGAGCGATTTATTTATTGGGCGAAGTGACGAAAGAGTAAAGTGACTGTAATTTCCTAGTTCTGAAGTCACTGTCACACATTGCCAGGCTTACAGTGAGAGCTATTTACAAAAGCGTGAACAATACAAACATGGCATGCATGTCATTAGTTTAATCTCACTTGTGATAATTGTATTTGTTAACGACAGAATGGGAGCAGAGCTCTGGAAGAGTGCTGGCTTTACGGGATGACGATTCTCAGTCAATAGTTGAAGGAGAGTGGAGGAAGATAAACACACTGAGTCATTATCAGGTGATACACTGAGTCATTATCAGGTGATACACTGAGTCATTATCAGGTGATACACTGAGTCATTATCAGGTGATACACTGAGTCATTATCAGGTGATACACTGAGTCATTATCAGGTGATACACTGAGTCATTATCAGGTGATACACAGAGTCATTATCAGGTGATACACAGAGTCATTATCAGGTGATACACAGAGTCATTATCAGGTGATACAGTGAGTCATTATCAGGTGATACAGTGAGTCATTATCAGGTGATACAGTGAGTCATTATCAGGTGATACAGTGAGTCATTATCAGGTGATACAGTGAGTCATTATCAGGTGATACACTGAGTCATTATCAGGTGATACACAGAGTGATTATCAGGTGATACACAGAGTCATTATCAGGTGATACACTGAGTCATTATCAGGTGATACACAGAGTCATTATCAGGTGATACACAGAGTCATTATCAGGTGATACAGTGAGTCATTATCAGGTGATACAGTGAGTCATTATCAGGTGATACAGTGAGTCATTATCAGGTGATACAGTGAGTCATTATCAGGTGATACACTGAGTCATTATCAGGTGATACACAGAGTGATTATCAGGTGATACACAGAGTCATTATCAGGTGATACACTGAGTCATTATCAGGTGATACAGTGAGTCATTATCAGGTGATACAGTGAGTCATTATCAGGTGATACACTGAGTCATTATCAGGTGATACACAGAGTCATTATCAGGTGATACAGAGTCATTATCAGGTGATGCACAGTCATTATCAGGTGATACACAGAGTGATTATCAGGTGATACACTGAGTCGTTATCAGGTGATACACAGAGTCGTTATCAGGTGATACACAGAGTCATTATCAGGTGATACACTGAGTCATTATCAGGTGATACACAGAGTCATTATCAGGTGATACACAGAGTCATTATCAGGTGATACAGAGTCATTGATGCCCCTATTTACTGTAAACGTGACCTCTTTTAAGCGGCCACTTCTATTAAGCGGACGCGGTCACCGTTTAGATTTCCCAATTGGCGAATTTTTTTGTATTTCACCTCCATTAAACCGTCACCTTGTTTCATGGTCAGGAAGAACTCTCATTTCAGTCATTTTCACTAAACAGAGTAAGTGACTTGCCTCACGAAATAAAGCTACGCGTCCCCAAATCACACACAACCACAACTATGTGATGGCAAAACTTTTGATGATGTGATTTACAACAAAGACTTGCCTAGCGAACAACATAATTATAAAATTCGATAGCCAGGCATGAACTTCCTTAAACATGCAATTACTAAATTTCTATGTATCACATTTTTGTGTTACTGTTGCTGGTAGCAATAAATTATACATCATGTGAGCAATTTCGCATTCTATTTTAATTTGTGCCATACTACATGCTAAATTTTAGAACACCTCTATTAAGCGGTCAGTTGGCTATTCCTTAATAGAGGATTGAATGTAGCATAGAGGCCAGCGATATGTTTAGTGAATGCTACCTTTTGAAGGCTTGAAAGAGAGGTAATTTTGTCTTTGTTATAATTTTAGGTCACAGATAATGCTTCATTGAGGCTTGTAACAGGACAAAGATACTTTTACAGCTCAACCGATTCAGGTGAGAATATGACTACATTAATACTTCAGAATGCACCTCAGCCAAGTTTGTAGAACTAATCCAGTGTTTTCGTTTACCGTATTTGCAGAATTAAACAAACGGACTCCCTTGCCTCGCGTAGGCTTTAGTCCTGGCGCAAGCTATAGTCCGTTGTCAGTTGTAACCACAGACGGACCAGATGAGGGTGGAAGACTGTGGCATCTGGTGAGATTCTTTTTGTGCAATTCATTTCACCGCCACTACTATTTTGTTGGACAGACAGTTTCTCAAGTGTCAGTTCTGAGTTCTGTCACTATGAATACTGTGTTGTTCCAAAATATCTCCTACATCCCGGTTAGTAATGAAACAATTCCCGAAAGCGACGACCACCCCGAAAAAAACGGGCCATGAGAATATAACGGGTGGAAGGGATATCCTGGCCAGCGTGGTAGGCGTTCTTAGGGGAAGGGGAAGGGAGAAAATTCGGGCGCGCGAGAACTGCCACGCAGGCTAGGGATATCCTGGCATGTACGGTATCTTCGTTAAGGGTGAATTGGTGTATTTAAAAGATTTAAAAGGGAAGCTATGTTCCCTCAAGAGTAACACAAACGCAGCACTTGCTTAGTATTCTAGAATAGGCTACAGTAATACGTTTCTCACGTTACTTTCTTGCATAATAATATACATGAAAAAAAAGTACTCAGTTCTGATTGGCTAAGAGCAGTGCAGTTCAAGTGTAACGCCAGTACAAATTACAAATCTTGAAATTCTTTATAAAAGTTCTTGTAAATGTGCAAACGAATCGTTTGAGTTTCTAGTATCATGTGCTGATCTTCATTAGCCAATCAGTAAATAAAGTCTCAAATACGGTTCAAATGCTCACTTCCTGTCTGCAATTTGATCGTCACTTCGTCTATGTAATATTTTTTATTTATAATATTATGATTACTTATTAATAGTTACGAGTTAGACCATCCCATTTCGCAGTTCTATTTCCCTCTTCAATAAGTTTCTTTGAATGGATTGCTCGCGTAATTTAGCAAAAGGAGCTACTAACCGAAATTCTACTGAATAACCTATCCTCTGCTTTGAACTGGCAGACTTAATGGTGTTTCACTATTAATGGATTACAATTCCAGGTTAAACAAATGGATTACCCCACCGACAGGGCTGATGACGACCGCAACAACAAATTCTTATCAGAGATTTATTTGACAAGACTCTTAAAAACAAAGGTGGGTTTTTCACATATGTTCCATTTTGATAACGTGTCGTCTCCATCCATGTATTAATTTGTTTATCAAGAGAGATAGGTAGACCAAGGTATTCTCGGCGATAGGCAGTGCTTTTGTATGGTTGCCAATAAGTGGTCTTGACAGCCGCTATAGGGATGAGCCGAAAAATTAGCTTCTATGGTTTCCAACGTACTAACAAAAGAATGGAGGGCAACCGGAGACCACTTTCCCTAACGTCTTATGTACACTGGCCTTGAGAGTTCCAGATTCAGATAGAACTAAAGAAGCTGTTATACGAGCCAATATTTTCCTGCAATGTAACGTTTAGGAGAGCATGCAAGAGAAGTTACTCGGGGCTGTCAGACGCTTGCAACACGTTTCCCAAGGAAAGCGTTAACGCTATTTATTACATCCGTTTTGAAATCACATCTTTTTCTCAGCAGTGCGATTTATTCCCAAATCGCACTGTTTTTTGCTCTAAATCGCATCTATAAGTCACATCAATATTGGTACTGACTAAAATCCTGTATTTGGGCAATTAAATTGTGCGATTTAACAATGGATGTTATAAAGTGGTAATTGAACTTCATGTTGTGCAATTTTGGTCTGAAATCATACTTGTAATTTCAAATCGAACTCGCGCGCATTTTGAAATCACGCGTATGATTTCAGACCAAATTGCACTCCACTCAATTCAATTACCCTTATTAATGAAGTTTAAATTAGAACAGGAGTTCTTGGAAGAAATTGAAATGGGCAGCGCAACTTGGGTGAGATTGTAGTGTGCGACACAGCAGGAAGTAGAAGATTATTCAATTTTTTTCTGCAATCCACAAGCCAAATGTCGTTGCGAGTCGTCGACAAGTTTCATCCACAACTTGTCTCGCAACTTTTCTTGATAACGTTACGTTGCATATTGCAGGAAAACAATGCCTCGTGTATTTGCGCCTTGAGCTGTCTTACTTTTGTCAATGATTTAGTTACGACATTATCTTTTTGCTCTGTGTTTACAGGGAACTCTTCAGCAGTTTGTTGAACGTTTGTTCCATACTGTGTTTATGAGGTATCGGCGCGGCTCCAGCTTGCCTCTGGCGGTTAAGTTTCTCTTTGATCTTCTTGATACACAAGCAAAAGAGTTAAACTTATCAGATGCTGAAGTTTTACATACTTGGAAAAACAACAGGTAAACAGCATTTACTATCAACCACCATCTTGTCCAAGTTTTGTTAAAGCGGCTGCCAATTAAGTGTCAAAGTAATTTATCGATTGCTTTGGTTTTCCATAGCTACGCTTTGTAACTGGCTAAAAAATTTCGCGCCACTTTCTTAACGAAGTATCTGGAGAATTTTCGAAAATCTTCGGAAAATTGCCTAAAACTTCGCTGTTAAAGTCATTTGTACAGGATCGAGTTTACCTGCTATAGCTCAGAATGAGGCCGGACACCTTATTGAGAGTTATATGACATGAAGTCGACACTAAAGTGTTCCTGCAAGGCTCGAACCTGTGACGTCAGACAATATCTAGATTATTGAGCCTACACGACCACAACACTATCGAGCTGCTTGCGTCAATTCGGTTTAAATTGAACTATATTACCTGCTAACCTTAACGCTAATTAAAAGCTAACCAGTCAGGCTTTGGGTTATGGGTAGTTTATCTGGTTCTTACATTATATATTCTGATTAAGGTGTCCGATCTCCTTCTGAGCTGTAGCATTTAGACTCTACCTTTGTACAGGCGAATCTTTTCTGACGTCATTGTTTACGTTTTGCTTCATTAGCATACGAATTTACGAAGAGAAGGCACCGTGCTGAATACGAGTTGACTTCAAAAGTTAATAGACTTGTTAAACTTAGTAATCTATGCAATTTTTAGCTTTATTCATGTAATATTCAAAATCTGCTATCAAAAGCTTCGAAATTTTCGTGGGCGGCAAAAGCGCTAATGAGCCATACAAAACATTATTTGTAACATTTTGAGTTTTTGAAACAACATTGCACGAAGTGTATCCAGTGTATCGGGCTCAAATTTCCAGAGAAAACTTATTGTGCTATGCGCTTTCAATATTCAGAGTTGATTTGTTTTGTAGCAAGAACGAGGCGCATATGCTAATGAGGCGATAATGGGAAACAAAGATTCGCAGATTAAAAGAGTGCGTTCGTCTATCGCATTAAACAAAATAATACATTCTGCTTGGAGATATGGAGTTGAACACGAGAAGAAAATTGTCATATCTCCACGCCCCCCCTGAATATTTAAAGGAGTTAAGTAGCTTGGTGCTCTCCATGATTTCACTGCACATGTGCTTCTGTGGTAATCATCGCAGTGTATTTAGTTAAGTTTTGTTTATTTTGCAGTTTGCCACTGAGGTTTTGGATAAACATAATTAAGAATCCAAACTTCATATTTGATGTTTCCAAGTCTGGCATTGTGGATTCCTGCTTGTCTGTTGTTGCACAGGTTGGTTTCTTGTAACCCGTTCATTCTCAGTAATGACAGTCCCAACACTCCCAGTAGTCAGGCCCAAAATCAAAATTCGTAAGAAAACACCAAACAAATGGTACTGTAAAGGCCCGTTTACACAGGCGATTTCTTGTGCAATTTTTGTCGCGCGCAAGTTGCATCTTCAAATCACGTGTGTAAACTGGCGGCGATTTCAGTGCGATTTGGGAGCGATTTGTCGCGCGATGTCGCAGCGGTTTCGAACGTTTTCGAAACCAGATGCAACTTGGCGGCGATTTCTGGGAAATCACAGCAAATCGAAGCAAATGTCGCATCTGAATCGTACAGGAAATCGCTGCTAGTTTACACTTGCGACAAAAGTTGCATTGGGAAGCACGACAAAAATCGCATCAAAATCGCATGTGTAAACGGGCCTTAAGAAAGTACTGCTCGAGAGCTTTCATTTGAATGGTCGCATTGTAAGAATTTATCCACGGACACGAAAGTTAAAATAACCGTATATCAGCCGACACATTGTCCCTTAAAAGCTGCCTGGAGGAACCTCTTAGGGATCTTTGATGGATTGTCTGCGTCTTGGTTTTAGTTTTACGACATTTATTTTACATTGTATTTAATATATCCGCTTTCATGCCAGCAGCTTTGCGGATTATAATATATAAATAAATTCCGCTCTGTTACGTAAGATAGACGTAATAATGATTTCTAACAATGACTTTTCTTTCCTTAAAGCTTTTCATGGATTCTTGTTCAGTTTCTGAGCACGTTCTTGGCAAGGTAAGACAGGTGCCCAGCTTTTGACAGAATATCGTCGCTTTGTCGCTAAAAAGATCAGTTTCTTCGTCGTGGTCATCTACTAACTTTGCTTCGTGTACACAGGATTCGCCGTCAAATAAACTGCTTTACGCCAGAGAAATTCCAGGATATCGCCAAGAAGTTGAAAGGTAAGTTCACGCACTGAATGCGGACATTCTTTGTTATTTTCATTTCTAATAGACTTCACAAAAGTAGTTTTGAAACAAAAACCTTTATTGTATGTTAGTTACAGCGGTTTTCAATTGACTATCGAAAGCAATTTCCCAATTGCTTTGGTCTTGCATTGCTACGCTTTGTGATTGGTTAAAAAATCTCACGCCACTTTCTCAACCAATTGGAAATAACGCCAAAACCAATCGTGACTGACTCGCACGCGTTTTCCCGCTCTTGGCGCCGGCTAGCTGTATTTGGTGCGAGTTCTGATTGGTTCGTTGGATTGTCTTTGTCTGTTGTGATTGGTCAGAGTGATTACGCGTTTTACCGCTCTTGGCGCCGGCTAGCTGTATTTGGTACGAGTTCTGATTGGTTCGTTGGATTGTCTGCATTTGTGATTGGCCAGAATGATTATTTTGGTTTTGGCTTTCAACACTCAATTGGAAACCGCTCTGTGCCATCATCACCTTACTGTGTTTTTGTGTCATATTTTCCAGGTTTTACGCTGATTTACAAGCAGCTCCCGCGCCTACTCCGCAAGAATTATCCAAGTTCCTTACTGACTTGTCCATGGTACGTCTGTTTCTGTCAACTAAAACTATCTACTTCGAACATTTTACAAAAGCCTATAAATGTAGTAAGCTTGTGAAATATGAAATGAAACTTGCTAAAAAAAAAACAGTAACAAAAACTGACTATGGAGCGTTTTCACTCACGTGACCTCCCGTGGGACTCAAATGACAAAGGCCATGGCAGCCATGTTGGTGTTCCTAACAAAAGAGGTTAATTAAAATTCTTTTGTACGGGAACACCAATATGGCGGCTATGACGTCAATTGGAAACGCTCTATAGGTGGTTTTCACGTTACGTCACGGCGGCCATGTTGGTGCACACCTACAAAAGAATTTTAATGAACTTCTTTTGTTATGCGCACCATGATGGCCGCCATGGCCTTTGTCATTTGAGTCCCACAGGACTGAAGGTCGCGTGAGTGAAAATTATCTATTGCTATCCACAACTCTGCAGTAAGCTAAAAAATGGTCAAGTTAATGGATGTGGCGTACTATTCTGTAAATTGTTGGCCAAAGCTTAAAAAAAATACGAGAAATGAAAAGAACATAAACATAACAACATTAGCCATGTTAATGCTAATAGGTCATGTGACCCCAGTTCAATCGTTTTTTTATTTCCGTGTTTCTTCAGGCGCATGGGCACGAGTTTAATGCTGACCAGGCCCTCTCCGAGCTGCATGATTACGTCAGGAAGTATCAGGATCAGGTAAGCACAGATTCTTGCGTGACAGACTACAGTACGTGTGACATTTTCTTGCGTGACAGACCACAGGACGTGTGGTAAATTAGTAGTTGAAAGTGCTGCTGGTCATGTTACCTTTTCCTCACGGCCTTCTTCTCGTTCAAAATGGCGACGCGGAGAAATACCCCAAAAATCGTGAAATATTTTGACCTCGTCGAAGATTTCCAGTCATTTACAGCCTTATTTGTTTTCTTGCAATCTGGAACTGCTGCTTAAGTTAAACGAAGACATTTGATCTTGTTCCATATGTCAACGTATTTGGAGTATTCGGCAGTCTTCTCCAGGGTTTCCTTCGCGCTGCCATTTTGAACGTCAAGGTCCTGGGGGCGAGGTTGTTTGGTCATGTTGTTGTTACCATGGCGCGTGGTATAACCAGTACTTTGTTCTTTCTTTAGCTGCAAGACGCTCTGGAAGAGTCCGAGTTATCGTCTTTAGCTTCAAAGCTTGAGCACGTGATTGCTACCATCTCAGACGACTGATGTCACGTGATTTGCTTGTTCGCATTGTTGATGAAGCGTCATAGTTTAAAGTTACATAATACGCTTTCAATGCCAAATTATTTGTTGGCAGACTGCCATTACACAATTAAAACCTAAAGATTTTCCCTTGTCGTAATACAGTTCACCGAAGCTAACCAATTCATTTGTATACTGTGTAATCTAATACAATGAATTGCTGCTAATGTATAATTCATGACAGGGTTATATAAAGTGTTAAATGCATATGAAGTGTTACGTATGGAGAATTTTACACGTGAGAATGCGCGGTGGTGGGGTGATAAGTGCTTTGGACTTTGAACCGGTCAGATGACGTCAATAACAAGCCCTCAAACAAAGTACATCAGTCGGGGATGGAGAGGAATGAGTGAGTGCTAGCGAGCGAGCTCGGATCACGTGCGAATCAGGCTATACTATCACTTGATTCATGCTACAAAACCTGGTAAAGCTCCCGCAGATAGCAAAGCAGTCTTAGCCAAGGGGGCGCATGACCCCGCTATTAGTGGCATCTTAAAATTCATGACGGGAATATATGAAGTATTAAGCGTTTGAAGGCCATTTTGTTTTCACTAATGTGGGCATATCCGTTTATTTATTGCCGTCCTTATTTACTTGACAGAATTTGTAGTTCACCGTATCCGTAACGAGAACATAATCTTTAACGCGCAAAAACTACTCAAGGCAACACACTGCAGCACCCTAGGCCAAGTGCTTTTTTAATTTTTTTTAAGACTGTCGACGTTTGTAGTGTTTTATTTTCGATGTGTAAAAATATATTTTTGTAACATTTTGTAAAAGTACGCAAGTCGTTTAGTTTAAAGGTGCTGTTATACGTTACAATTTTTCGTACAACTTGTCACGCAAAAATAATTGTCTAGGCCATTATAACGTCACATCCATGCTAGGCTGTGATTGGTTGACTTAAAGAGCGTGGAGAAACAAGTTGCAAGAGCCATGTTACACGTAGTTTTGTTGTCACTTCAAGAAATCTGCAGAAAGTATAAAATGATTCAACTTTTCGCGCAACTTAAAAATCGAAAATTAAGTTGCACGAGGTGGTGTTAACGTAAAAATAGTGCGTACAATGTGCAACAAGATAATTTTTTTGCAAGACAAGTTGTACGAAAAAATCATTACGTGTAACAACACGCTTAGAAATTGGGCATATTCACCACTGGGCTCGTTGAAAAAAGTTGCAACAGCGCAAGACGCCTTCGGCTTATTCAGTGGATATTTTTTAGAATGTTTCACCTTGTTTGTTGCTGCGTTCACATAATTTGTTTTATTTCCTTTGAATTCAATGTAATGATTTTGTTTCGTTTCCAGAAAAGTTCTAGCTTGGGTTGTTTTGTAATGGAGAAGTTTTGTTAAATATTAAACATTTAGTTGATAAATAACCTACAGTGCCCGGTTGTCCAAAAGGAAGATAAACACAGTGATGATGGTTTATCGGGTGGGTAGTGTTATCCACTCTTTGAAAAATCAGCCCCTGGTTGATAATCATGTAAGGAGAAATTAAAGGGGTTATGTCATCTATTTTAGTATTATTTAAAAATGCCAAAGGACATATCTGCACCAATGAAACACAAAAATATCTAGTAATCCGGTCTTGTTTAAAATGACACAGAAACTAGAATTAAGTACCTTTGGCCATAGATTGCTGCTTTAAAAATTGGGCAATCAATTTTTCCTTGCGTCTTGAAAGAATCGCAAAACTGATTGTTTGTTTCCGCTTTGAGAATCCACTTAGCAGCATTTCGGTACTCAATTTTAAATATTCATGCACCGGTTTTGAACCAAAAATAAAAATATCCCGAAGACACAGCCCCTTTAATGTTGGTAATCAGCAGTTAAGGCATTGAAAGCTATTTAAAAGTTTGTTTAAACAAAATGTAAAATTGTAGAAGTAACCTTCGATAGCTATAAATATAGTCATTTGTAGAAACTGGCCTCGTTATCCGCTTCAATTCAAATTACCTGTTAAAGAGTTCAGCGATGGGCAAAGATCTCATGGATATACACACAACGATTCCCCATTGTTATAGTCTTTGATTGTGATCTATTATTTCCGTGTAGTCTATTGTTTAGTCTTTGTTTCACGGTCTGGTGGGTATATCCATGAGATCTTTGCCCAGCGATGTTTGTACTTCCCTTTCGTTTTCTGATCTCACATTTCAGTACAGTACAAACACGAGTGAGATCTGGGTACGAGATTAGGGAAGGTGGAACGAGGAGGTGGACGCAAGGGGTGGGGGTGGGTGGAGGAAAAACGTCTTGGAGAAGGAGGGTCCGCGCCCGAACGTTTCCTATTCACGAGTTGGGTCATTGGAGTCTGATTTCCCAAACTGGTAAATGCAAACTCACTGTCCGTGTATAATATATCATTTTGAAGGTCTTGATATAAGTATAATTCATATCAAAATAAATGTAGGCAGGGGCCGATTTCCTCCTGATGTTGGGTGGTTATCGTTTTGATAGAAATGCTTTTAAAAGGTTAAACCAAAAAGGTACAAAATCTCTTAAATCTAATCATGTACTAAGGTATACCACCAATCTACAGCTTTTGCTCCAGTTCGAAGGATGCGTCATATACTACTATGGTTAAATCTAATCATGTACTAAGGTATACCACCAATCTATAGCTTTTGCTCCAGTTCGAAGGGTGCGTCATATACTGCTATGGTTAAATCTAATCATGTACCAAGGTATACCACCAATCAACAGCTTTTGCTCCAGTTCGAAGGGTGCGTCATATACTGCTATGGTTAAATCTAATCATGTACTAAGGTATACCACCAATCTAGAGCTTTTGCTCCAGTTCGAAGGGTGCGTCATATACTGCTATGGTTAAATCTAATCATGTACTTAGGTATACCACCAATCAACAGCTTTTGCTCCAGTTCGAAGGGTGCGTCATATACTACTATGGTTAAATCTAATCATGTACTAAGGTATACCACCAATCTATAGCTTTTGCTCCAGTTCGAACGGTGCGTCATATACTACTATGGTTAAATCTAATCATGTACTAAGGTATACCACCAATCTATAGCTTTTGCTCCAGTTCGAACGGTGCGTCATATACTACTATGGTTAAATCTAATCATGTACTAAGGTATACCACCAATCAACAGCTTTTGCTCCAGTTCGAAGGATGAGTCATATACTACTATGGTTAAATCCAATCATGTACTTAGGTATACCACCAATCTACAGCTTTTGCTCCAGTTCGAAGGATGCGTCATATACTACTATGGTTAAATCTTATCATGTACTAAGGTATACCACCAATCTACAGCTTTTTCTCCAGTTCGAAGGGTGCGTCATATACTACTATGGTTAAATCTAATCATGTACTAAGGTATACCACCAATCTATAGCTTTTGCTCCAGTTCGAAGGGTGCGTCATATACTGCTATGGTTAAATCTAATCACGTACTAAGGTATACTGCTACGGTTAGCGCAAGCAAACGCAGTTGTTCATCACGCATTAATTGTTGTGTAACGAAGAAAAGAACTGAAAGGTAACATTACTTGTTCTTAAAACCCGAGTCGAGACCATTCTCGTTTACCAAAAAAAAAACCAGTGCTCTAAGGATTAGAATAAGTCAAGACAGGGAAAGGCGTTATCTTTCTGTTTCATCGTTAAACTGAAAAATCCTGCATATTCGATAGAGATTCGGGATTTATTATCTAAAAATCTCATTGCATCAGTGATACTTTATTTTTCTAATTCAATTTATATACCTTCATGATCAAATATACTGCAGTCGGGAACAATACTATGAATCTAGGAATAACATTTGTAGCACCCGAGTTTAAATGTGTTCACCTTGCAAAGAGTAGTTTGTGATAGTAATGGTTAAAGCGGACGGAGAATTGCAAGAGTTACTGGTCATTTTACTTCTCTAAAAAGCTTTGATGTCCAGTGTTATGCAACACAACTTCAGGCATACATCACGTGGCCCTTTGCGAATAACGGCAGATGTTTCTGGTTGATGAACAAACTGCAATATTCTGGTATCAAAAAAATATGTCGCCCAAGGGATCTCGTTGACGGGTTCTACTAGTTACGTTTGCTCAACTCTACTGTCTGTTAGCTAAATTCTACATTCTACACTGTTTCAAAGACGACTGATATTTAGTCATGCATCCGACAGGGCGGCGACTCCAGGAAGGGTTTTACCTACGAATAAAACAAAAGTACAGATTAACATCACACCGTATTATCAGCGCGGATATATGTGATCAACTTCTCAATGTATGGTTCTCCGTTTTCTTCAAAATTAATAGAGGTTTTACTTTTACCAACAGACTAACATACCAGTTGTTTATCGGTGATTTTACTTATTTTTTGAGTCATTAGTTTTGACTCCACACATATTCTTTTAACTTTTGCTTTCCTATTCACGGTCTACAGATAACCGTATTTCCTACTGGTTTAACTTATGTCCCGCATTTTTGTGTCTACATTTCGTATATCCAGTTTGATAAGTAATATATCAAACACTCGAAAGAGTGTTTCATCAGGATATCCAAACATTGAGAAGTGGGTTGAAAAACCTAGGCGCAGCCGAGTTTTTTTTAACCCTCTTTCGAGTGTTTGATATAGCTTCACAAACTGATCATTAAGTAATGATCTGCATAAGTGAACGGCAATGGAATGTCAAGTTTTTTCATTGTTACAACTAGTGATCTCATTGGTCTAGACTCAAAAACCGCTAAAAAGTTAAGGTTCAAGGTGCATTTAGTCTAATTTTTTTAAGGTTTCAAGTAATTTGAGACCCAATCGCACGATATACAATTTTTAAAAGATATTGTATTTGGGGAACTTTATCAAAGAAGCAAAATTATTAGCTATTGTCTTCTGCTATTCTGATTGGTTAAGCACGAACATTTCCTAAAATTTATTTGACGCAAATGGAATTTCTTTATTTTTATAATGAAATATAATTATTAACCTTCAGCTCCTCCTCTATTCTTGAAATCAAAGATATTCTATGTGGGTAAGAGCCAATGCCGCAGAACAATGAAGTTTGCTATCGTTCTTATGTGGAACAATACTTAAATACAGAGAAAACGAAGGAATAAAATCCCCAAAATCTATGCAAATTCAGACCGGGTATCCAAACCTCCTTCACGGTGGTAATTTCCTTTGTGTTGTCGTCATGAATTATGAATGAGATTCAGAAACAAAGATACTTACCCTCCAGGAGTTCAAGAGAAGCACCTCCTCCAGTGCTGACATGACTGACCAGTTCCTCGGTACCATACTTCGCACAGCATGTGGCAGTATCGCCTCCACCTTCCAAGAAAACAAACAAATGTACGCAGACGTTAGAGCGGTTTGTCGTTAGACGAAAACCAAAGTAATAGCGTTCCGCCCAGATTCTAAAAATAGAATTGGCGCGCAGCATCATGGGATTGAAATGCGTACAAACATTCAAGAACTATGCAGGTAGCTACGAAAAAAGCAGGTGCTACGAAGCACTGTTCTTGGGTACAACTCGCAATCGCAAAAACTGGTGTTTCCGAAGCAGTCATTTTGAAATATTTGTCCGCATTTCGATCCCACAATGCAATGCTGCCAAATATGATGTCACCTGGGCGGAACGCTATTAGTCTGGCCAATCACAATAAACCAATCAGAACTAAGCAAATACATGTAACTGGTACCGTTATCATGATGGCTTTTGTTCAAAATTATGCATTAGTGTGGATGGGGTCTGAGTGTAACTCTGTACGCTGTGACTTACCTATGATGGATACTGTGCCAGCTTTTGTTGCTTCAACAACTGCATCCATAATACCTTTGGTTCCTACTTCAAATTTAGCCATCTCGAACACGCCCATAGGACTGCAACATATACAGAAAGATTATCATGCAAACATTATTGGTTTCTTCATGACTGGATAGGAGACAGACTGGCCACTTTCCAGACTAGAGTACATGTCACTATTTTAGCTGCTATCGCGAGGCACTGAACATTAAAAATAATCTCTGTAGACTAAGTGCTGCAATGAACTATTTGGTTATATTTTGATATACAAGACGGTGACCAGCTATGAAGCATTAACCCTTTCACCCCCAGAGTCAATTATGGAGACATGTAGTGTAGTTCTAACTTTTGAGTCTGTGGACGAAATCCTATGGTGTGACCATTCAAATGAAACCTCTTTGGCAGTACTTTTGCATGGTACCATTTGTTCTAACTTTTGAATCTGTGGACGAAATCCTATGGTGTGACCATTCAAATGAAACCTCTTTGACAGTACTTTTGTGTGGTACCATTTCTTTTTCAATATTTTACAGAACAAAATTTTGGATTTTTCTTGAAATTAAAATTTTTTATGCTTGGTACTCTTGGGAGTAAAAGGGACTTTTAATGGACACTTTGAGCCAATTTTATTTCAAAAAGGCATTATTACTTCTACTACATCACTGATTTAGCAGATTTAGAAACCAAGTTTTGGTTTCTTACAAGATAACTGATACTGAAACTATTTTGGCTCGATTACAGAGTCATAGTCATGTAATGATATTTTACAAGAAGGGTTATCATTACCTATGATATTTTTATTTAAGTTGCCTTCTTGTAAAATATCATTTCATGACTATGACTGTAATAGAGCTGAAATATTGTTTCAATATCAATTATCTTGTAACAAACCAAAACTTGGTTTCTACAATGATATCATTTCTCAGCCTTTCTTTCTTCATTTTGTGATCTGAATAAATGGAGTAAAATTCGCAAGAATTAGATCTTGCAAAAATTTCATGTCACATGGTAACTGAAAATGAGACATCAATCAAAGTCATCGAAGACTACAGTCCTCACCCATTCCACACAATAGTTTTAGATTGCAAGACCACCTCTTGGAATTTCTTGAGACTTTCTGGTCCAATGTCTAATCCCTAGGGAAATACAAACATGCAGAATTGTTAATATATAGCAGGAGTTTTTCTCAATACAATGGCACGTTCATTGGTTGATTCATGGTCACATGACATCTAACAAACAAACTGTTTGCCCGCCAAACATCCGTGGGTGGGCAACATTTGCGAAAGCAGGGCAACATTTTTTACATCAGAAGGTAACAGTGCACTGTTGCCTGCTGGTGCACGTGATCAGACCGTGACAAAAGGTTGCATGATTATGATGTGATTGATGTTTACCTTGAGTGCTTGGCGCATTTTTCAAACTGTGTTTTTTTCCACAAAGAAAGCTACCGGTATATAACAAATCACTTAATGACTGATCCCTTGGGAAATAGTGAATGTTATTTCCCTGGAGTCTTGATGTTTCCTCGAGATGTCAACCCATGAAACAAAATTAACTGTTTCCCTCGCCGGGACCAGTCATTAAGTGTTTAACATTGACTGTGTACAGTGTCATATTGCTGCATTATACCAATGACCTTTGTTTACTGATAAGCACCATTCATAATATCATACAATTCAGAAAGTATGCTTTCTTGAGGAAAACTTCGGAAGAGTAATAATTAATTCAAAAGAGCTTAATGTTTCATAACTGAATCCGCATTCAGCAGTTGACTGCAGTGGAATATAACTACTGTATGTTAGTTTTCACCAGTATTTTACCCTACTTCCTTGAAATCATATAACATGTTACAAGATCCAATTTCAAGGTCTTTTTTACCTTGTTCAGTATTAAATAAGTTTCTTTAATAGGGAGAATAAATTTTTGCAGCCCAAAAGTACTGTTCAGCAATAGCTACCCAAACGTTGCAGCTCCTTTTGGAATCCAAAATATGAACAAGGTCAAACTTTCAGAATTGTATGGTAAAAAGTGATTTTTAAAAGTAGAAGTAATCAGACGCAACGAGCTGAACATGTCACCAATGTATTTTTTTATTAAATAATAGTGTTTTAAAGTGTTTAAAATAGTTACCATCCAGTCTGCAGGAATACCAGTTTCAAGATTTGTCAGCTTAGTCTGTGATCAACAAAAATAATATTGAATGATCGTAACGACTAAAATTAATGTAAAACGAAAAAGTAATAAAATAAAATATATTTAACAATTAGATTATGAGCTTGAGATATCTATCGCGTGATATTTGATGAGGGCAAGGCCCGAATCAACTATCGCGCATAGAAATCAAGAGCGAATAATCTACTAATTGTTTTAGTATAAATCTACCAGACGTTCAAAACTTAATAACAAGACAGGCTTAGGTCACACCACGCGTGGATAATCGGCTACTCATGGGTTAGTATTCCATGTATGACCCCATGATATCATGGGGTCATACATGGGATGCTGACCCACTCACGATCACTCTACTCATTTTCTACAACAGGATAGATGGTGAGTAGCGTAGCCAATAAGAGAACAGCATTCGTGATAGAATGCCAGTAGATTTATACTAAAATGTACCAATTACTGCTATTGATATTTTCAGAGTATCAGAAATCCTTCAAAATTTCCTGCTATGAAGACAGAGTTTTCTACACAGTAAAATGCTCTTGTAAACAAACTAATTCAGCCAGGCTGGCTTATAAACTCTTGTTTGAGAAAAAAAAGAGTTAAATAATTATGCAATCATGGATAAAAAATTTGAAATTTCAGACCATTATGTCAACTCCAGGTTACTGATTATCAACAAGCCAAAATTATATTGACTTAGAATCAAAACAATTGAAATTTCAGACCATTATGTCAACTCCAGGTTACTGATTATCAACATGCCAAAATTATATTGACTTATAAGACACACATCTATAAAGTTTTACTTTACCAAAGATAAAAAGAACTATAATATAAAATCCCAAATTTTGTTTTGTAAAATATTGAAAAACAAGTGGTACCATGGAAAAGTACAGGCAAAGAGGTTTCATTTGAATAGTAACACCACAGGATTTTTTGACAGACTCAAAAGTGAGAACTATGCTACATATATGACTCCATAATTGACTCTGAGAGTGAGAAGTTAACAGTGTTTCCACTTTGGTTACATATAATATGAGTGTACCTTAAGATCTTACCTCAGCATCATCTGCAAATTTACTAGCAGCAACAAAATCTGTTGGCAAATGGAGGTTCACTCCCTTCTCTTTGGCCTTATCACAGATCGTTTGGATTATTTCTGATCCTTTTTCATCAAAAAGTGACTTACCAATCTAAAACAAAATCATTGAGGTCATCAAGATGAAGTGACCAGTCTAGAGATAAAAACATAGCTTCAAGGATTCATTAGATGATGACTTTTAAAGAAGTTAGATGATACTTAGAGAAGAATAAAACTGCAGGGCAACATCAGTGCCTATTCTAGAGATGATGACAGTGAGGCCAGTTATATTATGGTGGACCTGTCCTGACCAATCCATGAAATCAAACATAATGACAATATTTTAAATCTATCGGTAAGGGCAAGGGCAGAGGGGGGGGGGGATTTTGACCCTACGTGATATGCAAATTAAATTTTTTTCAATGTATGGATTAGTGTATTCCAGCAAAACTTAAACACACATCTTAGCATCAATTATTAGCCAATGCCCTGCACTCCAAATGCTTCTTTCAGAATGTTGCACTGAATAAAAATGCTGACTTAGTTATAAATAATTTATGTGTTTAGTTAATTGATTATATTTTGTAGGACCTCTTTGTAAATCATGTAATGAAAGGGCATCCTATTAAAATATTAGTTAAAATATTAGTTAATAATAATAATAATAATAATAACATACAATCTTCAGTTTGTGTACTCACCTCCATTTTATTTAGCACTTTAACAAAAGTGTAAGCCATTCCACCTCCAATTATCATATCATTTACTTTATCCAGTAAGTTCTCAATAAGTAAAATCTTATCAGCAACTTTGGCCCTGCAGAAAACACACATAAACAGAATGACATCACAATTGCAGTGTATTATCATTCAATATTAAACTGACAGCTACTGTAGAGATGTTCCGGTTTACAAAACTTGACTTTTGCTATTCATATTTAAGCCAACTGTAAAACAAAAGATTCTTTGTTTCAACAGCCTCTGGTTGGCACATTAATGAAACAAATTCAATGTAATACAAAAGACCACTATACCAACCCTCCCAAGATAGCCAGGTATGGTCGATCAGGTTTCTCCATTGCTTTTGAGAAGTAGACCAATTCCTTCTGCAACAGAAATCCTGCTACCTTCTGAGGCAAATTAACACCAACCATGGAGCTAAAAAGATTTTATAAAAGCTGTTTAGTTATAAGTTGCTTACTGTATTATCTACATATACTATAGTCTTAGCTCTAATTGACTGCTGCAGGTGCGCCCGCACTCTAGAATTAACTACCAAGCTGAATCAAAGGAGACAACAATTTTACATGTTTCAAGACCAAGCTAAAGCATTTTTATTTAGGAAAGCTCATTAGTTGTATTTTAAATCTAGATTTGAGTTATATTTAAGTGTAAAGCCTTTTAGATTTTTATAGATTAAATTAATTCTACATTTGATTTTATATATAAATGATGTGATGCGCATTTGAACATATTTCACATAACCATTGTAATGAGTCCACATTCAAGTAATTTATACATAGTTTATGGTCAACTCTCTCTAAGATGGACACCGTTGAGACCGGCCCCAACTGTCCATCTTAGATAGGTTAATTTAGTCTGGCTTATAGAGAGTCGAGGTAACGTGACACCAGTAATTCTGACAAAATAAAGCTGAACCTATGCACAATGAATACATGACTGTTTTAAGTCGTTTACTTAAGCAAAACCTACAAACTGGAACAGAAATGATATTAGAAAATCAAAAGTAGACTCGTTTGTTCATACTCAGCACTACATTTCCATTTTGAAGTATTTTTCACTAAAAAAAGCACTTCTCAAGTTTCTGTCAAAACGGTTTTAAAGTGGCCATTGTGCGTCTTAGAGAGGTGTCCATCTTATAGAGAGTTTAGTTACAATAAAATGACTGAAAAACGAAGGTACCAACACCAAATGTCTGTTTTATAGAGGTGTCCATTAAGAGAGAGTTGACTAAATACCTACCTGTGAGCTCGATGAGCAGTGCCAAAAGCATCATTGACATAAATATCTCCAAGCTTTGCCAAAGAATCACAAAATGTTTTTATTGCCTCTTTACTTGCTTTGACCTGAAACAAGTTCAAACTTTTAAACATCGATTACAGGGGCATTACCAAGGGGAGAGACCTCTCTGCATATTAATGAGAATTAGTTGAGAACAGCTCTTTACAAAAAAAAATTGAGAATATGGAGCAGACTATTTCAATGTCCTTCCTGGACATGACAGGAATATGCATTTTAAATGCTGTGTAACTGAACTGGCTTGAGTGAATGATTTCGGACATACAGAATCCACCCACCCCTTTGCAAAAAGGCTGCCAGGGTACACCCTTGAATTATAATAAATTCTACTACTTGCCGAGAGACGTCATATAAAAATCAAGATATTATATTTGATGGTCATTTTCTTGATTCTCGTGACTTGTATATGGGAAAATGTTTTGATATCGCAAAGAGAAATTATATACTAACCAACCAATGTACCAAAAAACATACATCTTCATATACTGTTCATGGTACCTTGTTTCCTTCACCATCAAGGCCTTTGCCTTCCTCTTCAATGTGAAAACGCAGGTTCTCCAGCAAAATCACTGAACCTTTATGAATATGAAAAGGTGCAAAACCTCAACTTCATTGACAGTGAAAGTTTAATAATTAAAAGTGCTTTATTAAAGTATTCAAGTGAGTGAAACTCTTTCAGATCTTTTTGTTGACATTCACGCCTAACCTTTCATAGTCACTTAACATGCACCAAAGGTCAATTTCTTCCTACAGAACACACATTACTATTTTGGCCAAAAGACACCCCAGAAGAGTGCAAAAGGAAGTATCTGTAATTGCAGAGCCATACCAGGGATTAAATATATAAAGGATTTGCAGACCTGTATTTTGTGACCTATGAATTAGGAAAATTCATTACCAGTCTCCAGGAACATCAATTTGGTCCACTTCAGCCAGGAAAAGAATACTTTTAGTTTGTTTTCATCAAATTTCTTTAATTTGCAATTTTTTTTAAAAAAAAAAATATACAATGGGCTACAAAATAAAATTTTTTTTTTTTTACTTTATATGCACTTTAAGAAAACATTAATATAGAGTCAGCAAGCTATTGGTATCTTGCCAATATAAATTATGTTCAGTTTGCCCAAGGGTTGCACCCCCCCCCCCCCCCCCTCCCCCCACCTGATGAATGCTAAACATACAGCAGTCATACCAGGGCTTGGGCTTTGACAAGCTTGTTCTACCTCAGCACCCACGCAGTCAGGAAGAAATTTCACATCCCTATAAATAAACAATAAACAAGGTACTACATGTACATTATGGGTCTAACACAAAAACTGCTCCTAGCAAAGAGGAACAAGGCACGAAACACAGCTGGCCAGAACATGAAATTATTATTTTATGTGCAGTGATCCCACCATGCATGCATGACTCTCCAACAAAATATGAAGTTACAGAAAGCTTGAAATGCCTTTATCTATAGTAAGAAATCTGCAAGTCATGTAAAACTATTGTTTTGGCCTGACAGACTTGCAATCTAAAGGTCAGAAGTTTGAGTCCAGTCTCTGCTAAATGTGTTGTGTTATGTCACAGACGTTAAAAAAGTAGCTTAAGTTTATTTTTCTTTGAGAGAAGCAGATGTGTGCCATAAAAGAAACACCAGACTTCCATATAAGAACAAAAACATTACACATGCACATAAAAGAATTATAAATTGGCTGCCTTTTAAAATCACGAATACATGAAACCTTGAACGGGTAATAGCAGACAGGGACAAATATGCAAATTTGCACTCCTTTTGACAGCCAGTCAGTCCTTCCATCCCTTGGCTGTAAACTTTTCTTGGTTATTCTGTTGACCAGTGCATAAGGCTTGCACCTATATTTTGCCCTTTCCAAATGCAATAGGATGGTCACCTGCCTTTCCATTGGAGGGAGGGGAGGGTGGGGAGTTGGACACAGGGCATGGGGTATTGGTGAATATGTAATGGTCACCTGCCTTACCCAAGGGGATGGTATTGGAGGGAGGGGAGGGTGGGGAGTTGGACACAGGGTATGGGGTATTGGTGAATATGTAATGGTCACCTGACTTACCCATGGAGATGGCATTGGAGGGAGGGGAGGGTGGGGAGTTGGACATAGGACATGGGGTATTGGTGAATATGTAATGGTCACTGTCCTTACCCATGGGGATGGCATTGGAGGGAGGGGAGGGTGGAGAGTTGGACACAGGGTATGGGGTATTGGTGAATATGTAATGGTCACCTGCCTTACCCATGGAGATGGCACTGGAGGGAGGGGAGGGTGGGGAGTTGGACATAGGGCATGGGGTATTGGTGAATATGTAATGGTCACCTGACTTACCCATGGAGATGGCATTGGAGGGAGGGGAGGGTGGGGAGTTGGACATAGGGTATGGGGTATTGGTGAATATGTAATGGTCACCTGACTTACCCATGGGGATGGTATTGGAGGGAGGGGAGGGTGGGGAGTTGGACACAGGGCATGGGGTATTGGTGAATATGTAATGGTCACCGTCCTTACCCATGGGGATGGCATTGGAGGGAGGGGAGGGTGGGGAGTTGGACATAGAGGGTGGGAGGGGGGTAAGTTGGAGCAAAATATATGTAGGAGAGGGGAGGGTCCTAAGGTTATGTATTCACGAGTTGGCTTATACTTAAGGACCATTATCTTTTATTTGTTTTACCTTTCTAAGAGTTTCTTTAGTTCATCAGCAACAGGTGCCAGGGAATATTTGTCGACTACTTTACCATCAGGGCGCCCTAAGTGACTCATTAACACCACACTCTGGGCTCCATTATCCAAGCAGTGACGGATACTCTGCAGAGCAGCTACAATCCTTAAACGTTAAACAATAATATCTGTTAACCAACAATGTAGCATTTACTATGTTTATAGTCTTTAATGTCACTTCTGCGATGTGGGTTATGTGGGGTACATGCACGGACACAAACATGAAAGTGTAGAGGAACACAAACAACAGTCATCCTCCATAATTATATAAACACAGGGTTGTCCCTAACAGCCGGCAGCCAGCAGAATTAACCGGCTACTTCGGTCCTTTGTGCTGGCTACTTTTGTGACAAATATACTTTTTTAAAGACAAATTATTTGTTTCTTTACTGGTGCTATCCGGCTACTTAGAAATTTTTGCCGGCTACTTGAAAAGTTGTGGACAACCCTGTAAACATGTTTATTATTTTTAATTAGATCACTTAATATTTGTTTTGTGCAGCGATGGAACCATTTACCAATCTGAAGACAGACAAAGGATTTGTCTGTGCAAAAAAAAAAGTAATATTTAATATTATTGCTAGTCATTGTTCAAGTTTCTGCCCGAATTTCAAAGTGAAATGACATATAGATGGTTTTCAGGCTGGCCATGTTGGTGGACAGAAACAATAGAAATTGTTTGCATAAAAATATAGTTTTATTTCCAAAGGACGGAAATTCCATTGTTCTTTCCACCAACATGGCCACTGTGAAAACCATCTATAAATAATACATGTACTTGTGTTTTGTACCTTAATTGACTTATGATGGACTTTTTTCAGTTATAAACACGTGCAAGTCAATAGATATTTTGGTTGTTTAAGTAATGATCCGCATTAGAAGGATAGTGCTGAACGGCAATGCGCGATGTAATGTCAACTATTTTCATTGTTACAACTAGTGATCTCATTGGCCTAGGAAACTAAAAAGTTAAGGTTCAAGTTTCATTAAGTGTAATTTTTTTAAGGTTTCAAGTATTTTCAGACCCAATCGCACAACATGCAATTTTTAACAGATATTGTATTTGGGGAACTTCATCAAAGAAGCAATTTAGTAGATATTGTCTTCTGCTATTCTGATTGGTTAAGCATGAACATTTCCTTGAACATTTCCTAAAATATATTTCATGCAAATGGTTTTACGTATTTTTATAATGAAATATAATTATGAACCATCAGCCCCTCCTCTATTTTTGAAATCAAAGATATTCTATGTCAGGGAAAGAGCCAATGCCGCAGAACAATGAAGTTTACTATAGTTCTTATGTGAAGCATTACTTAAATCATGACTGCATTTAACATTGGCACTTTTGTTCAGCTGGTTAATTATTAACAACAGTGGCAAAACCTCTATTCAGGGGACACCCCCATTATAAAGGGGACACTTTTCCTTGTCCCTAGGGTGTGCCTTTAATTGGCTAATTAGATCTGAAAAGAAATTATATGACCTGTAAAAATTTAATGTTTATAATAACTAAGTTTAAACTAACAGAATTTTTACAAATAAAAAGAAAAATAATAAGCTCAAAGTTTTCGTGTTTTTAATAAATTAAATTTTTGTAAATTTTAAATGAGGGCGGGGGGGGGGGGGAGAGTGCGCTGTTTGCACAGTCTGATCATCGAACGCGACCCATGGCACGTCTCAAAATACCTTTGGTTATTAGTGATCTCTTTTCCCTTGAGAGGTACATTGAAGTCAACCCTGCAAATTTAAAAAACCGCTCTTTTAAAATGGCTTTAGGATTACTCCATATTTCAGAATCTTTTATAGATCAGTGAGGGCTTTCAAGTGCCACAAAAATTTTAGCGACTGTAAAGTTTATGCTAGACAAATAACATATAAACAAAAACATGACCTACCGCATCAAAACGCGTTTTCCTTTGCAGTCAACAGAAGCAATGGATAATTTGTTGAAGGACATGCTGATGATTTTCTACAGCCAAAAGACCCAGACACACAATAACACAATTATACCAATCAAAGGTCCGTCAGGGAAGGAGGAGGGGGTAAGGGAAACCACACTGAGACGTCAGGCTGGTCAGTCAGCGGTCGGTACATAACCAATGAAGTCGTTCATGTAAGACGAACGAATGCTTGTGTAGAAATATTTAAAATGGCGGCTTCCTTGGGTTTAGTGCGGCAGTTAAATCGAATTTCCTTTCGTGTATTACCACATCGCTTGCCACAAGTGAGATGTTTTCATAGTGGGCGTTCACTGCAGAAGTATGGCCTTGTAAAACTGCACCTAAAGACAACAAACATACAACGAACCGTTCAAAATGGTAAGAGCACGTGGTAACTTATTTTCGCACAATTCCGACTGTCGTCACTTTCTAAAGCTACACGTTCTAACATTGTTATATAACATTTGTTGGTCCAACAATGTTAGAACGTGTAGCCGGCATGTTAGATGATGTTTGACTGACATTTTGTATTGAATGAATGTTGTGATTTCGATCAAACATTCTTCCAACAAAAAATGTTGGTTAAACATCATCTAACATGGGACGTTCCATTTTTTATCTGCACCGCCCTAAAGATGGCAAGAATCCGAACCCTCAATTTATTGTCGGTGCCCTTTGAAAAATAAAATCCGAGGGGTCAATTTTTTGTCGGCACCTTTGAAAAAAAATCCGAAGGCTCCAAATTTTGTCGGCTTCTTTGAAGGAAAAATCCGAACCCTCCTTTGCAAAAACACTCCTTCTTTAGGGGGGGTGCGGATAAAAAATGTAATGTCCCCATGCTAGCTATGCGTTCTGACATTGTTGGACCAACAAATGTTATATAACAATGTGTGGTTCCAGAAAATATCCATACCCCCCCCCCCCCCCCCCCCACGGAAGACAGTTGGAAATTCCAAGGGGGAGGGGGGGTTGAAAGGCAGAAATTTCCGAGGGGTTGGGGGGGTTCACGAGAAGCTTCTTTTCCAGAGGGTGATGAATCACGAAAAGCACGGCGCAATACTTACGTACGCTGTTTAAAAAAAAATCAGAGCTCCTGTCCATTGAGATGAAGTTAACATTATAAGCTTTAATGTTTCTGTTTTTGCTTTGAGTTTGCTAGCGCTGCAAGTTATCCTGGCGAAGAACGAAGTGTTTTTGAACGAAGCATCGTCAAAATGGCGGACGTGACAGGAAACTCGTCCCCGGACTCCCAGCGGTATCTTGTTTTCGTTGCGACGTATGAAAGTCCCTTCACTTCCGGTCACCGAATATTATTTTTCTTTGTGAATACTTGTGAATCAAAATCTCTTCCAATCTTTATTACTTATGAAAATGCAAAGACTATCTCCTAATAAATATATAAAATTATCAGCGCTTTGAAGCAAAGGAGTGAATTTCGGCTTTTCTCGCGGTTGCCTAGCACGTGATAAATTTCTTCCCCCGATCAAATTTCACATTCGTCGTAAACATCATCAGACTGAACCGCAGAACGCAACAATTTTATTATTTCTAGCGGATAATTGCGAAGCAAACGTCATTCAACGGCGCTTGTTCACAAACATTTGTGTCAAAATGTTTACTATTATTTATTTCTAGCGGATAACTGCGAAGCGAACATCATTAAACGGCGCTTGTTCACAAACATTCGCGTGTTTACTTTTATTAAGCTACAAAATATATTTCTAGCGGCTAGAAGCGCACAAAATTCAACGGCGGCGCTTAAAAAGTCCGGGTAAGTTGCAAGCAGGAAACAGTCGATCGTGACTTTTCATTTTGTAATAGCAGATATAAAGTGAAAGCTTTTACTTTCGTTTAGCTTCGTTTATATTACATGTGTAAACGGATAACTCAAAAGATGAGACCGAAAAGATAACAAACGATTGAAAGTCATTTTAATATCGGTTCGGGAAAGAAAGATACCTTTTAGGCTTTTATAAAGCTTTATCACAGGCGGAACATGAAACATGATACATTTTTTCAGAAAACGTGAACTTTGAACCACAACTAGTGATGGTAAAGATGTGAAAATTGTAGCGTACGATCTTTAAAATGAAGATAGAGTTTATACTGTTAAGTTTATTAATAACTTAAGCTTCATTCACGTAACCGAGTCTTCATTTTTTAAGTACAAAACCTTTTGGAATTTCCGAGGGGAGGAGTGGGTCCATGTTTTAAAATACTGGAATTTCCTGGGGGGTGGGGGGGTCACCAAACACCCCCTGGAAGGGAAATTCCTGGGGGGTGGGGGGGTGAAAACCAAAGTGCCTTCCGTCGGCGGGGTATGGATATTTTCTGGAACCACACAATGTTAGAACGTGTAGCCGGGGCTTAAGACATCCCAATAACACATTTTACCACCTAATTCTAATGGAAATTGCTCAACCAAACCAAAAGCTACAAAATTAAAAGAGACTTTCACTGGGATGTTGGGGGGAGGGGGATCGTGGGGCTGGAGTTACTTCAGTTCTCCATAAGGATACGTTGGATTCCTAATAATATCGACCCAATACTGTGTCCATTATGTTCATCCTTGTCATTACAGTAGAATCTTAACGACTCTCTACCCCACTTACAGGAGATCAGATCACAGGGAGTTTTAACTTTTAATCATATAAACCTGTAGAAATTTCAATGTACACTATACAGAGCAGCTACCATCGCAGAATATTTATCAAAATTATTGAACTTTTCATGCAAGGTGCAGAATTTGTTTTATTGTTCTGTAACACATAATTTGATTTGCATCTGTAATTACATCGAAATATGAGCAAGTGGCCAATTAACTGAGGTTAAAAGCAACAGAAAAACCAGCTTTGAAAGTTGTCGCGGTCGCTTATGAAAGGTTTCGACTCTAGTGATTTAACTTGAAGAAGTTTGGTATTTTGGAAAAGTGGTCACTTAGCAGAGGTTGTTGCCTACGAGAGGTGGTCTTACACAGAGATTTGACTGTAAACTAAATAATCTGCCCTTGTCGTCAACATGGGTACACATAACTGGAGGAAAAAATGCCTGACAGGAGACATTAGAGTCAAACTCATGATCTGCACATAAAAGGGGATGCTCTAACAACTGAGCTACAGTTACATGTAGAATTAATTGTGGTGAGTACAGAGGCTACATGTATATATAATTTCTTCGTTATATCTCAACAGGTTTGAGAGAATTTGAAGTTAGAAGCTACCCAAAAATGTACTGCAGAGCTCTGTCAGATAATTCAACTGACAAGGAGCACTTACCCAAGGTATTAAAAAACTGGGAAATCTTGCTTAGTCTAAATACAACCAACTGATTTAACTCTTAGTTTTATACAAAAAGCAACATTTATTTTGGAGCAGGGATGGTGAGAGTGCTTGCCTCCCACTAAATTACAGATGTATGTGGCCATGACCAGTGGTCTGATGTTGCAGTTCATATTATGCATGCATCATTATTCTTTGAATAAAAGAAAGTACAGAAGACAAAGGCAACAGCTTTGTAATCACCTAATGTCATCTGAACTAAGACTAGGCCAGGAGCTTAACGACATAACCCAATGAACAGATCATCAGAACTGAGACAAGGTTTACGGTTTGATGTTGAATTTTTTCTTCTTAGGATGAAGCATCTGAAGAAGAGGATGACACTGTGCATGTTATCACAGATAAGGAAAAAGTTGTTGGTGAGTTCAATTTTACTGTTACATGTATTTTAGCCCCAAAAAATTTAAGAAAAATTCCAAATTTCATTTTATAAAATAATGAAAAACAAATTGTACCTTGGAAAAGTACAGCTGAACAGGTTTAATTTGAATGGTCAACAACAACAGACTCAAAAGTCAGAACTACATTACATATGTCTCCATAATTGACTCTGGGAGAGAAAGGGTTAATTTATTTGCAAAATTAACTCTGAAAATCCAAGCCTTATAATGAATACAGCCATATGGAGTGATGAGATGTGTCTGTTTTCACAGGCTATGAAAATCTGTATAGTATGATGCGTTTGAAAGTGATGAATCCCTGCAACTGCCAGAGGTGCTTCATTTTGTAATGTGTTATACATTTACATGTATCATTTACGTTATTTATTTTCATGTCATGTTTTTATGAACTTAATCAGGTGAATCCCAGCGACATGAATTCCAGGCTGAAACAAGACAGTTATTGGACATTGTAGCCAGGACACTTTACTCAGAAAAAGAGGTACATGTACTGTAAACTTGTGGCACTGTAACAACTATTTTGACACTCAAAATGAATCAATGTTAATGTTGTGGTTCAAATGTTTCCTTGGTTTGAAAATTCCTTTCCTTTGTCTCAGATTCATTACCATAATCTGAGACAAGGGAAAACAAAAATTTTTAAACCAAAGAAAATTTTGAACTACAACATATTCAAGTGCAGACAGAATACAGTCATTGCCTGTTTCCCTCAGTCATCACCTCTCTAAGACAGACACAGATGGAACCAGATCCAGTTGACCATCGTACAGTGGTGTCCTTCTTACATACACTCATATAGAGTTTATAAGTTTATACATAAAAATGAGTGACTGACATGCAGTAATGACCAACTTTAGGTGTCTGTCTTGGAGGGGTGTTCAGTTCCACTAAAAACAGTAAAATGGGTGAATAAAGTGCAAAAGAGACCATCTGTAGATGTCTGTCTTGGAGAGGTGTCCATGATAGAGAGCTCAATTACAGTAAAATGTGACTGAAGTATGGTAAAGACCAACTTTAGGTATCCATCTTGGAGAGGTGCCTGTCTTATAGAGAGTTCAGGTACAGTAAGATGAGTGACTGAAGAGAGGTGTTCATCTTCACCTTCTGTTAGATGAGTTAATGAAGTACACTGTACAGTAAGAGGAGTTAATGAAGTACAATAGATGTTGTACCAACTGTAGGTGTCTGTCTTAGAAAGGTGTCCATCTTATTGAGAGTTAATTTACAGTAAAATGAGTGACTGAGCAACTTACGGTATCCGTCTTCAAAAAGGTGTCCATTTTATAGTGAGTTCAGTTACAGTAAAATAAGACACTGAAGAGTGGCAGAGTTGTGTCTGTCTTTGGGAGGTTTCTAAGAGGGGTATCTGTTTGTAGACAGAGTTACTGCATGCTATATATTTTACTTGTATTGCAGTTGCAAACAGTTGGTTTGTTTTTGTAATAAATGTGCAGTATTTCAGCAGAGCACAAATTAATGCCCTCTCGTGATCAGGTCAAGTGGTTTGTGTATTGGACTTTTGTTTTAAAGGTCAATGGTTCAAGTTGTGGTTTCTGTCATTGTCTTTTTTCTTAGATACACTTTTTTCTTTTGCGAATTCATGTGTATAAATGCATGTAAGTGGTAAACAAATTGCTGATGCTGGTAACCCTGTGATGAACAAGCTTTCCATCCAGGGGCAAGTAGTAATACTACTACAATGGAGTTGCTTCATGCCACAGAAATCAGATCTACATGTATCTATCTATGGCCAGGGTTCGTACGGTCATGGAAAAACCTGGAAAGTCATGGAATTGTATAATTTAATTTCCAGGCCTGGAAAGTCATGGAATTTGAGTGTGGGTCATGGAAAGTCATGGAAAATTATGTTCATGGTACAAAATCACTAAGGCAGCATATGTTGTGGGAATAATAAGGCAAGATGAAAACTAAAAAAAATGATCGTTTTGATAAAATTTTGAAAACAACTGTTGAACTCTTGGTCATGAAAAATTTGAAAAGGTCATGGAAAGTCATGGAATTTTAAAATCTGAAAAGAGTACGAACCCTGATGGCCCCAATGCAACTTTACTTAATAGAAACATATATTTCCATTACTTTGTTATCTCAGGTTTTCATTCGTGAGGTGATATCCAATGCTTCTGATGCCCTAGAAAAGCTGCAGTACCAGTTTATGACAGGAAAAGATGTTGCTGAACATGATCTTCCACTTGAGATCAACATTGCTACAGATCAGGAGAAAGGAACTCTGACAATAAAGGATCATGGGTTGGGCATGACAGAACAGGAGTTAGTCGATAACCTAGGTACCATTGCCAGATCAGGCTCCAAAGCCTTTCTTGAGGAACTCGGCAAAATGGGGCAAGGAGACTCACGAGAGAAGAGCATCATTGGACAGTTTGGTGTGGGATTCTACTCTACTTTTATGGTGGCTGACAAAGTTGATGTGTACACACGTTCTTATGTTCCTGGTAGTAAAGGGCTGCTGTGGACTTCAGATGGGTGAGGGGTCAATTTTCAGTTCTACAATGCAAACAGAAAACTTTGATTGAGAGCTAAACTGTAGGCAAAAAGAACTTAGGACTCCGTGGTCTGTGTTCATAAAGCTCTACTATTAAAGTGGGGCTGGACAGAGAGGCAGGGAGCGGAGGAATCTGGGAGAAAAGGGTATGAGAAGAACATGGGAGGTGGGAAAGGAAAGGGTGTAAATTCTGCAATATAGCATTAAGTTATGCAACAGAAAAAGTGCAGAGATCAGAATCCTTTGATAAAAAGGTGGGAACTGAGAGTTACATGGTAAGATTACAGAAAACAGGAGTTCAAGACTCTGTGTCTCTCCCAACCCCCTCATGATACATGTACACAGGTTGGCTCAGTTGTGTCAGTTGCACCGAATTCCTCACTTGTTTCCTTATATGACTAAGTTCTCTTCAAATAGAAAATTTGCTTGGAATAATTTTTTCTCAGTTGATTAATTTTAGTCAAGCAAATAACATGAAACAGTTGATAAGACTCAGTGTGAACTTCTACACAAAATGATAATGTGTGTTTCCAGGAGATATCAAATATATAGAAAATAAATAAATAGATATATTTATAAAATTCATTAATAATTCATAAGGAAAATACAAAAGAAATGAATGTTTAATGAAGGTTTGTGAACTCCAATACAGATCAACTGAGTTGATGAATTATTAAACAGTAGCATTAACTTTTGATACAGATCTCTGCTGAGCTAATTAGTATGCATTAACTTTTGATACAGATCTCTGCTGAGCTAATTAGTATGCATTAACTTTTCATACAGATCTCTACTCATTGTTCCATTTCATAAGTCAGATTCTTCGGCTCGCCATTGTAAACGCCCATACAGATCTCCCGCTCATATTTTATCTATCATATATATATATATATATATATATATATATATATATATATATATATATATATATATATATATAAAATTTGCTTGGAATATTTTTTTCTCAGTTGATTAATTTTAGTCAAGCAAACAACATGAAACGGTTGACAAGACTCAGTGAACTTCTACACAAAATGATAATGTGTGGTTCCAGGAGATATCCACACTCCCCCCCCCCCCATGCAAGGTCATTGACAATTCTATGGGGGTGGGGGAGACATGGACATTTTCTGGAACATCACAATGTTGTTCTTCTTACATGTATATTTTTATCAGCATCACCACGTAAACTATGTTATTTTTAATGGATCAACACAAGGATTCTTAGGAAATGCTTTGTTCCTTTAGTTCTGGTTCGTTTGAGATTGCTGAGGCAGAGAATGTTTCTCGTGGAACAAAAGTTGTCATTCATCTGAAAGAAGACCAGAAGAATTTTTCCCTCAACACTGTAGTTGAAGGTCAGTATAAAATCATCAAAAGAGGGCATTATTAGAATGAACTGTTGTGGCACATCTAGGAGATAGGCGTTCTTCATATTTTGTAAATATAAAAGTGCATGTACATTTGGCTAATAATTATGGCAAAATTAGATGGTTTTCTTTGCGAATTTTCTCTCTCCGATGTTGACAAAATGTTAGCGTGCGACTGTGTGAGGAATTGATCGTTTTCTCGAAACTCGCATCAAGTACAGTTGCATGCATAATCAACAAAGTTCCGTTCAGATAAATTCTTCGAGGATCAAGCATTGAGGATCGAGTTGAGTTTCGAGTCAGTCGAGTCGAGGATCGAGACTCAATCCTCCATCCCCGATGCTCGCGAGGATCGAGGATCGAGTGTCAACTTACCTTTGCCCGGTACTGTACATGTACGTGTAAGGTCTGAAGGGCTAATGATTCTTTTCATCAACTTAGTTTCTTTTATGTGCTTTAGAAATCCCAAGATTATACATGGACATCTTATCCTACTAATCAAAATTCGACAATAAAAAATGGGGTTTACCGTAAAAAAAAAGATTATACATGAAACTTTTTTTTCCTGTGGATTTATACATTTTTTTTTGTCATCAACTGACATGTTGATCATCTCTTACAGATACTATCAAGAAATACAGTAACTTTGTTGGATTTCCAATTTACTTGGATGGTGCATGCATTAACACAATTCAGGTTCTGATGCATACATATAGTTGTTAATAAAAATTTAATAATTAATAGTTTTATGTCAACTGTACAATGTACAGTGTACATTGTAATGATTGTTGTATGTAAATCCTTTCACATTTTGGCTCTGTTTTGAAGAGTTTTTTTACCAGTTGGTTTTATTTCTTACTGGAATTATTTTTCTTTCTTTTTGTTCAGCCATTATGGTTGTTGGATCCTAAAAGCATATCCAAGGAAGATCATGAGGTTTGTAAAGTGTATATGCAAGAAAATACAGTCAAACCTTTCCTTATTATAAACAGTTCAACAAGTCCAGAAGGAAATGTCAAAAATAATGCAAACAAACTCTATCTCTATAATAAATATAGGACCTTTGTTATTTGTACACCTCTGTAATACAGCAAACAGACATTTCCTTAAGATTATTTCAAACAGTTCATCTGGTTTTGAAGGGATAAAAATTTACTTTAAAAACCGTACCTCAGCAATGTAGAACCTACAATCATAGACAAAAATGTTGGGAAGATTAGTACTTTTCACTATTCTTCTCTTTCTCTCCCCTCCCCCTGTTACAATGTTGTGTATAACGGGACATGTTTAGTGCGTAATTGTTCGCAGAGATCCCAACATTGAATAGGGGGGTGGGGGGACTCAGAAAATTAACAAATTATTTCTATTTTATATTAAGAGAACATTGATGTAATTCACCACTGATGCTATTCATTTTCACAACCTTCCCAACTACTTTTGTCTGTAATTGTACATTTTTTCTTTCTTTCTTCCTTTTTTTTGTAAACAGGAGTTTTATCAGTTTATTGGCAAGACTTATGACAAACCAAGATATGTACTTCACTACAAGACAGATGCCCCTTTGAATATTCGCAGCATATTTTACATCCCTGAAACTCTTCCCCAGTTGTTTACAGTTCAGCATATGGAGCATGGTGTATCCCTGTACAGCAGGAAAGTTCTTATTCAGTCTAAGGCCACCAAGGTGCTGCCAAACTGGCTGCGGTTTGTAAAAGGAGTGGTAGACAGTGAGGATATTCCACTTAACCTTAGTCGTGAGCTTCTTCAAGACAGTGCCCTAATTAAGAAGCTCAATGATGTGTTGTCAGCTAGAATTGTAAAATTTTTGTTGGAGCAACAAAAGAAGGACAGAGTTAAGTATGAAAAGTTCTTCAAGGACTGTGGAACTTTCTTTCGTGAAGGAATTGTTAGTGCTGATAGCGATGAGCAGAAACAAGACATAGCAAAGCTTCTCCTGTTTGAATCATCAAATGAGAAGTCAGGAGTGCTCACATCACTGCCTACATATGTGTCGCGCATGAAACCCACTCAGAAGAACATCTACTACCTTTGTGCTCCCAGGTAACTTACTTCATCTGTGTTTATTTCTTTTCTTCTTACTTACATGTACTTAATAGTACACCTTGCTGGCAGAGCCTCTCTTAATTACCCAAAAGAAGCATAAAGACTCACAGTTTCAAACCCGGGATGAATTTTAGTTTTGACCAGCTGTTTCCACTTAAGTTATTGCCAGAGACACTAAAGTAAGAGTAGAAGTTAGGGCTGTGGCAACTTTTAATGTGGGACTGGATTTCTGTTGAGCTTCTTATTCCCAAAGAAGTCAAAAAAGGCTGTTACTAACAGATTGATTACAATCACTTTTGAAACCATACATTTACATTTCATTGCATTGATAGAAAATGGGAGATGTCTGCATACAGGTTACCATAGCACAGATATCCCTTTTCACACTCCACTTGTAGCCATGCCAAGCCGACCACCACAGCCTGACCTTTAATTTAAACTCATAAAATACACAATATTCGTATTCTCGGTATTGAGCTGAAACTAGCTTACAGTCAAGACTCATGCAGAGGAATATCATTAAAAACATTTGCATGTGAAAAGATTCCCTTGCATGAGCCTCAACTGCACGCAAGTTCCAGTTCAATGCCGTGAATACGAATATTGCCTATTGTACACCATATTATTATAATCCTTACAAGTGGGGACACTAACAAATTTACAAAGTTGCACATTATATTTAAACTGAAATCGTAGGGTGGGTGGAAAGGTCAGTAATGGCAGACGCAACAAAAGCAACTGTCCGCCTTTCAGGTCAGATGACCTGTTCCCAGGCCCCCAGTGGTGTGTGAGAAAAACATTTTCCATTTAGTTCGTTGCACTCAGTGAGCCAGTGAAAAGACTTCTGCATTCAGGCTACAAAACAGGAACAGGAGGCAGTAAATTCTGTTTCCCCTTTCCTGCTAGGGCTGTGACCAGTGTGAATAGTGTTCCGCCCAGGTGATGTCATATTTGGCAGCATTGCATTGTGGGATCAAAATGCGGACAAATATTTCAAAATGGCTGCATCGGAAACACCAGTTTTTGCGATTCCTGTACATGTTGTGAATAATTGTAGAGTTGAACCCAAGAACAGTGCTTCATAGCACCTGCTTTTTTCGTAGCTACCTGCATAGTTCTTGAATGTTTGTACGTATTTCAATCCCATGATGCCGCGCACCAATTCTATTTTTAGAATCTGTGCAGAACGCTATTAGGCAGGTTACAAAACTATTGGCTAATTGAAAATTTCCACAGGGCAGCATGTGCCGTATAACTGCCATAATCTTCCCATAAACAATATTTACATTGTTTCTTTGTTGTTGTTTATTTTCAGTCGTGATGTTGCAGAGACGTCTCCTTACTATGAAGCCCTGAAGAAAGATGATGTAGAGGTTGGCTTACAAACCTTCTCAACACTTTCTATTTCCAATAATATTCTTCCTTTCTGGGTTTCTCATTTTGTACTTCTCACCATAATTTATGTCAGACCTATTTCAGTAAATATTAGCTGGAGTTTTTCTCAATACAATGCACACATTCATTGGTTGATTTATGGTCACATGACATCTAGCAAACAAACTGTTTCCCACCAAACGTCAATGGACCGGCAATATTTGTGAAAGCAGGCAACATTTTTGATGCCAGAGAGTAACAGTGCACTGTTTCCCGCTAGCGCACGTGATCAGACCGTGACAAAAGGTTGTATGATTATGATGCAATTGATGTTTACCTCAACTGCTCGGCATGTTTTTCAAACTGTGTTTTTTTTCCATGATGCAGAAAGCTAGAAACAAATCACTTAATGACTGATCCCTCAGGAAACAGTTATTTTTTTTTACCTTGAATCTCAATGTTTCCCTTGACATTGTCTTGGGAAACATCAAGATGCTCGGAAACAAAATTCACTGTTTCTCTCAGGACTATTCATTAAGTGTTAATTATGTCATTAAAAGTGTTCTGTTTACTTAAAAATCCCACAACTGCTGGTGAAGAAATAGTGGGCTACTGCCTGAAAATTTTCCAACAGTAGAAAGTGGAGTCTTGCAGACAATGATGATGATGATGCATTTTTTACCTTAGGTTTTGTTCACATATAATGAGCAAGATGACATAACCTTGCATTACTTGAAGAGTTTTGACAGGAAGAATATCATGGCTGCAGAGAATTACTTTTCAGTTGACAGAGAACCCAAGCCTGTTGAATCAGCAGATGAAACCACTCAATCAGAGCAGGATTCAGGTCTGTATGGGTTCATTTAACAATAACATAAACAGCAGCAGCACCACCGCATACAATGTACATGTTAAAGAATGGTTCCTTAGCTTTTACATGTATGATCACACTGTAGGATTTCATTCATATACTCATTAAGTTAGACCCACCTTGTACAGCATAATAGACTCTACCACAGAAAAGTACTGCTCTGCGGTAGCATTCATTTGATTGGTCACACTTTAGGATTTCATCCACAGACTCAAAAGTTAGAACTGCCTTGTACAGCATAATAAACAGCACCACAGGAAAGTACTGCTCAATAGCTTTCATTTGAATGGTCACACTTTAGGATTTCATCCACTGACTCAAAAATAAGAACCACTTTGCACAGTATAACAAACAGTACCACAGGAACATACCGCTCAGTGTCTTTCATTTCACTGGTCATATTTTAGGATTCCATCCACAGACTGAAATGTTCTGACCACTTTGTAATAAACAGTACCACAGGAAAGTACTGCTCAATAGCTTTCACCTGAATGGTCACACTTTAAGATTTCATCCACAGACTCAAAAGTTAGAACCACCTTGTACAGTATAATATACAGTACCACAAGAAAGTACTGCTCAGTAGCTTTCATTTGAATGGTCACACTTTAAGATTTCATCCAAAGACTCAAAAGTGAACCACTTTGTTCAACATAATAAACAGTACCACAGAATGGCCACACTTTAGAATTTTCTCCACAGACTCAAATGTAGGCCCAAGTGATTTCACATGTTTATAGACATTAAAATTAGCAACGCTCTTCTGGAGAAACACTGATCTTTTTGTGGTGAATTATGTTATTTCGATCAAGCAAAGAAGTACTTGTATTAATAATAATAATAATATAAATAATAATAATAATATACATTTTATATAATGCCTAAATAATCTAAAAATGATATATAATCCAAATATAAAACTAAAAATTAAAAGCTAAAAAACTAAAATTATTAAAAGTAACTTTTTTAAGAAAACTGTCTGGAGCTTTATTTTTAAATGTCAATTGACGTGGATGTTTTTATGTCTGTTGGAATAGAGTTCCATAAGGATGGGGCAGCTACTTAGAAAGCGCGTTTACCATAGCGCATCAGGTTGTAATTTGTAATTTCAAGCAGACACTTTAAAGGCAGAGCGCAAATTTCTGGATGGGGTATAATCGGTAATGAGATCTTGCAGATATTTCGGAGCCAATTTTGCGCGAGCTTTGAATATCAAAAGAAGAATCTTAAAAACAATTCTGTTTTCAATGAGCAACCAATGGAATTTCTTTAATACTGGAGAAATGTGGTCCTGGAACCCATTATTAATTGTGTGGCACTGTTCTGAATGAATGAGGTTCTTGGGGAGGCTAAAAAGCAGGGCATTACAGTTATCAAGTGTGGTATACCATGTGGTACCTAGTGTACCATGTAAGATCCTAGTTGTCTATCATGGAATCCTAGAAACAAACGTCAAGTTTGTTGGATCACAATAATTATTATTACATGTAATAGTAACTTGAAATACTTTGTTGACAGAATCTCTGACCGAGGAACAAGCAAAAGACTTAGCCAACTGGATCAGTGTCATACTTGGAAAGCAGAAAGTCCAAGTTGTCAAGGTTTGAGTCACTATCATGAAAACATGTTTTGACTAAATATCGTTGGTCATGAATTCGGGTTACATGGCCCATTTAATTCGCTTTTGAAGGTCTCCTGGCAAAATATCAGGAAACTATGGAGTATCAATAGGACCATTTTACAGTTGTGTGCTTAGTACCCTGGCCTTTGTGTGAAAGTGAGGCTGGAGTTGACTTTGTTTTCATAGAAACCTTCCTGCTTTTCATATATACAGTTATGTAAATCATGTTAGTTAGCATAAGAACAACATGATTTACATCTGAAAAGAAGAAAGGTTTCTATCAAAACAAGGTCAACTTCAGCTTCATTTCCACACAAAGACCAGGTTACTAAGAAGAAACTATACTAGCAGTAATCGGAGATCATGGAGACGCGTTCGAAGGAACTTCCGGCGGAAATGAGCCCCTGAAAAAACCAATAGGGGCGGCCATTTGGAAGACCGTCTACCAAAAAATCTCAAATTTTACTGCATGTAAACCACAGGAAAACCAACACGAACCAAATTAGAATTGCGTTCTTCGAACGCGAAAATGGTTTTTAAAGCCGAGATGAGGAAATTGTCTTTCAGTCGACCCATCTGAACTTAGTGAAGCAAAACCAAAGCAAACGCGAATTGCTTTTAACACTGAAATAAAGCGTTCCTCAAAGTAATCATACTGGCCAATCACAAAAGACACAGACCATCCAATGGGCCAATCAGATTCACGTAGCCGGCAAGCAAATTCATGTAGCCGGCACCAAGTGCGGGAAAGCCACAATTTAATTTAATTTTTTGATTGGTCGAGTAAGTGGCGCGAGTTTTTTAACAGATCACAAACCGTAGTAGTGAAAAACAAATCTAACTCGAATAACTTTCAATTTGGTAATCTGTTGTATGCGAAAAAAGTCTTTAACAGAGGTGTTTTGTTATTATTGTTGTTAGGTTTCCAAGCACTTGAGTCAGACAAGTCACCCAGTGATGGTAACAGTACCAGACATGGTGGCCGCTAAACACTGGCTGAAAGTCATGAGAGCTGAGCAATACCAAGACATAGACAATGCCAAATATCAAATATTTCAACCTACACTGGAAATTAACCCCAGGTTAGTGTATGTCACGAGAATTGGGCTGATTTTTTGGCCAAAACGTTGCTAAGTTTAGGATAATAACTGATCAGTAAATTCCATCAGACATGCACAAAATTTTCTTTGAACCTTAAACAGAAGACATAAACTGAATTCTTAAAGAGAGAACGAACACCGCACATTCTTTTATCAATTTTTCTAAGAAACGGGGAAAGAATTTGGCAAATTTAACCTAAATTCTTCTAGTTGCAGTCCGTTTGTAAACAACCTGGCCATTCGCTGTTAAAAACCCGCATTAACCCTTTAACTCGCAAGAGTGCCAACAATCAAAATTGAAGGAAGACTTCATATTTCATTTTGTAAAATATCGAAAAACAAACAGTACCATGCAAAAGTATATTACCCACGATCTGCTCCCGTACGGCCTCGTGGCTCAAGCGGTAGAGCGACGGAAGATCTAATCCGGAGGTCGTGGGTTCGAATCCCACCGAGGTCAAAGATTTTCTTCTTTCCCTCGTGTGGTCGTCCCTCATTTCCTTACTAGGGCTAACGCTCAGTACAGGGAAATTTATGGGTTTACCTTAGCACTATAATTTACACACAGAGTTAATTCTCTGATTCCTTGCTTGTATCACCAGTGCTACGTGGCTTAACATTTATTTGTACCCTTCACATTCTCATTGCCACGAATTACCACCTTATTACCCACGATCTGCTCCCGTACGGCCTCGTGGCTCAAGCGGTAGAGCGACGGAAGATCTAATCCGAAGGTCGTGGGCTCGAATCCCACCGAGGTCAAAGATTTTCTTCTTTCCCTCGTGTGGTCGTCCCTCATTTCCTTACTAGGGCTAACGCTCAGTACAGGGAAATTTATGGGTTTACCTTAGCACTATAATTTACACACAGAGTTAATTCTCTGATTCCTTGTTTGTATCACCAGTGCTACGTGGCTCAACATTTATTTGTACTGTTGAAGAGGTTTCATTTGAATGGTCACACCATAGGATTTCATCAACAGACTCAAAAGTTAGAACAAATGGTGCCATGCAAAAGTACTGCTGAAGAGGTTTCATTTGAATGGTCACATCATAGGATTTCATCCACAGACTCAAAAGTTAGAACAAATGGTACCATGCAAAAGTACTGCTGAAGAGGTTTCATTTGAATGATCACACCATAGGATTTTGCTCACAGACTCAAAAGTTAGAACTACACTACATGTCTCCATAACTGACTCTGGGAGTCAAATGGTTTTAAAAATAGTTTGAGTGCACTGATATAGGAATTGTTAACAAAACTGGACATCATTTTTAGATTTTTTTAATACAAATATGTCTTTTGGCTCTAACGTGATATTAAATCTGGTGGCAAGTCTCCTTTCAGCCTTCGCTACTTAGCACCTACAATCTCGGACAGAACTCGTTGAGACAGTACTGTTTCCGCGCGCAAGACAACCGTTAGTGTAATATCCTGTCAAAAATCACATTTATCGAAGCCCTCCTCTCCCTCCTCCGTTCAATGTTGCTTTAGAAGGATTGCTCAGAGACCAGGGACACTTTTTGAGTATGTACAACATTGTTTTGAGGGGGGTAGGGGGAGGTAGATATGATAATTCCTTTTAAATGCTAAGAAATGTTCACAATTTGCCTAAGTGTCTCAACAGTTCTGTCCGAGATTGTAGCTCATCAGAGCGGCAGCCGAGTTAAAATAATTTTTCCTTCCACGAACTAATGAGAATTGTATTGTTTGTTCAACAGTCATGAATTAATCAGACATTTAGAAGAAGTTCGGTCGGTGAACACAGATTTAGCAGTGATGGTTGTAAATCAGGTCAGTGTCGTATTATAGTCGGAAGAACTAGGGCTAGATGACTCAAAAGAAACAAGCTTTAAGGTGGCTCGACTGGGTTTTTGAGTGACGATACCGTTTAGCTTTGATAAACTTGTGTACCACCACAAACGATCCAACGAAAAATCGATTGCCACAGCTGTACTAGAGAAAGATTAAAGTTTCTCAAAGTTAAAAGGTATCGTCGCTCAAAAACCCAGTCGAGCCACCTTAAAACTTGCGCGTCAAGATTGGTGATAAGGTGTTTGTTTGTTTTTATGCAGTAAAATCTTGGTTGCTTGCAAAACTGTGATTATTTTCTGTTAAGAAACGTCGACACACGAACGCGTGCGAGAACTGCCACTGCGTGAAAACTTTACGCAGACTGTAACCGCTGACCGTATAGTATTTAATGTCACCTGCACTGTTTATCCAGCACCTAATTTAAAATCACCTACACAAGCACCCTCCCAGTATTAGTTCTCACTAGTTGGGAGTACACATACTAAGTTCTAAGGTAAAAAGGTGTTTCCTCGCATAGCAGTTTTCGCGGCGCCCTTGCGGTTGGTTTTCCCAAATAGTCTTCAATATATTTTGCAAATAACTCGAGTATGAGTAAAAAAGCAACTTGATCAACCAAATCTGGTCTATTTGTCCAGAGCAAGAGATTCTGATTCATGTTCGAAAATAGTTATATGTGTAAGCGAAATTTCCTATAAAAAAGTTGGTCACAAAAGGGAGGCAGCTATTATCTGTATCAGAGAATAAATCATAATCTCTTAATCAGATAGCATGATGGCCACAGTATACTGTGTACTCGGTTTATGACATCGCTTTGAGGTGAATCGTTTTTCTTGCAGCTGTTCGACAATGCCATGATGTCCGCAGGACTGCTTTACGACCCACGCAGCATGGTGGGAAGGCTAAACACGCTGTTATCTAAAGCACTGGAGTCTTCCAAGTGATAACCCTGCGACACGGTCCCTAGCATGGTTTTATACACCTCTGCCAACTTCAATTGCGTTTTCTTTGTTGCCCGAGGCGAAAATAGACGTTGTCCGTGTAATATCTGAGCTGGATGTGGTCATCACAAGAGACCGAATGACTTCAATTAGCCCTTTAACTTAAGAGTGTCAAAAATCAAAATTCAAGAAAAATAACAAATTTCTTTTTTGTAAAATATTGAAAAACAAACGGTACCATACAAAAGCACTGCCGAAGAGGTTTCATTTGAATGGTCACACCACTATAGGATTTAGTCCACAGACTCAAAAGTTAGAACTACACTACGGATGTCTCCATCCGTGGGAGAAAAGGGATTAAAAATGCCACAGAAAACAAAACAATGCCAAGAATTCAGTAGCACTGTGCTAAATGCAGGAATATTTTTAAATTAGCTTGATCGCCATTCGAAAACTCGATCAAATGTGTTTCACTCAGACCCAAAATATGCAAGCAGAACGACTGGTGGTTGCTCAGTTGTTGTTTTATTATACGGTCAAACCTCTATAAAGCGGTCACCCTCGGAAAATAACCAACTGGGCCCGGTTGTTTGAAAGCCGATTAACGCTAACCAAGGGTTAAAAGTTAACCGAGGATTTCATTTCTCTACTTTATATAAAATTTTCTTATAAAAGCTAATTATTAGCTAAATATAAACAAAAGTTAAAGTGAAAACTGAAGGGCAAAAAAAAAATTTGAAACAACTTTCACTGATTAGTTATTTAGCTAGATTCAAAATTGACGCTAATCCTGGGTTAGCTTATGACAATCGTGCTTTGAACAACTCGGCCCTGATGACTGCTTGAGGTGGCTCCCATAGACTGGGTAATCGTAGATAATGTCGCCGGCGCTCGCTAGTGCTGCTTTTTGGTAGCTGGATTTCACGCTCCGTTTTACTCCCAGTTCACTAAAACCTGTGAAAATGTTAAAAGCAATGATGAAACAGTGTTCTACAACTATCTCTGTTAAAACAATGGCTTCAGTCGTGAATTAAAACTACCCAAGCAAATGCGTTTTTCATTGTTTACGTGGATTTAATAGACCTTATTCGCTTGGGCGTAATGACCTCTTGGGAGTTCAATTCTTTGTCTGAACGACATCCATATTAATGTATCTTCTCAAGCGTTAACGGAAAAGAAAGAAATAATACCCAGGGGAATGACACGTGGTCTCTAATGGGTAAACAAATTAGGTCTATTGTGATTTATATAATATTACGATAAGTGAACCTTTCCGATATTCCCATACATTTCCTCTAAATTTAAAAATACGAACGGTCACACAGTTTGTGTGGGCTTATTACTTCCATTTATCTGTTTCGAATCTGTTGCTCGAAAAGAAGGAAAACGAAGTCGCTATCGAATGGAACTCTCGCCAAATCCGGCAATAATGTAAGTTCCTTTTACTTGAAATGTTTCGTTTCATCATTTTCCTTTTTCTTATGTTGTAAATAAATCCAATCATCCATGAGCTTGAAGATGCTACATCAACTGATATAAAGTCACTAACACTTCGCCTCAGGCTATTAACCGCTTCACTTTTCTAATTTTGTGTTTTGAAACCCAGCCGCGGTCCTTTTTAGAAAGTTGACCTTATTGCACAACGAAAAACCTAACAAGCATGTCCATGTACATATTTATAACGCTAGATTTTGTAACTCCTTGAAAGAAATTACGAATATCCGTAACAGTCCTAACGGGAACTGTAAATGAAACGTCTTACGTATTATTTGCATAGTTATTTATGTCACGTGAATCACAAAATCGAGAAGAAAGGCGCCCGACCAAGGATAACAAAAAGTAATGTACTTTACTGTAAGCTGAGCTTCATTCGAACGTAAAACTTATTAACACGTCTAAACCCGGCTACCCTGGATCCAGAGGTCCGTTCTCTGTCTTCTCTGAATATCATGAGTAAAATTAACCGCATAAACGGTTAGAAGAAGCTCGCGAGACGGACCTCTGGTCACTCGAATATACAACCTCATTTCCATGCGAGGATCTAGTTCAGAATCTGAACTAGGTCGCTGATTGGTTACTCCTACTTGTTTCCAGACTCTACCGGGAGTTAATGATGCAACAGCAACTTCGATTGGCTGGACCAAAACAATTCGCCACGGGCGCGTGAAAAACCGGTTTCCCAAAGTGAAGCCACACAAACAACAATGACGGACGTAGATAGAGATTGCGGCTTTTTGCGATCTTTAAGAAACGCTGTGGATTACTCTGTAGTATCCAAATTTTCAAATATCAGAGAACTCAAGCCAGTTCAGAAAGAAGCGCTGTTGAAATCTATTCAGCGCAAGGATGTCTTGAAAAGAGGTGTTGACAGGCCAGACACGACTTATTAATTCGTGTTATCGTGGAGTGTGACCTTTAGAGTTTTGTTTGAACGAGGAAAATTGTTATCTCTATTTTATTTTTATCTCTAGCACGGTGGCGTGCTTTGGAGCTGCAGGTATTCTCGCTGAACGATTTCGCTGACCACCGGTAGGTGACAGGAAGAGAAATAAGTGTACTGAATTAATTGCGTGCGGATATCAAGGATTCTTTGTTTGTTAAATCTCTCGCCTTTGAAAACGGTTGTATCCAGAAAGTTTACTTCTTTGTCTGAGATTAATGTTTGTTTGCAAGGACAATAAAATCTTCTGTCTCCACTTTTTCTCAACACTCTACAGTGAAAAAATGTCATCGATGTATCTTTTCCACTGAGTGGATTTGATTCAATATTTCTGTCTCGACCGCGGAATATTGTCACCAGATTTAATGTAAACAAACAGGCACGCGTTGGTCCCCAAGGATTAAAACCGGTTTGGCGAGATATTCGATCCACAAATCGCATGGAAATGAGGTTGTGTACTCGAGTGCCCAGAGGTTTTTATTTTTTCTCGGCGCGTTGCGCCTCGTTGTCGCGGCTTCGCCGCTCAAACTCGCCGTTTTCACTAAAAAATAAAAACCTCTGGCACCCAGGGTAAAACCCGGCCGTATACTAAGCTAGATCGCAGAGGCTAAAACAATTACATCATGAAGATAAAAATAGACACAGGAAGCAAACAACATTGAGTTTACTACACTTGAAACTTGCCACTCAGCGATGTTTTTTATCATGCGTATGCAATCTTTTCTATTTTCAGCTACTTCATAGAGGTTAAAACGATTACAAAATGGAGATGAAAATAGACACTTTAGCTACATTGTGTAATTATTTTACAGATGTTCTAATTATTTTACAACCGTTACCGTGGTAGCTTGTCGAACTCGTATGTTAATACAATCATTTTGTCTTTTGTGTTGAATCGTTTTCTGGAATATTCATACACGGCTAAGCCATTGTCTACATCTACATATATAGCTTGAAAAATCCTTGCCAGGACAGTCAGGGCAAGTGCGATAAAAGTGTTTAATATTGACCTATATCATGTCCCACTTTTGCACACAACTAGTGGTGTATATTACTAGTAAAGAAACTGAAACGCATGAATGTAAACTGTCAGCAGTATAATCACATTTGTGAGCAGCTTGTTGATATAAAGGGAGCTGGCTGTGTTGGGATTCGTGTCGTACATTGTAACCATTGTGCCTTTGATTTTGTTTTCAACTTGTGTGCAAAATGTTCCATTTACTATCGTTGTATTGTACCGAGCACGACATGTCACTTCAAAATCCTCTTCTTTGATGTCTTTCAGAGAAACTGTATTGTTATAATATACCTGCGGTTCTCCAGTCTTGTACTTGACTGTAGTCGTCAATTCGACCAAGTATTCGTCGATTCCATCCAGCAGTGTCTTAGTAACTGAATCGTCCGGGAGACACTTGTTTCCTTCAGCGTTCAGCATCTTCTGCTCTTCATAGGTTAGCCTGACAGCTCGTTTCTCTGGGATGGACACATAACTGCCGTACATGGAATATCCGTGCCGGTAAACTGGAGCGTCGCTAAATGCATAACGATACACGATATAACCAAACAGAACTCTCTTGAACGTGTTCGAGCGCGAACCCAGTTTAGTTTGACTGACGATAACAGGGGAGCGAACTGTGGTCGCTTTGATCGGAGTGTACTTGGTGATTTTAGGTTTTGAGCTTGATCGTGAGCGCGAACTCGAGCGACTTTTTGAGCCTCTGGAGCCTCCCCGGCTTCCACCCCCTCGTCCTCTTGCCTCGGTTAACTCCACCAACACTATGGTGATGAAAAGAAGAAGAAGCACAGTAGAGAGCCGCATTCTTGCACACGAAAACAAAACTTTCTCTGATTTATTTGCGTTGATGATCTGTTCAAATACCTGACAAACATGACGTGACTTCATTGATGCGTGAACCGGGGGGCGTGAGGTAACTGACGTCAAACAGTGCTGAGTCTTTCAAATAATAGGGTGTGATTGCAGCCTTATTTTAGCGTTCTCTTAGGCGTACGGGCAATTTTTTGCCGGGGGGGGGGGGGGGGGGGGGATGAACAATTTGCCCAAAAAATTCTCGCAAGTTGCCCAAATTTTCAGATACCACGCAGCTCTTTACAACCTCTAATTTCATTGGACCTGTAGATCATGCAGCTCTATTGTTTTTAGGTCTAGGGTCTATTGTTAGCCATTGTTGTGTTGTTTGTTCTATTGTTTTCTCAACAAATCAGAGAAGACCTTGTAAGAGCTGCGTACTGCCCCAGTCGCAAAGAAACGAGGGTCGTACGATGCACTAACATAGGCCTACATATGAAGTGAAAATATTCTTACATATGAATTTATCATATGAGCTCGTAAAACACGTTAAAAGAAATAGCTGTCTCTGCCATTTCGACGGCCGAAAATATCAATGATACGATCCATGTCACTGTTGACTACAGAGTTGGCAAATGCCCTTTCAATGTTAATAAGTGTAATGTTACTGACATAAGTTTTCAATCTGCGCAACGCACTGAATGATCGTTCTGCAAAACACGATGTAGCAGGTATTACCGCAAGGATATGTACCACATTAGAAAACTCTGTAAACGTATCAAATAGATCATTCTCGTGCATCGTCTCCAGCATTTCTGAAACAGTCATGTAGCCTAATCCGTGCAAACGACGAAAACCCGTGTACATTTTCTGCTCGGCTTCCAGAGTCTTATACCTGCCAAGTCTCACGCCTTAGGCGTGAGTCTCACGCCTGCGAGCCCAAAACTCCGATCTCACGCCAACTCACGCCTTTTGAGCAATTTCTCAAGCCTAACTTACAGATTTGAGCTATCAGCCTTAACTGATCGCATGATCCAATTCACAGTATAGTTACGTTTATGAAAATTTGACACTTTTTTGTAGGCTTTTATCGTTCTGAACATTACGATTACAACTGGATGTTATTAAACGGAGGTCTGAGGTCCATGGGAACTTCCGAATTCTTCGGAACATCTTCGGACATATTCGGTATAGATCGGGTTGTCTTCGAATTTGGTCGGGTCGCCTTCGGAAATCAGCAACGCGGGAGAAGCTTTCTTTATCAGGTGTTCCACTGTGACAGATATTTCCTAAAACACAGAGTATTTCCTGGTCATTTCCGCTAAACCTGAGCTCAAGCTCGGGCAGCACCTTGTGGATGGACGCATAGTAAGTGTTAATACGGTGGTGCGATTCCGGTGTCAGCTGCGTTTGTCTTTGCGCATGTTCACCTACGAGGGCTTAATTCAAGACTGGAAATACCCCACACCAGCTAGTACAGTACCCAACAACCAAAAAATTACAAATATGTATATCAGCATATGATCTCCTTCACTTATAACCAGAAACTAATCACGTGCTAGGCAACCACTGTCTCGTGTGAATTTAACTGGCTTTACCACGCCGACTTCAGGTTAAAATAGAAAATATCTATCTCTTCGAAAAAAAACATGGAAACTTCTTTAAAAACTGGCTTTGCCCAAATTTCTCTTGCATGCTGCCCAAAATATCTGAGTTGCCCAAAATTTGGGGGGACTGCAGCCCCCCCAGCCCCCCCGGCCCGTACGCCTATGCTCGTTTCTTTGCGACTGTTCGATAAAAATTTGCGGCAGTACGCAGCTCTTACAAGGTCTTCTCTGATTTGTTGAGAAAACAATAGAACAAACAACACAACAATGGCTAACAATAGACCCTAGACCTAAAAACAATAGAGCTGCATGATATACAGGTCCAATGAAATTAGAGGTTTGGGCAACTTGCGAGAATTTTTTGGGCAAATTGTTCACCCCCCCCCCCCCCCCCCCCCTGGCAAAAAATTGCCCGTACGCCTATGCTTGCGAGTTAAGTGAAAAGCTAAATTTCAAATAATGCTGCTCTAGACGTAGTAAAAATGTAACCTCCACAGGGTCCAGAGGAGCTCTATTTGATCGTACAAGACGCTATTTTCTTCTTCTTGAAAGTTTAACTGATTGCGTTACATAAAATATGTACCGCGGGCCAAATTACGTAGGGCGCAATTATCTTCGGAAAGCGAAGCTTCCCGAACAAGGCTTCCGAGCCCGTAGTAATTTGGTCCGCGGTACTTATTTTGTGTAACGCAATCAGTTAAACTTTCAAGACAGCGACGATTCGAAGAAAATAGCGTCTTTTACGATCAAATAGAGCTCCTCTGGACCCTGTGTTTTAAGGAGATAAATGTCTTTCTAGTCTGTACTATATGCCTTCTTGACATTGTTTACACCGCGGACACCGGCCCTAATTGTTTCTATTTAATGTTTCATGTACATGGACACGAAACACGTAGTATTTAACCCCGCATAAGAGAACCAGTGATTTTCTGTGACAGGCTGAAATAGTTCTTATACATTGGATGAAGTGAGAAATCAGGCTGAATAGACTCTTAAACAAGGTCTTTCTTAGGGCCGATTTACACGGTACAACTTTGTCGCATGCGACGCGCTTAAAACATGCTTACGACATGCTTACAACACGAATTACTCCGTGTAAATCAACTCAAATGTGGGCTGGGAAATGGGATATATATACCCCCTTCAGAACCCTCAAACAAAGAGTATATTTTCGTCTTTTTCTTTAATAAACCTGAATATCGAAGCATGAATGAATTGTACTACAAATAAGTAATGCTCAATCGCTTTTTTTAATGGTTTCACTTTAATTAATAAAACTTTCTTTTAGATTTTCTGTCTTTCAAGTGCTGCTTGCTATGATGATGTCGAGAAGACCGAGAAGTGTCATTAAACTTGCACTTGCTGCAGCAGTTACAGTTGTCACCGCAACGCCTGCACGTAAGCCTGAATTTGATTAACTATTTCTTAGAAAATGCTTTTAATACTTGTTTCATGGTTCCAACAGACTTACTGCAACTTTGTCAACTTAACGTGCATTTGATTTAATTAAAGGATAGGTGTTCCACAAATTTTAAGCAGAACATGTTATCTTAGTGTTTCGATTTTGTTCTTTTACTTTCAACAAATCGTCCCCCCTGGTAAGAGAGAAATCACGCGATATGTTCAAATTGTTCTATCGTCTGACACTTTGCAAACGAGTCACTATATCTGCGTCACAATTTAACACTTTGAGAACAAATCACAGTTTTGATACAAATAGTTTCAGTTTTAAGGCTTACGTGGCGCATGCGTACCACTTTTCACCGACACTGAGGCTAATAATTGTTTTAACATACACCAAACCAGTGGATAACCTGCCCAAAGTACTTACTGCCAGGGTGATATGGCTGTGTTCATGCGTAAGGTGGTTGGTGTTCGAGTGTGTCACTTGCTTTTTTCGTGTTTTTACTTTTAACAAAAACTTATTGCTATGCGAGTATTTTCATCAATACCCTTAAGTCTCTTGGGTTCGTTTGAGCTTTCTCGTCATCTTATTTCCCTTATATTAATGTATATTTTAACTGATAACACGCGTTATTATAGCTTCAATGTATTCGAGTCTTACTTTTAGTCGCGTTAGCTGAAGCTAATCTCAAATTATTAAATAAACAAAACGGTGATTTCCGCTTTTATTTCTTGCCGTGGTATTTTTGTTTACACTTTGATCATTTAAGCGGAGCTTGACAGGACAGTTCGTGACGTTCTAAGCTTAATTTCAATTTTTTTATAAGAGTTTTTGTCCTTGATGATTATGATTTGACACATGTCTGTCACACTACTATTGCGAATATTATTTCTGGATGATACGCATATATTTATCTAAACCTGGACATTCTTAGAACAATCTTGGCAAATCACTAAGGGACATAAAAAATGAAGAATGTAGTCTTAAGCTAATATTTTTATCCTGTGTTTTTATTGTGAATTTTTATTAGTATTGTAAATTTTTTTATCTATCTGTGTTTAATATTCGTTATTTATATTATTGCAGGGCCTCACTGAAAAACACCTAGGTGACGCGAGCTACCTGGAAAAATAACATTATTATTCAATTATGGGCTTTGATATTGGCCTGCATTATCCTCAAATAGCGACAGTATCGAAATAAATTATGCGCAGCTACCGCCATAAACGAAAAGGAAAAGCGTCAAGATTGAGGTAGAAAAATATCTGTGAAAGTAAAGAAACCTGGTCCCATACGAGAATTCCGGTAAGGTACATGAAGTGATCACTGATATTTCATCGATTGTTGATTCTATTAGTAATGTTATAGAATCGACATTAGGATGAAATATTCAGTGGTATAGTGTCAGTAGTGTGCTTTTATTAAATTATGACTGCATGGGGAAGGTTTGGAGGCCATACACGAGAGATGCGGAAGAGTTTCTTCACTGTATCGACTGTATCTGAGAACACCAATAAATTGATAAATGTATGAGATATATTGTGCAGCCACTGAAGCCAATGCCAAAAACGAAAGGGAAAACCGTCGAGATTGGGGCAGGAGAATACCTGTGAAAGTAAAGAACTCTGTACTCTCTTCATACCTGTCTTGTATGGGACCTGATATTTCATCCATTGTTTATTCTATTAGCAATGTTATCGTAGAATAATTAGCCCAGTTATCAATGTGTTGAATTGTAAAACAGTTATAGTGCCCAAGCTTGCACATGCAATATCGCCTGACTTTAGCCGCCTCGGCCTGCGGCCTCGTCTGCTTTGGTGCTCACTCGTTGGAAAGATGGAGGGAAGAACTAAACTATGATTTTTGTGGGAAAGCGGATAAAAAATAGAAAATATAACGATCCAATCAACTTATACTGCGTTCACACTGAGGCAAAACATGTTTAGCCTGATCACGAATGAAACATGTTTCATTATCAAAAGTGTTCAATCAGGCGGCGCAATGATCATGATCGAAACATATTTACTCTGAGCATGACGAGGTAGTTACAGGGGGTGACAACTCTAAGAAGGCCTGTTTCGGGAGAAAAACAAAATTCTTCCGGAAATCTAAAGATTTTGCAGGGAATCGGGAGACTCGAAAAATTTTCGGGGAAACATGAGATAATGTTGTTAAAATTTCGGGAAGTATGAAATTTTTGCGAGAATGTCTCGGAAAAAATCGGGAAGATATTCCAAATTTTCGGGACAACTTTCAGTTCCACACAGTATTGCTCAGTCACCCAAGTCTGATCACGAATGAGACATGTTCCTCTATGAAAAGTGTTCAACAATAAACTGTCATTTATTTTATGTTTGGGGCGAATCACAATACTCAGCACTCATTGATATAAGAGTTTACATTATGTTCAGCTGATGAGGCTTTCAACTTTACAGCATCACTCAGAGCTAAAAAGGACGATTTTATTAAACACTGGACTTCAATGCAACCTCGATTCAAACGCAAAGTAGGAACGTAACGGATTTTAAGTTTTATTGTGACCAATCATGTATATAATTATTTTAATTTTAATGTATATAGAAACGTTTTTAATTAGTGTAGCTAGAAACACAACCCCACAAGCAAGATTTTGCTTTAACTTTTATCGTGCATAAATAAAGGATGTTGTTGTCATCTTCACGGTCAATTGCACTAGCACATTAAGACTGCGTTTGAACATCGTTATTAGACTTATTATTTTTTCATAACAATTTTTAAGTTCATTGATGGTTTTTTTGCAAGTGTTCAGCTGTTAAATGCCCTCTTATGTGCTGGACTCCTTAAATTTCTTTTTACAGATTGTTACACTGTTAACAACCTGCTGTTGCTGTTAATTGTCTTAATTGTAAATATGACGGTTTCTTTTATTTCACTTTTCCTCGTAGCGTTATTCAATAATGAATGTTACTTCCAACATTTGTGTTCACAACTAATTTGTATTTAATAACTTGAAGATGTAACGTTTACGGCTTTGTTTCAGTTCATTGTACTTTGCTCGGGTTATCGAAGACATGTTCGAAGATTCTATAGTGAATAAATCATGAAATGGAGCTACAGTGACGTGAGATTAATTTTAATTATAAATTGCGGATTGTGTTCGATTACCGAACTCAATCGAACCCAATAATCGGATTGGGTTCGATTGAGTTCGATCACCGAACCGTTCGATTCGCTACGCCAGGAACTACCTCACAAGGTAGCTTCGGTAGTTTCGTCTGATCTAAGCCAGACGAAACACGCTAGCCCAAATTTCGTCTCCTTGTCAAACATTACACTGCTCTCCGTTCACAGCATCAAACAGATAATTCGTCTATACTCGATGTAATGAGACCCCTGTTCTAACAGAACATCAGCAGGGGGTTAACGATTTTAGATCTCTCAGAAGTCCGTCGTGATTTGTTTGTTTTGTATGTGTGTTTCCGTTATCTGCCATCTCAATTCTCTATTTTCGAATTGCCCATAATACACTTTGTTTGCCCCCCAAATTTTGCATAAACTATTGTTTTTAAATGCTCTTGGGAGGACTGCATATTCCCAAGAGCATTTCAAAACAATAGTTTATGCAAAATCTGGGGGCAAACGAAGTGTATTATGGGCAATTCGAAAATAGAGAATGTCTTGACATTTATCAAATACTTTTAGCGACAGTTCCTGTTTACAAATACTGAGTATTGTCATTCAGATTTGCCCAAGAACTCTTTGTTTCAGCATCCAATAAGCCTCTGGTTGGTCAATAGGTCACGGACGTGACTGGATCGGTCTTAGGGTCTAATGTTTTTATTATGTATTAATTACGGCTTTTGAAATGAATTCTGGTAGTTTCAGCAAAATGACGCCATAGTGAATCGCCCATTTAAAATCTCTGACGGTTGAATCTTGTAAGGTACCTCAAACGACAGGTAAGCTTACATTTACTGACAACCAATTCATTGTCAATTTTATACAAAACACGATAACATGATTTCCTCAGTGTGGATAGCATTAAGGCATTTCAAATTTGTTGTTTACCTTGTTCAAGGAACTACATTTTGTGTTAGCCTGTGTACGGCAGTCGCCCCATCCCCACAAGAACCTTAAGAAAACTTGGAGAAGTTGCTTCTTCAATTTTTCACGAGGAGAGTGAGCGGCTGTACACAGGCTAGTTTGTAATAAAGAATTTATGTCGTATGCGTTTCTATAAAACGTTTCCAAATGAGTGGTTTTAAACTGATTTGGATAAGATTTCCGTATAACCCCAAACTTTAATTATGCATGAATGTGCTATTGTTTTTATCTCCTGTAAGTTAATGTTTAACTTACAGGAGTATTATGTCGTCTAACCTGCATTCTTTGTCGATCCATGGGTACATTTTTTGTTAGCTGCATTTTTGTTAGATACTATTAATAGACTTTATTGGACATGAGAGTCGAGTAGCATATTTTTTTTGGAAGGGGTTTAGCGAGCGCAGGTTTGTGGCGTGATGAAGCGATATATTCATAGCTTGATTTAGTTAACTGAGATTTTAGAGAACGTTAGAAGAGAGCAATTTATGTGGCGATATTTTAGTTTGTAGAGGTCTGAGAAGTATTGAGAAAGGGAAGGGTTTTAAAAGAGTTTGGGAAGGGTTTGAAAAGCTCAGAAAGCTTTAATGTTAAATGTGAGGAGCATGAAAATGTCTATGTTTTTTAAGTTAATTTAAAACCTGTGACTTTTTGCTTTGTAGTTTACGGTATGTGCATTTTGAATTAACCTTTTAAGCGCCAGTAGTGATCAGTACCAAATTTCTCCTTGTAGTATCAATGTACTATTAAGTACAGAGGTAACAAGAATTACGATAATGATCACCCAAGATGAGTTCTCTTGATCCTTTAACAATTTCTCCTGATTTGTCTTATACGAAATGTATGGGGACCAGTAAGGAGAATTTGTGCTTTGAGTTGAATTAAATATTGAAAGAAAGATACTCACAGACAGTCGAGTCCGCGCCAGAAATCACTGGCCTGAATGAACGAAAGTTCTGGCGCTCTCAGCTTAGACATTCTTGAGACATTCTTTTAACCTTAAACCGCTTATCTCAATGAAGGTCAATAAACACGTCGATTTTAATTAAATGCGCGAATTCCTATAACGTCTATAACTAAAATAGATATTTTCAAACGAAAGGAAAATATGAAATGTAATTGTGAAATATAGGTTTGGGTTATTAAAATTCTGAGTTTTTAAGTTTAGGTATTAGTACAAAACGCGTTTTTAGAGGAAAATATAAGAACATATGAAAACATATCAAACATTAAATCTGAACACCAGACATTGTGTTTGTGTGGTTGTTTTGTGAAGTGAAAAATGTTTCTTCCCAAAATGATAAATGGGGACTCCCTCGATCCGAATATGCGAGTTTTAGTGAGTATAGAATCCTTTGCATCCCATATTTTTCGAGCCGGAAAGTTCGAATTTGGCGGCCGGATCGGAAAGTGTCGATCTCCATTTTGCGCGCGATCAAAACGGTCGTATTAGGAGTGTCATAGCGAACAAGAGGGATTCGAGGAGATGAAGCACTTTACAGTGGCATGTCACCACTTTTTTTTCGAGCTACAAGCACTGGGATCGGAAAGTGAGAATACCTATATGTGATTTGTTTAAGGGAAAGGATTAAGGAAAGAAGCGGACGCATTTTGCCTGTGTACACGATTTATGTTCGGTCAACTTTGACAACTTTCAACCCGCTTGTGAACTACTCTTATCAACGAATGATCCAGCAGCCTTTTCTCTAACATGTCATACGCAAACAAAATGTGAAGCTATCCAATTATTGCCAAGGATTTGGGAATAGGTTCCTTTACCACAAAATGGACGATTGTTTCATGTAATTCTGTTAATTACTCGAGAACGCACCGCCGGAAGAGTTAGTGTGCAAACTATTGTACTCGGACAGGACCCACCATTTTACAAAAAGACTGGTGGTCTCTTTATGTACCCCCTCTCCCCCGCCTAAAAAGATGGTGTCTTGTTGGTATAGCCCCCATTCTATCAGGAGTAGAAACTGGGAGAAAGATAAAAATCTTCCTGGGCCATTTTACTGGCAATGCAAGCTTCATGTTGTGTGTATATTTCTATGAACTGTTTCTGTTTTATTGAGGTGTCCGTGAGGATGTCTGTTTACTCAATGACAGTATAGTGTACAGCCGCCCCTTCCTTTGAAGAAAAGCTAGCCATACACATGTTCAATGACAACTTCTCCCTTTATTTTGTGGCTTTAAGCCTGAAATAAAAAAACATATTTTTGGCAGGCTAAACCTTGTCTCAATAATTTATTTTACCTGCTTCACAAGCCACATGACCGGTCAGAATATCCACCTATATTGTATGTCTAAAGCAGAAGTAAGAAATGTCTTGTAAGAAGTTGTGTACTAGTACCAGCATGTAAACTTGTAAAAATAGCCCTTTATAAGGGGTGCTTACCATTTGTAGGAAAAAACCGGTTAGGGTGACCTTTACATAATGGTAATTGATTTTCCAAATATACCGACCAACCGATGAGATTATCCTGGTACCCAGGCCGTTCACTCGATTTATAGCACGAAATTCCACTGATTTCTGCTATTCCTCCAGTAAAACAAGTGCTGGGGATGGCGTTTCTGTGGTCCATAGTGTCGGAGATGAATAAGCAAGAACCACATTGTTGACGAGACGCCATATTGAAAAGACAACTAAAACCGCGCGAAGGTCCTTCAAGAGAGCCTGGAAACGGAAGTATCGTTCAAATGGTACGGATAACGAAACGAAAAAAATAGTGGAGGTAGTCCACAATTTCCGAACAGATTTTCCGGAAATTATCTGCTCCATTCGACTTTCAACCGAAATTTCCGGATTTTTTGGCTAAATGGAATGCGCCCAAGATATCCATACAAAGCAAATAAAGTAAGCAAGGTTGATATTGCGTAGAACACTTAACGCGGCAACGACATGATACGGAGCCCAAACTGAAAGTCGATGTAGTAGCAGCCTTGCTTACTCTATTTGTGTTCACATTTTTGGCTAATTAGATCTTCTCTAGATCCTACGTACAGCGGCAGCATTTCGTGTGCGGTCCTTTGCCAATTATTTATACAAAGCAACCACGTCTGACAACATAATTTTCTCACGCTTTCTTGCATCATTCTCACTATTCGGAAATTCAAGACATTTACGGTATTCTCACCAAACGGTCCAAAAGCGTTCATCATGTACGGTTTACCCCATTTCGATTGAAAATGACGTGATAACGGCTTTATAATGACATCGTCCCTCGTGATACTCGAAATAACTCCTGGACACTCCTCGTCACTAACAGTAACAACAAATGAGGATTTAAACTCAAGAAACCGCGTAAGGTAAGGTAAAGTCGCACACGAGCCACGATGGCCCACACGGCCGGAGCTTAAACCCGGTTTCTGTAGCATGAAGCAACTAGGAATATTGCTACTCCCCCCTGGATGGGATGCTAGTCCATCGCAGGGTTACCCCCAGCATTTTGTCGCCGGTACCCATTTATACACCTGGGTGGAGAGAGACAGTGTGGAGTAAAGTTTCTTGTCTAAGGAAACAACACGACGGCAGAGACCAGGCATCGAACCACCGACCTTCAGGTTGAAAGTCCGACGCGCTAACCACTAGACCACCGCTTAAACTCAAGAAACCGCGTACCCTTACGTAAATGCCTAATTGTAACATCGAAAACAATATTCAGACATAATATGACAGCAATGCATGATGGGAAGAACTTACAGGAGATAGCCCATAGGGCACTTTGATTCTTTAGGCGTTCTATTTTTTGCTTGTAAGAACCGTATGCATAACAAATGTATGGGGTTATACGGAAATCGTTTTTACCCTTGACACCTGTGCAGAGTAGATGCATGATAGTTTGGTTTTTGTAGAAAGCGTCAGATTAGGTGTCACTCAGCGCTTTGAAAGCCAGAAATTTTCGCATGTCCGAGTAACGTTCTTGACTGAGCTATTCTGTTTTCCACTATTTGCCTGTGTGCAGTTAGCCTGTTAGACTGCTAGCAGTCCCTCTCTGGATAGTCGAGCGGGCGAACAAATTGGAGCGGCGAGCGAACCGAGGGGGCTCTGGGGACAGCTAGCAGTCTATTAGCCTGTGGATACAGCCGCCTCTCATCGCTCCCGGCCGCTTGGGGCGTTCGCGCGAGAAGCATCTCCTGTTTGCCCTGAAAAATTCCATACTGACGACGTAAATCTGAACCGAATCCGGACAGGAGAGATGATTGGTCCGCTCCACAATCTTGCATGATATACCTTTTTACCGTTGAAAGGAATATATTAATTTCAATGATCATTATGTGATGCCTGAAGGTGCCAGGGGGCAAATTCAATATGGCTTCCATACCGGTAGTTTTTATCGGTAATTGTTTCATGCTCCACAAACATTTCGCCAAATAAAGGAGTCCAGTCTTGACGATCGCAACAGTGTCGCAATGTTGTCCACCAGCATCTTTCGCTCCTCAAAAAACGTTTTAGACAGGAGAGACAGGAGAGCTCTGTGACCCCATTCAATCTTCCATTCCGGCCAAATACTAATTCATAATTCGGATTATGCCAAATTAGCGACGGGTGATTAACGTCATCAGTATCGACTTTTTCAGGGTTAACTGCCGCCATTACAGACAGAAGTATGATGAATTAATCATCACTCAGGACTTTGGACAAACTCATAATTCATTGGCTAAGATTTGTGCTCAGGAGAAAGTTAAGCATAAAAATTAAGAAGTGAAATACTCCAAGAATCTTGATGTATTTTGTAATGTGAAAATGGCGAAATGTCGTCTTCGTTCCGATCTGTAGTCGTATATTTTTCTTGAAATCTGGAACCACTGATCAAATGGAACCACTAATCAAATGGAACCACTGATCAAAAGGAACCACTGATCAAAAGGAACCACTTTTCAAATGGGAACAAAGACGACGTTCCATCGTATATCTCTTGACAAAATGCTCCAAGATTACTGAAGTATTTTGCAGCCTTCTTCAGAAATTTTAGGCTACCATTTTGAACGGGGAAAACAGGTTACAATGTTCTTTACAGAGAACACAGTCACAGCCATGGGCAACAGGATAGATAGCTGTTATAACTGCCGCTGGTCATATCAGTGCATATTTCCTTGCATTCGTTTCTGTACGTACACGGGACGCCGGGTGTGGTACAACTTTGACGGGACGGAAATGGTGCAACCACTTGTTCACGTGTTCCATCCCGAGGACTCACCTGTGTACACGCTTCCACGTGACCTCTACGGTATTGATGATGACCCGGATATTAGGAATCAACTGGCAAATGGTGCGTATAAACAAAACATTACCTGGTAAATGGTTCGTTAAATTCAAAAGTACCAGGGGTTCCTCGATCTAGTTATGAGGCTTTAAAAAGACTTAATATATGTAGGTTGTTGCAATATTTCATAACGTAAAGAACTGATGAGCAAATTCCGGACAAACGCCGAGAAAAGTATTTTGTGTATTTCTCCCCCTACATACATAAAGGTCCCGTTGCACGAGGCAATTTTTTCCTGCAACTTGCAACGCATGCAATGCTGACGAGACCCGTTGCGAGACAAGTTGCAGATGAAATTACGCTTGTAACACCTTCTCTGCGAAACTTGTTTCTCAACGAAAAATTGCGAGTTGCAGAAAAAGTTGACCACTTATCTACTTTTTGCAACGTTGCGAGACAAGTTGCAAACGTGTAACATGTAATCAGCAACTTGTCTCGCAACATGTCGCAGCGGCTCTCGTCAGCGTTACGTTGCCTTGTGTAAAACCACCTTTTTGCATGGGTTGACAAAAAAAGGTTTTGAGGGCTCACGAGATTGATTGTTTTTTTCCAAAATAGTAATTTAAGTAACAAGCACCCATTGCGTTGCTCCTCGAAGACTGAACAAACTTCGCCTTTTATTCTTGCTGGCGTTCCTCCCGTATTGCAAACATGAATGAGGGGGCTGGGAATGAGCTTCAGGAGGATCTTTGCCCATGTTCTCTCAACGTGTACATATCAATGCAACACTATCTTAAAACTAAAGTTTGGTTTCGATTTTCTGACTTTTAAAAACCAACCATAATGTCAAGAAAGAAACAAGCTTTTTCAAAGTGTACCAGGTAAGTCCTTCAGTTTTCATAATTTAACCTGTTATAGATACAGCAAGTCGAGCCAAATTCAAATAGATAGACTTTCAACGGCAATCCTCGATTCTTCTCTATGAATTGATTATAAGCTAAGCTAAAAAAAATTAAAAATAAAATCGATTACCAAGCGTTTCTGTCTGTACACGCACGTTTTCTTATGGACAACATGCCAAAAATGACTATCAATTTACCGAACATTTTTGACAGAAATCGTCGTCTCATAACGCTAGAAATGGAGTTTAAGAGCATCAAGATTTCAAAATTTTCTGGGGAAGCCATGCCCCCTGACCCCTCTAAAGGCTCGCGCCTTCGGCGCTCACAAAATAATTCTCAATTCCATTTCATCCTATTAGCCCTACCACTTTAAAGTGTGCTCCGCGGTCCCTGAAACTGAGTCGCTACCTTTTACTGTTTAACTCTTCACTCCCGGGGTCAATTACGGAGACATGTGGTGTAGTTCTTACTTTTGAGTCTGTCGACGAAATTTTACCTACATTGATCATACTGTGAATTTGGTGACCACGTGTTTACGCTCATATGCAAGGGACGGTTTGCTGGTCTATATGATAGCTTACCTATCTGCATCCGATCAATTAACTAACATTTATTAGTGTCGAGTGTGAAACGTTCGGTGATATTTTTATTCATACAGGCCTTGATTCTCCTGGTCAGCTAGCAGCTGTTTGCAAGTATGCCACCGACAGGAATTATTCAATTCGTGCCGTGGGAACAGGCTCTTCTTGGTCCCACCTCACGCACACACGGGACATAATGGTGAACATGAGATCGTTGGAAAGGATTCTCACGCCTGAGCCCCTATCCAGAACGGACAACATGAATCATGAACACGTGGACATCGAAGTCGAGGCGGGGATGCTCGTTGTTGATTTTGCTGAGCAGCTGGACACAAAGTATGGCCTCGCGCTTGATATGATGGGGAATTACGCTGGTCAAACAATCGCAGGCGTAGCTAACACGTCAACTCATGGGTCGGGGATATTCAGTGGAACATTGGTAACTTAAACATTAAGCACTTAGCTTCGTATTCTGATCGAGACGTTTCTTCACATTCAGTGATTCGGTTTTTCTGGCGCCAACTTTTATTCACCTGATCATAATCCCAGTCCCAATTCGCCCCCAGACTCAAACCTGGCTCAATGTAATGTAGTTCATACTAGGAGTCTATGTACGAGACCTCCGGCAAGTCTGACTTGCAATGATTCATTAATATTCCAGTCAATACTATCAGGCAGTTCTTTTTCCATGGTACTGCTTCTGTCTCGATATTTTGAAAAATATATTTAGGACTTGTTTTTAAATGTATTATGATTTTCTTGTTTTGAATTTTGTGTCGGTCGCTGTATACACGCGTAGTTTTTTATGGAATAGTTGGTGCTGTTGATTAAGTGCGCGCGATAGTACAAATAACCATACAGGAAAAACAAGAAAACAATTAAAGATCACAATAAAACAAACTGGCTTGTACCGAATAAGCCAAATTTAAAAAATGACGATGGAGAACTTTTTTCGAACGATCACGAACACGTGACCTGAGAGGCGTCAATTTAGTACATAGGCGTCGGTTACATGGAGCGGAAACTCAGGACGAATCAGTTTCGATCCCACACCCCTCTCCACGGAGAGGGCCCTATACAATGGATGGAAATGAAGGCCGCTGACCATTTGCTATGTAGTTTCATCAGTCATTTGAATCGTACTTGTTGTATTTTAATAAACGAATAAAAGCAAGGCTGATTCGACAGTGAAGGAATATAATGAAATTTATCCAATATTTCGAAAGGCGCGGCCTTTCTTCTTCAGGGTATTACAAATAATGACTATGGGTAACTAGGACGTTACAATTTAAATTTACGTATACCGGCAATATGATGCTATGATAACATATAATACAATGGAAAAGTAACCGTTGAAGATATAAAGCTTAAAAAAACGTTACAAAAGAGATATAAAATGAAAATAGAAGAACATGTAGCATATGAATAAAAGTAGATATAAACGGAAATATCATCTTTTTTATTAATTCCTAGAGGTTCAAGACTCCCATATAAAAATGACGGGGGTGCTCGTCGTACCTTTTATGGGTCAAAATTTTTAGATTGGTACAGCTCAGGGTACTTAAATCTAACATGACCACCGTTAGAATTATCGCGGTACCTTTTAGGGTATTGAGCCAAAAAAATATGACAGAACATGATATTTGTTGTTTTAGGGGTAAAAATTATTTTGAACCACGCCCATCAAACGAGATCCTGGTACATTTTAGGGTGTTTTTCGAAAATTTCCGACGGACACCCCCGTCATTTTTATATGGGAGTACCCCCCCCCCCCCCCCTCCTCCGGGTATACAGCTATTTCATTAACGTTGTCGGATCCTAAAGTTCAAAGCCAAGACCGCTAGGTAGTATGGTTAGTTGTGAATAGCTTTACTACCTTACTACCATACTACCTTGCGGTCTTGGTTTTAAGCTTTCATCCGACAACGTTTATTGAAATGGCTGTATGCTATTGGAACGTGTTGCTACATAGCGGTAATCATAAATGGATTTTCTTTTGCAGTCTACTTTGGTTGTGGGTCTTCATTTAATCACAAGCGGGGGAATCCAGGTGAAAGTGCGCGGAGGAGATGAAACTATTGATGAGTGCAAACAAAAGATAACCAATGCCAAATATGGAGAAGATCCTGTTGAGATAAACAGTGATGATGTGCTGAAGGCATGCGCAGTAGGGCTGGGAAGCATGGGTATAGTTTACTCCATCACATATCGCTGTGTTCCCATGTACAAATTGGCTGAAAAAAGGGTGATGGCGCATGTTCCTTGGACCTCGGCCGACGAGTTCAAGGTCCCAGACGAGTTTGAACATATTTACACAAACCGTGAACTGGGGGAGTACTTTTCATTTTTTGTCAATCCGTATCCAATGGGAAGTGGGTAAGGCGTTAAATATATATGTCATTATTTACGCTTCGACTGTTGTTACATTAAGGTGACATTAATTGTTACCACATAACGCACTCGACGTCATGCTATTACGCTGTAATGCAGCGGTCTCTATGTCCAGAAAACAAAAAAGGTATTATTCTACAGAATAACAGAGCAGGATAAAAGTCTGGACCCACGTAATAGCGTGACATCGAGTGCGTATATTATCGCAATTCTCAAGCCAGTTATTAGCATGTTTCGGAAAATTTTTCGCAAAGCAATCGAGCATTCTGTTTGATGCAAATGAGTTTTTTTGCTAAAGTTGTGCACGTGCATATGAAACTTGAAAACAATACCCGTGAATAATGGGACGCTCACTTGTAAACACAAAATCTGAGGGAAAAAAATGAAACATGAATGAAACATTTGAGGCCTTATTTAATTGCCTTGCATGTTTTCAATGTCCTTGAAACTTGCAGGCCATATAAAGTAACGATTAATCTCGAGATTGTCAAATTTTAAAAAACGTTTGTCAAGCGGTTTCCAAATTATCATCACATTTGTAGGCGTACACCAAATTACATACAAAAATGACAAAAAGTGCGGCTGAACGCATGTTAATCAAATCCTTCTTTCTCGCAATCGGCCAAAGCAATCGCCCTCACTTTTTCAAACACGATTTAAATGGAATCAAACTACTATGAGATGAAACTACATTCCAAAAGCGCATCGTTTTCTTGAGATATTAGCCAATTATGTCGTTAGTATGTTTTTCACTGTATTTGTAATCGCCAAAACTTTATCCCAAAAAAATTTCAGAAACGCTCTCATAGAATTTGTTCAATCTTTGCCACATTCGAGGCGGCTACTGGAGATACAAGCTCCCTTAAGCGATTGCCGAAAAAACCTCCTGGTGCCGAGAAATACGACGGAAAGAAAAAACGTCATGGCGTCATTACGTTGCTATGGCAACTTCGATGTTAATTTCACACTGGTCTTAACAAACTTTCGTCTTTATCTATTACAGCTGTGGTGACCATTTGTCCATAGCATTGTTAATGGCGTTGTAGTTAATGCTCAATCTTGGAGGGTATCGCCCCCAAAAAATCCAGTCGAGCCACCTTAAACGAACTCCCTTAAATCATTCCCACGCATAAGTCCTTTAAAAGTCCAACCGACAGCAAGGAATCCCCAGCAAAAATGTCATCTATTCCGAGGGTTTAAACCACTTATTATATAAACCGGCGGCTGCAACGCAGTCTACAAAAGCTCATCACCGGATGACATTTAAAATAGATACGTTTATTCTATATAGGATAATGCCTGAGCTCCGAGACCTTCTTAAAAATAATGACCGAGCGCGTAGCGCGAGGTCATTATTTTTAAGAAGGCCGAGGAGCGAGGGCATTATGCGATTTAATGCACCTTTCCATTGTTTTAGAACAAGGGAAGCCAAGAATAGCTTGAATGGTTTGCTAATTAAAGAGTCGTGAAACACTGTATGAAATCCCGTTAGGATTTGCAGCCCTCATGTATCACAATTTGAATATCTGCCTTTTCTCAAGGGGTTTAGTGTTTTTAGGCTTTTCTTTCAGTTCAGCAGCTGAGTTCCATAACGCTTTAGTCGATATTGCTTTTACTGCCAATATGTCCAGTTATTTGGAAAAACGTTCATTCGAGATGATGAGCGATGGTTTAGATGATTTGTTGTCGCAGGCGGTGGATGAATGCGAAAAAGAAGAGGTAGTTTTAGACGATGGACTTGATGAAAGTCTTTCCCAGAGTCTTGATATGTTTGAGCAGAAGAGTTGTGAAGACGACGCTATCGATATTACCGACATGTTTGAGGTTGCCCGAGAACTTGTAAAGGGTATGCTAACGTTGAATGTCACGAGAGATGTGTTGTAAGAATTGTCAAGACTTATATTGAGCGATGTCCTAAAGGATCTCTAGATAAAGCTTTTTACTTGAAGCCATTGCGAAAGTACGAAAGTGACAATGCTTGGTTTTCTATTGTACCTTTGGGTCATAATAAACTCAATTCCATGATTAAAATGATAATGGTTGAAGCTGGAATTAAGGGATATTTCACTAATCACTCTTTGCGAGCAACAGCGGTCTCAAGATTGTCTCAAGAAGGTGTAAACGACAAATTGATTCGGGGTGTTACTGGGCATCGATCGGAAGCTCTTCAAAGTTACAAACGGGAAACAAATGAACAACTAGTTAAAGTTTCAAAACTAGTGCACGGCCAGTCCAGTGAAACCACAACCAGAGAAAATGTTGCTGCTACGCAGATTCCAAATGCTTTGGGTCAATTACTTTGAATATTTCAGGTGGAAATTGTAATATTACCATTAACAATAGCTAGAAAAAGTTTGTAATTGCTAAGTTATAATTGACAAATGCGAGAACTTCTGTAAACTATGTGACAGAGATAAAAGTAAAGGCTCTTCAATTTTGGTTGTCCTAAAAATTATTGTGGTCAACTAAGTAGAACCGAGCAGGTCATTATTGCGACCAGGTCATTATTTTCAATAATGACCTCCTGTTCCACATCACTGACCACAATAATGACCTGCTCGGTTCTAAAACAATGAGAAGAATCATGGTTATTGAAAATAAGAACCTATTCAAAACAAAGAAAAGGTGCATTAACTATGGCGCACCATTCTTGCCTCTACTCTACTTCACTGCTTGATATTATATTGAACAACAGGTTAATAAAAACATTGGATGAATCATCATAGATAATGGTCTTCCTTTTGTCTTGTTCCGGTAGGGTTAATAAAACTATCGACATGGTTGTTCTTAAAGCCTCGCGAACAAATCATTCGCCCACGTGCTGTGCGTGCTGTGCGTGCTGTTGCAGCCGCTGTGGAGGAAGAGGGATAGCGGAAATAGGCTGCTTACAGACTGACTGCACGGCATCTTGTCTCCAGGGCTGCGCAAACTGCTGCCCCACCTGTATACCACGACTGACCAATTTTGGTTTGAAGCAGTTTGCGTTTGATAGCCCAGATGATGTGTATGTGCAGAAGTGGTACAATGTGCTACAGTTCACCAAAGGGAATATTCAGTAAGTTACAATAAGAATGCAGAGTCGGTGGAGCGTAAATCAGGGGGAGGGAGCTGAAAAGTTGAAGGGAATGTACAATTTTCAGGTGCCTGAATATAAGCTTTAAACACTATTGTAAGAACAATACGGAAGCTTATTTATTTTATTTATGCAGCGCGTGTGGAAAGGTCAACGACATCTAATTCAGTTTTGTCATGTTAGCGTATTTTCGTAAGATGGTCCCTTTCTTTAATGAACAATATCAGTTTCCAGGCCGGAATCGAACAAATGACCACAAGCATGTGATTTTGGAAGAGTTGCTCGATTTTGGAAAATATCTTTGCAGCTGAAGAAAACTCCCCCGCGGACAAATGTCTGCGCATGCGTCAAACCATAGCCCGTTTTCCGGCGCAGACCAACATAAATAAATAACTATATTTAGAGAGGAAAGCCACATCAGCCGTGGCTGGTTTTCATGCAAATCCTCTATCCAGATCAAATTGGAATTTAAAAAAGCTTAAAATGTTTTTAGTAAATCAGCTTTCTAAAGGGATGTTTCTTATTTTTTGCGCCCTGTAATGCTTGAGCAGAGTTCCGCAGAGTTCTACGTTATTTTCCATAATTTTGTCGCGTGTAGTTTTAACCTCTGACCAAACGAAACGACGGCTCTGGGGTCGACATTGCGCATGCTTACAGTTCAGATCACATGACCTTAAAATCTTCCAACAGCACCTACTACAAGTAACTAAAGATCAGTTTGGAAATCACGTGATCTGCTATTCTTGCTGCCATTTCGAGAAGACCCTGGGGACAGGTTTCTGGCCCTGGTTGTTCAAAAGTTGGATTGCGCTATCCAGCGGATAAATCACTATCCAGTGGATAACACAATTGGTTTTGCTAATGCCTATCCGCTGGATAGTGATTTATCCCATGGATCGCGCTGTCCACTTTTTGAACAACCGAGGCCTGGATTCGACAATGTAATGTGATGTTATTCTCGGTAGAGTCTACCTTCTGTAGCTCAGAAGGAGGTCGGACACTTATTGAGAATTATATAACGTAATGTCGACACTTAGAATTTTATTTTCAATAAGTGTAAAAAAGAAAATCTAAACTGAACCTGTGACTTCAGCCAGGCTTAGACTTACATAGCCTACCGTACCACTGTACCACCGTAGCTTCTCGGGTTGCTTAGGCCTAAATTTAACTATATAATCTGCTAACCCCAACCTCAACTGAAAGCTAACCAGTTACTCCGTTATATAAGTCTCAATAAGGTGTCCGACCTCCTTCTGAGCTATGGAATCTAGACTCTTCCGTTATTCTCACGCATTATCTTCCAGTGTGCGCACAGCTGAATTTTGTTTGCCGCTGGAGCATCTCAACAGTGCCCTTTCTATGGTGATACAGAAGGCTCAAGAGTACGCACAATGGCATCGACAGTACTCCTTGCTGCCTATTTATGTGAGACTTGTGAAAACCGATGATCTGTTCCTGAGTCCAGCAAGCAAGTTTAGACCTGGATCTGATGAAACTACCAACGAGCATAACTGCTATATTGAGGTGAGAGTGCATATAATTAATATCCTTACCTAGTAATAATAATAATAATAATAATAATAATAATAATAATACTTTATTAACAAATTTCTTAAAACAATCTTAAATTTACAATATAAAATTACAACACATGTATAATAATTACAAAATATATAATAATGAAAGACTCCTCAACATTACATTTTTAAAATGAAAACTGATCATTGTCTTAAAAAAAATAATAATAGTAATAATATACATTTTATATAGCACCACTATCCATAGCAATGATCAGAGCACTTTTTATATCTATAGCGCCTTTTCTTAGCGATTCAAAGGTGTTAATTGCATACAAAATACACTCAAAAGATACTGTTAAATTCGGAGAAAGCTTAAACGTCAATATATACAGCTATTTCAATTAACGTTGTCGGATGAAAGCTCAAATCCTACAAGCCAAGACCGCAAGGTAGTATGGATAGTTGTTAATAGCCATTGTGGTGAATTTATGCATATGAATCCCATACTACCTTGCGGTCTTGGCTTTGAGCTTTTTTCATCCGACAACGTTAATTGAAATAGCTGTATATATATCAAACAAGAGTACATCATCAGGATTTCCAAACCCCGAGAAGTGGATTGAAAAAACGAGGCGCAGCCGGGTTATTTTTAACCCACTTCGAGGTGTTTGGACATCTGATGAAACACTCTTTCTAGTATTTGATATAGCTTCGCAAACTGAGTCATTAAATGCAGAGATTATGAAGGAATACAATCGCTAAAATATATGCTAATTAGGATCGGGTCTCCAAAGCACTGTTACGCTTGTGATTTTCTTTTGTTAAACAAAGTTGATGAATTATTAATGAGTTTGAGACTGATGTCAGTTCATAATTCAGACAATTATCACCACTATCATCATCATTATCAATATCTCATCGTCATCATTAATTACTAATAATAACATAATATTTATACAGGATAACCCCGTCAGTGTAAAAACACTGGTATCAAAGGGGGTCCTGTTGATTACTAAAATACAATAATGCTAGAATAAAAAGTCCCTACAAGATATAAAAATATTTAAAACTACTAGAATAAAAAGTCCCTAGAAGTCCTTAAAAAATATAAAAATATTAACCCTTTCACTCCCAAGAGTGCCAAACATCAAAATTCAATAAAAATCCCAAATTTCATTTTGTAAAATATTGAAAAACAAATGGTACCATGCAAAAGTACTGCTGAAGAGGTTTCATTTGAATGGTCACACCATAGGATTTCATCCACAGACTCAAAAGTTAGAAAAAATGGTACCATGCAAAAGTACTGCTAAAGAGGTTTCATTTGAATGGTCACACCATAGGTTTTCGTCCACAGCATCAAAGTTAGAACTACACTACATGTCTTCATAATTGACTCTGGGAGTGAAAGGGTTAAAAGACTATTTACATCGTAACATAATTACAGATAATGTTAACATTCAGTATTTAGAAAAATAAGTTTGGAACCTTCTAAGAACTCAATAAAAAATTTCTTAGACTCAATATGAAAAGGTGGATTGTTGAATTCAGTGGCTCCAGTTCTTTACGCTGTTCATTAGTTTTACCACTTGTTATTTTCAAACTTGCACGCCAATGATGTGATCTGAGGTTTATCTTAATATATCTGTATGTGTTCCCAAGAAATTATATTAAACGCGCCTAAAAAATAACGAGCTACTAGTGACAGGCCTTGTATCTTGGTCTTGGGGGATGATTACGAATACGGTTCATTTTCCAATTTTTGATTTTAATGTTGATATCACCAGGTACCATTTCTCCCTGGAGCGTTCGGCATTGACGAATTTCAGGAGTGCGTGGAAAACGCACTTTTCAAGGAGTTTCAGGCCAGGCCACACTGGGGAAAAAACAACCGCATTAACGGAGTGAAGATTCTTTCTTGCTACAATAGAGACAAGATCAGCAAGTGGGTACAAGTTTTCCAGATTTTCAACAAGAGAGGCCCTTTCAACAACAGATTTACACATAATATGGCATTCGAGGGGCTCATAATCGACGAAGAGCCGACAGTTTAATGAGAGCAGTATCGTCAAGTCCAGTCCAGTCCAGTATAGTATAATATAGTCAAGCATAGTACAGTACGGTACAGTACAATTGTTATTGTGATTAATTGACATCTAAATTGAAGGGGTTGTCCGTATTACAAATCAAGGGCTCGTATTATTTCAATTATATACAATTTAAGAATTTCTGTTTTACTTCTGATTGGTTGAGAGAGTGGCGCGAGATATTTTAACCAATCGCAGAGCGTGGTAACGCAAAATCAAAGCAAAAGCGTGCTACTTTCGACTCTTAATTGAAACTGATCTTTGTTAGAGCATGTTATAAAATGCTCAAGGAAATGCGCGCGCTATGTTTGGTTGGTTGTATAAAGCACGCGCGTGACGTATGGTTCATTATAACCGTTTTTATAGATGGTTTTCACTCACGTGACCTTCAATCCTGTGGGACTCAAATGACAAAGGCCATGGCGGCCATGTTGGTGTACATAACAAAAGAAGTTCATTAAAATTCTTTTGTAGTTGTACACCAATATGGCCGCCGTGACATACCGTGAAAACCATCTATTTTATAAAAGAAATAAAAAAACTTGTTCCTCGTACATTTTTTAGTTATATAAGCACTTGGAAATTTTTAAGAACACTCGAGAAGTGCGAGAAGCACTCGCCTTTGGCTCGTGCTTCTCTGCACTTCTTTTGTGTTCTTAAAAATTCCCGCGTGCTTATATAACTCAATAATGCACTCGGCGCGTTTTTAATTTCTTTACTATTGCACTACATTCTTGTTAACTTACCATTTAGTAGTATAACATGCATGACTCGCTGTAAATGGAGTGTCTTCAAACAGTCAGGATAAAAGTTAGAATTATCTTATAAACCTTTTAATTCTTACCGGTAGAGAAAGAGTACTTGAGCGAGTCGGAACCGTTATTTTGAAAAGAACACTTTTGCGAGCCAAAGATTACCAAAATAAACACAGAAAAACAAAGTTAAACAACATAACAGTGATTTTGTGCGTTTTCATTTCATTTTCGTTAGTTTTAAGAGTCCTAAATTTGGCCTTTAGTGAGGCTAAATTTATAAAGCGATAAGGCCATTACATGTATGCAGATGCACAGTAAACCACTCAAACAGAGGATGGTAAGCCTGTGCTCATAGGCAGTAAAAACTTCATCCTTCCTGGTACAAAATTTATAAATACGGTTATAATTTTTTGTGAAGAAGGGATTTGCCTTTTTTTTTCTAAACAGCATAGTTAAGCATGCATAAGCCTCGAAGATGAATTGTATTGGGATCAAAACTAAGAGAAAATGAATATAACGAGCTAACTGAGAATGTAAAACTAAGTAGATTGATAACCTCTTAGTGTTGTTGTAATTGATTTCCAAAGCTAAATAAAGTCTAAATCTTAAAACTTTGCTGTTTTTTTTTTCGCTAGATCTATACACCAAGGCGATAATAAAGGCCACGCGTGCACTTGGGTTATGTTTCATATAAATGAACAGATGGTTTTCACTCACGTGACCTTCAATCCTGTGGGACTCAAATGACAAAGGCCATGGCGGCCATGTTGGTGTACATAACAAAAGAAGGCCATTAAAATTCTTTTGTAGATGTACACCAATATGGCCGCCGTGACGTAACATGAAAACCATCTATTCCACGTATCAGTCACAAGTCATTACTTGACAAATTTTGTTAATCAAATAGGAATTCTGAATGACCCAAAAAATTTATCTGCGGGATGCAATACGTCCTGTCAAGCTACACTTACGTCATCAGCACGAAGGAAGTGTAAACAAAAACACGCGGCAAGAAATAAAAGTGGAAATCACCGTTTTGGGTTTATTTCAGAATTTAAGGGCGCTTACCATTTGTCAAAACTGGCCGGCCGGACCGCTCAATTCGTAAATATTATTCCATTATTTGTCAGAACTGATCGGCCAGACTGGTAAATTTGGAAATAGCATGCACCTTTTTGATGGACTTGTAGGAACAAGTCTTCAAAAAGATGAATTCTAGTTACCAAAGGACCAGTCTGGCCGGCCAGTTCTAACAAACGGTAAGCGCCCTAAGATTAGTTTCAGCTAGAACATCATAACGCGGCTAAAAGTAAGATTCAAATACAATGAAGTTATAACGCGTGTTATCAGTTATAATATACATTAATATAAGGGAAATAAGGTGAAGACTGAGAAAGCCCAAACAAAACCTAAAGACTTATGGGTATTGAAAATACATAGCAATAAGTTTTTGTTAAAATGTAAGTATTTTGGGCTGGTTATCCACTGGTGTGGTATATGTTGAAACAATTATTCGCCTCCGTGTCCGTGAAGAGTGGTACGCACGCACCCCGCAAGCCGTTTTGAATCAAAACTGTGATTTGTTATCAATGTGTTAAATTGTGACGCAGATAGCAGTGTTCTTTCTTACCAGGGGGAACGATTTATTTGTTGAAAGTAAAAGAACAAAAACAAAATACTAAGATACTCAAGCAGTTTAAGGCCTGGGTTTAAAGTCTGTTCCGAAAATATGGTTCACACTTAATATCTTCGGCTAGATTGCCTAGACCAATTTGTAATTTGCCCTGAATGTAAATCTTGACGTCTTCTTCTGCCTTAATGCATAAGTTTGGTCACGTGACATATCACGTGATCAAAATTTTAACATTAAGGAAATCGGCGATATGCCAGCGAATTTTCTTTGTATAGTAAAATAAATTAGCTTTTCCGATGGAGGTTTAACATATTTAACCTTCTAGGTTTTGAATGATTGTTCTCGAGTTTTAAAATTACAGTTATAGATAATCAAAGGTGGAAATTTGGACTTAAAAATGACCTTTGTTCTCATAATTCTTTTTAGAGAACAATGGACGATCATTCCAAACGTGAAGGGCTGGAAATATTTAATATGCATCAGGAAAGCGTTTTTATTTTATATTTTCTCTTAAACCCGTCACCAATTCGTCAAATATTTGCTATTTTAAGAAAAATGGCCACGTGACATTTCACGTGACTCATGGGAAAGCTTATTATACTTAAAAATGTTTAGGACGATAACAGGGGCGGATCCAGGATTTTGAAATGGGGGGTGAAATTTTAATCAAAAAAGATATCAGAGAAATAAAATATTATCTATTTGAGAAATACTTTAGAAAAAAGAAAGAAAGGGTCTCAAAAAGGGGGGGGGGGTGAAAATTCACCCATTTCACCCCCCCCCCCCCTGGATCCGCCCCTGGATAAGTCCTTTCCATGTGCCAAATTTCGATCCAGTTCCATTTCCTTTGTTAAAGTTATCACGAATAAACTGTTTTTCCTGGTGAAAGCCTTTAACCCAGGCCTTTAACTACTTGAGAAGATGTTCTGCTTAAAATTTTTGGAACACCTATCCTTTAATTAAATGAAATGCACGTTAAGTTGACAAAGTTGTAGTAAGTCTGTTGGAACCATGAAACAAGTAAGCATTTTCTAAGAAATAGTTAATCTTATTCAGGCTTACGCGCAGGCGTTGTGGTGACAACTGTTACTGCTGCAGTAAGTACAAGTATGACACTCCTCAACATCACAGTCCCAAATAAAATAAGTTTTTCTGTCGGGAAAGACTACTGGCAGATGTCTCTTAACCAAGTAAACAACTATAAAAAGACCATCAAAAGACTTTTTTCATAATCTGCACGTTCTGTTACTGAAAAAGTTAATTTTGATTAATCTGACACCAGTTTCTATTCTGTTGAGTCCTGTACGGTAGATAAAAAATTCAACTTCTACTTCAACTGTATTACTTCCGTCACTTTTCATATTTTTGTCGTTTTGTGAACTTCTGGCGTCGACGTAAAAATTTCATTTACAATCCGCTTTTGTAATCAACAAACCCGAAAGGCTTTTATTTTCTATTTAAGGTAGAAAGTGCGTGCGCTCTCATTATGTCAAGGGTGGCGCAATTTCTACTAAAAATATCACAGTAGGCCAACACGTCCTTAACATGGGTTTGCGTGGGCCCCATGCTTGCGGTCTCCATGCCCGATTATGGCTCCTGGTTTCATATATTTTTGTATAGTGTGTGTCGTGTATTTGACTCTTTCCTTTATTTTTTGGAGTTCCCTAATTAGCTCATTCGCACGTTAGCACTTCCAGCGAGCTATATTTGAAATAATCGCGGTCAGTATAAAACACGGACTGCGGACTACGGACTGCGGATTATGGACTGGGTATAAAATACGGACTAGGGTATAAAACGCGGACTAAGATTCATGGACTTGGTGTAAAACGCGGTCTGGATGTAAAATAACGAGAACCGAAGCTGCGAACACAAAATCTTGATTTACCTCGATAAATACGTAGATTTTTAATACATAGCGGTCGTGGCATGTTACTTTACAAACGTTTGGGTCTCTTGATATTTGAAAAAAAATTCAAATAAAGGAAAGCAGAAATATTATCTTAATTCTCGCAATTTTTCTTTTTCAAATTTTGGGTATGGAAAATGGAGTAGTTTGGTCTAAAATAGGGTCAGGATTTGGAGAACCGGGCGCCACACCCACCCAAAATCCTGAGGAGTACCAACCACCCAGGAGCGCTATCCATCTTTACTTCTTAGAACAACAGAAATATAAAATATCAGCAAGACCACAGCGACAAACCGTTGAGTGGTGCCGGATCTCCCAGTTGTAGACCTGGATCAGTACAATAATTACTTGTATAAAATCAGAAAACGGCAAACTGATCCTTACGGCAAGGCGATGAAGGAGTAAATAAAAGAATAAACATTTGGGCAAATTTGTTTTAATATGTGTATATATTTTGTTTTATTCTTTTATTTACTCCTTCATCGCTTTGCCGTAAGGATCAGTTTGCCGTTTTCTGATTTTAGAACAACAGGGCCAGCTTGAGAACGTGAATATGTTTTTGTTAATACCAATCTCTTTGGTGGTATAGACAAATCTTTCTTTACATTTTTTTTATACGCGCCTCATTCGCTAATCGAGATACTGAACATTGAAAGGGCACAACCTCGTTCCCAGGGTCTCTCTTCTTCCCGCCCCCTGGGGAGAGAGAGAGGCCCTGGGAACGAGGTTGGAAAGGGCATAGCATAACAGCCCAGTTCCAATATATTAAAATTCATACTTGGCTCCGAGGCTTAGGGGAATAAAACAAAAGAAATGAATAATTCAACGCTGAACCTCAATGTGATTTCTTTTGTTTTATTCCCCTAAGCCTCGGAGCCAAGTATGGATTTTAATATATCGGAACTGGTCTATTAGCTTTCTCTAGCTGGAAATGTGAGCCCGATATACTAGATTCTCTTTGTGCAATGCTGTTTTCATAGCTGATATTTCCTTCAAAATTACACTAAACGAACTAAAAATTGCGCATATTTCTAAGTTTAACAAGCTCTGTCATCTTTTGAAATCAATTCGTGTTTAAAAAGATGCCTTTTTCTACGTAAACTTGTGTGCTAATGAAACAAATTGTAAATAATAACGTCAACAAACATTCGCATATACATCTTATTCATAAATGGCGGCCAGTTTATTAATATTTTGTAGGCATTTTTGTTAGCCTCACTGGCCTCGTTGGCGTGTGCAAAATTCAAAAGAATTTCTATTCTGAAATGAGGCCAGTGAGGCTAATTAACATAAATCAGGAGCCGGTTCCTGCATAAATATAAAAGAATGATAAATCGGCCGCCTTTTATGAATATGGTGTAGCTATTTACATAGGTATAGTATCCACGAGCCAATCAGAGAAGAGTATTGAGCACGTGCAGTGAGGTGATCTGACGCGCACTTTCTCTAGGGCCGAGAATGTATTTTCAGATTTGACCGACAACTCGGCAAGCGAACAGCAGAATTGTCCACCTCCTTCGTCAGAGGAACGATAGCAGAAACAACACAACGGAAAAAAGACAATGAATTCAGCAGCAAAGAGAAAAAGAGATAGAATACATGAGGTTAGGTTTATCATAAGTTTCTACTGAAGGCACTTAACATTTGTTAGTTGTCGCGCATTTGATAATTCTACAATCACCATGTTTGCTTTTGTGGACCTGTTACTCCTCATTTGTATTAGCAGAACTTTCAGAGAATGCGTCTTTTCGTTAAATTTAAGACGAACTTTTATTTGTTTGCAGAAATGACAGAAATGTCCAGTGACGGAATCCTAACGTTTTCAGCAGAAGCAAGCGGGAAAGTCGTTTGCCCGTAGTCCGTTGCAAGCAAGTTCAAGGAACTTGACGCTCGTGTTGCTTTTCGACCCAAAGCTGCGAAAATTTTATAGGTAAGTTTACATGTAATTGTAGTTGCTCTCCTATACTTCAAATAAACAAATATTTTAATGTTCTTAAAATTTTAAAACACTGCAATGCAGGAATTGGCGCAGCAAACACAAATAAGCTAACTGAACAAGTGCTTAAGGAGCAACAAAAATTCGTGGTTAAAATCTTTGACCGCGACAATTGAAGGTTGACAAATATCCTTTGCTGGAAGAAATATTTTATTAGTTTTATAGCCGATTTAAAGAAACATTTATAAATGTGAAATTAGTTTAACCGCATATTTATTATTCTAACGTTTTCAGCAGAAGTGCACGTGGTTTGTTGGAAACAAGTTCAAACAACTTGAACGCTCGTGTTGCTTTCAATTCAAAGCCACGGAAATTTTAGAGATAAGCTTAATTGTTGTTCTTCTGTACTTCAAATTCAAAATTATGCACACTTCAATGCAAGAATTGGCACAAAAAACAGAAATGCTGAACAAGTGCTTATATTTCAGTTAAGCTTTAACCCATTGACGACGGTGACTTTTTACGTTTTTGAGTGATTTTCTGCATATAAACGAGCCATAGGATTTCGTGACTCCATATTTGGGGTTACCATGGAAAGTGCTGCTGTTCTAAAACACCGAAGGCTCGCGTTTACAAGAAACGTCATTCTGACGTAGTGTTTTTGCTTCGTTAAGCGATACGAACAGATCAAATATGGTTTGTATGCGATTTTTGGTAAGTTTACAGCCATTTTTAATCTTTAGTAGCTGCCTGATGAGCATCATTAAGCGTGAAGGTAGCTAAGAGTCCACTTTCTCAATGAAGCGAGTTAGGTGTTGTACTTCGTCTAAAAATTTGGCTCGTTGTTCGTTGAACTGGAAAAATGGCCGCCACAAAACGAAGCAGCTTTGGGACTCGACTCTGGATGAATTTCTCGACCTACCACGGCATATTTTGGAAGTTGCGACCACTGAAGAACACAACAAGCGTGAAATTTCGGTGGTAGGTCGGAGTGGCTGTGGACTTAGTATAAATATGTGTGGCGGACGGAACGAACCCTGTCAAAAATTCTCGATATTTCCCAGCATGCAGTGCGGTCGTGATGTTGAAAATCGAGGCAAGGCCAGGATGCACAAGAACGAGAGGCTGCAGCTCGGCCTGGCAACGAATAAGAGCATAAAAAAATCACTTCTAAGGTAGGACTAGGACTGAATTTTGCTGTGAATGTTGACTTTTGGTTTTGCAACGATGATTTCAATAAAAACAACTGATGGCAAAAACGTGATTTTTGTTGTTTTTCTATGACGTTAAAAACGGACATTTTTGTTCTTCTCCGAATTCAAACGCTGATATTCTGCAAAAATCGCTTACTTTTTTGTGTTTATTGGGTGTCTCATTTTGAAGGACTTTCTAGTCAATGCACACAACTGCAATGTTCGCGCGATTGAGAAAGTTGCAATTTATTAAAGCAGTGGAGTCTTATCGTTCCATTAAGAACGATTTTGGCCGGGACCGTCCTCAAAGGGTTAAAGTGCCCCTGTGATCAAATTTTTGATTTTCATTTTTTTACATTTTCGTGTACAATTAGACTTTCTTACTCATCTTGCCAAATTTCAATTCATTACGAACATCAGAAGTCATTTTATTTTTAACATTGTTTTAGCATTGTTGAGTTATATAAGCACTTGGGAATTTTTAATAACACTCGAGAAGTGCGAGAAGTACTCGCCTTTGGCTCGTGCTTCTCTGCACTTCTCTCGTGTTCTTAAAAATTCCCGCGTGCTTATATAACTCAATAATGCACTCGGCCCGTTTTTTATTTCTTTAATAATCGTATCAATAACAAAATTCTCGATTGTGATTGGTCATCCGCGCGCCTATTTCTCACGTAATTGGCGCGCAGTCACGTGGGTGTCCAATTACAGCTGTCCAATTACAAAAAGTTGTAATTCGATAGCTGTAATTGGACACCTACGATGCGCGCGCTTCAATCAGTTGCATTTGAATGGCTCGTTTTTGCTGTTTTCCTTCCACTTTCAAACTGACAGAAAATATCCAAGACGTTTTTAGTACAAAATAGTCGACATAGCTTCTTACTCTCGAATTTGGTTATTGATGCGATTAATTAGTAATTGAACTTCGTGTCGTACAATTCAGGGGTAATCGTGCTCGTAATTTCAAATCGTCGAAATTACTTGCCCGATTACTCCCTGAATTGTACTCCACTCAGTCCAATTACTATTACTAATAAACTCGGTTTAACCAATCAGCGCGCGCATTTCCTTTAGCATTTTATAAGGTTAACACTCGTTAACATCTCTCAAACGGACCTTGGACACCTTATGAGGTTTTACACAACGTAGTATTTTTTATCGTTATACCGTAGTACTGACGTACGCGAGAACAGAACCCCATTTTATTGGGCAGAGAACTGAGAGAACAGCAAAGAGTAGCGTTTTGGGGTTTAGCATTGATCTACTGTGTTTAGGGTTAAAGTGCTACTACGATCAAATTTTTGATTTTCATTTTTTTACATTTTCGTGTACTATTAGACTTCCTTACTCATCTTGCCAAATTTCAATTCATTAGGCACATCAGAAGTCACTTAATTTTAACATTTATTTCCGAGAATTTACGGCCGCCATTAAAAAACCTTGTTCCAAGGCTTGGTTGCGAATGGGAGAAAGTGACGTAAAAGACTCAAACATACCTCACGTGTTGAAATTATAATAACAATCAGCATAGAAAATTGCACGAAGAACGAGTCTAAAGTTTTTGTTGCTTTTCGCGTGATTTTCAACACTTATTGTTATTATAATTTCAACCCGTGAGGTATGTTTGAGTCTTTTACGTCACTTTCTCCCATTCGCAACCAAGCCTTGGAACAAGGTTTTTTAATGGCGGCCGTAAATTCTCGGAAATAAATGTTAAAATTAAATGACTTCTGATGTTCGTAATGAATTGAAATTTGGCAAGATGAGTAAGGAAGTCTAATAGTACACGAAAATGTAAAAAAATGAAAATCAAAAATTTGATCGTAGTAGCCCTTTAAGCACTGATTTGAAAACGGTTAGCTTTCATTTATTGTTATGGGTAACTCTATAAATATGTTAAAAATTACATCTCCCGGCAGCTAATCCACGTTGGTATAGTGGATAAGGATATTGGTTATGAAGCAAACGACTCGAGTTCGAGGCATACACTTACTGATCTTATCTAATTTTACTCTTAAGTGTGAAATAGGTTTTACTTCATGTAACTTAAAGTGAAAAGGAAAGGTCCGTTTGAGAGATGTTAACGAGTGTTAACCATTTTATAAAAGCGAATAAAGCATTTTAATCTGTGCACATCCGCCGAACCGTGAAACCATCCCTTTAATATTTGTTGTGAGCAACTGAAGTATTATTTTACCGCGAAATTTGAATGTTGGTGACGATTGACAAAATGTTGTTTGCTGGAAGACGGTGACAGTTTTACCGGACATTTATGATTTATTTATTGAAACATTTATCAACGCACGAGCATTTGACTTTTTTTTTGCAGTTTCTTAATGTACCAAAAAGGAATCTTAATGTAGTTTGAGATAAAAAATACAATTATAGCGACTTCATCTTTTACAAACAGCCAGGCGCCGATAAACCGTCAAACGACCGAGGGTTGTTAATTAACAATTATTGGATGAGGTTGAGCATGATAGCGATAATTATCAAGGCCAAAGTATCTGTTATCTGCCGAAGCCGAAGCCTTGATAATTATCGCTATCATGCGAAAACCGAATCCAATAATTGTTTTATTATGCATATTCCTGAGCTGCACTTGTAAAGAGAAGAGCGCGCACTTCTGCATGGATAAAACTATTGTCTGTAGGTATGACGTCACTTCTACATACATAAAATTCATTGTCTGTAGGTATGACGTAACAGAAACAGCAGGCAATAATTAGCTGCGTGCTTATAGCCAATCAAAATCGAGCTAGTGACACCAATGTATAATAATTGTTTTATTATGCATATTCCTGAGCTGCACTTGTAAAGACAAGAGCGCACAGCAGTCAACTTGTAAGTAAACAACTTACGTCACTTCTGCATGCATAAAACTATTGTCTGTAGGTATGACGTCACTTCTGCATGCATAAAACTATTGTCTGTAGGTATGACGTAACAGAAACAGCAAGCAATAATTAGCTGCGTGCTTATAGCCAATCAAAATCGAGCTAGTGACACCAATGTATAATAATTGTATTTATCGGATATCGAATTTCGTTGCAAGACCGAAACACTTGAACGAACTTGAAAAAAATTGAAGTTGCAATCCATTACCATCCTGGCCATCTGTAGTCAGAGACACTCGTAAAGCAATTTTGATATAAAAAACTGGACCATTATTTTTGCGTTCCCACGGATATAAAAAATTCTTTTCGCCTTTTAAAATGACACTAAACATAGCCCCTTTAAAAACACAATTTCCGCCATTTTCCCGTTAAATTTGATACTTTCACATTTTCAAAACACATATTTCCACAGTGGGAGAAATCATTGTATTTCAAATTCGATTTTCTAATTCGCTTTTCCAATTTCGTTTTCCAAATTCCAAAAGTTGTTTCGTATTCACGAGTTGGTTCATAGGAGCCTTTAATTTTGATCTTCAAAATGGAATAGGTATCAACTGGAGTAAACTGTGATAATTAAATGAAATGTTTTTTTTTCTCGATTTCTAGTTTCCTTCTCCTTCCTGAGCGTCACTTGTACTTGGCTAACACTGTTTCATCCACCAAGTACAGATCAACCATTGAATCCTTGAGCAGCACCGAAGCGTGCCTAATGGTCATCCACAGTACACCAATGGTTCACCCCAGGTACCACAGCATGCCCAGTGGTCTTCGCCGGTACCACAGAACGCCCAATGGTCATCTCAGTAATTTGGTCAGTCAATTCCTTGTGGGTTGGGAATGGTGGGTAAATAGAGCTCTGGATGAATCTTACAACACATACCGCTGACGCATACACGTTCGGCCAGAAGTCCGCTGACTTCTTATTCGGCTTAACTTAGTTAATTTAATTAATTAGTGGGACCCCTGGGCTGGTATCCTTTTTCCCCTGTTTCCTTTTATTTGGGGCTTGGGTTTCTTTGCACGCAACTCCAGTACTGTGTTCGATCGGCTCATTTTTTTCTTCGAATGAGATTCGTCTTCGGCTTTTCTCGGAAACACTTCTTCGTTGTCGTCATTTCGTTCTCCCGCGTAGTTGCGCGAAATTAGGTTGATCAAAGTACGTTTCACTTGACAGTCTAAGCGCTGTATTTAAGTGAAGCTTTCTCTTTCTCTTTCTCTTCCTCTTCCTTCCGTAAGGTTCACCCAGATATATTAATTATGACAAAACTTAGGAAACTGGAGGCTGCAGGCCATTCAACTGTTGGAAGGAGACCTTATTTGGCCACTCCTTACGGGTTTAGTGGCCTCTCTAGTTACAGACAGACAGTCAGTTAGGTAGGCTGCCATTTTTGGTTGGCTATTACCTCCATGAAATTGGCTACAAGTACGCAACAAAATGAGCACACAGAACGATAGATTACTTACTTCATTCCAAAAATAAAACGCCAACAAAGGCTTGATAGGAGGTTATAAGCAGAGGTAGTAGCTCACTGCCAAATTTGCCAGCGTATATTAGATTACAGGTTAATCATGACATTATGGGATATCATGGGACAATGCACACACCTTAGTGTAGATAGTTTACAAATTGTAAGTCCAGTAGCCTTCGAGACAATTATACGTCGTAGTATCATTGGATCAACATGGAGCCGGTCAATCTGATTGAGAGGTTTTCTCACTATGCCACAGTCAACACCAAGACGATCTCGCGGTGATACCCAGGCGAATTCCAACTAGGGTGAGATTGCAGAGATTTGTCTCACTTTCTTAATCTTGCCTCGTGATAAGTCTCCTCTTCAAGAAAAGCCACGGTGCACCACTCAAGCGAGAGAGCTTAGATCGTCTACAAATCGTAGACGTAGATAGCATATAGCAATACGATAAATTTACAGCTGTCTTATCTTGTATCGTTGGACAAACTTCAAGAGGTAAATGCGAAAAAGCAAAAGCTTGATTCTGTTCAGACGGAAGGCAAACCAATTATCGACAGACGTTGAGCGCTCGCAACTTTATTGAGGCTTGAAGTTAACAAACAGCTGTACAATAACAGAAACCCATACGGAGGGTTTCCTTGTGAAATCTTTCGTATCGGTTTCTCATATTAAGTGATAGCGCATTATAAATTATTAAACTTAAATATATCTAGAACAATAAATCTTCAAAACGTCGTGTCTTGTGTCTTTATTCTGAAACATTATCTACTACCAGAAACCCCAGAGGAGAGTTTCCTTGTGAAATCTTCTTTTCGGTTTCTCGTAGTAACAGAAAGCACATTTTCACGATGGCATCAATTCTCTTGACCGCAACTTGTGTAATTGGTTTAATCTGAATTGGAAATATTGGGAATTGTAAAAGTGACTCCGTTTGTTTTCATAACGCCATCGAGAAAAAGTGCTACTTGCCGGCACAGCAACTTAAGTCAGTGACAACCGCTGGCTTGAGAGAAGTGGGGCTAACTGCGTGATACAGCCACGAAGTTGTATAACGCTGGGAGATAACACCAGTTCACAATCACTGCTTAATCGCGTACCGTTAATTATTCCACATCGTGCCGGTGAATCTCTGTAAAGAGTATCTTGTAAGATACCAATGGCTGTGTTTGGTGTTATCTTCTACATAAGTTCGGTCCGGCTTTCGATTCAAAATTTCGGCGTTTTCGCTTTCGATCTCATTTTTGGCTCTTCGATTTTGTTTTCAAATTCGGCTTGTTTGTTTGTTCACTATTTAACTGTGGACATTTGAAGGCTTGGAATCGAGAAAGGCTCGATAGCAAGCTGATACATTACCCCTGCGCACCGTCTAGGGGACCCTAGTGTCTTCCATTTATGAACACGGGAATACTCTTCGGTTACCCTAGACGCTAGATTTTTCACGTAGGAGCGCACCCCCTCATGTGTAGTTCATAGGTCCTGTGTCATAGTTAAAGATAAGTGTAAAAGCTCTGTATTAAAAATAAATCTAAATAAAAAAAACTTAACAATTTGGTGTCTTGTGTCCTTATTCTGATACCAACGTTGCTAAGCAACGATACTAACAGATGATTTTATTTCAGGGACAATACTAACCCAATGATTACATTTCAGGTACGAAACGTCCTTTTTTTTCTTCAATGAATCAACTCGTTTTTTTCGGCGAAAGCCTCAGCCACGTACGAAACCGTTCCATTTTTTTTCTTCGATCTTCAACGCAGCGTGTACGCATTCGACAAATTTCGTGTTCTTCAACTTGCGATCGGTTCCGGCAAGCATTGTAGTAAAGTGATACGAGTGTGCAAGCCATCTTATGGCGCTTTTTTTTTGTTGAGAATAAAGTTCGAATTAAATGTCTGGCATTGTGTTCACTGATTTGCGTCTCAAAAGTGCGAGATTAGTGTAAAAACCATGTAATAACACATATTGCTGAGAATAAAAGATAGAAAATCATTAGTCTGTTGGTGTGCTTTATTCGTGTATTGTGTGGTTTTCTCCACGACAATATCTGTGCTAAGAATCAGTTTGACTTCAATGTGAAAGCAAAGTTGTAATGTAGATGCTAATAAAACGCAGTTGAAAATAAAAGTTCACCATTGTGTATCATTTGTCATGTGTAGTTTCTCGATTACTAATATTCCAATTTCAGGAACATCTCGCAGCGTCTAAACCCAGCAACGTCTTACATCACCTTAATGGATGTTTTGACCATCAGACGTCGCTATTAAACTACATTCTGTTTATGGTTCATCACTTTTTTGGTGTGCCTTCGTCACTTTTTTGGTATGCGTTCATCCTTTTTTCGGTGTGCGTTCATCACTTTTTTGGTGTGCGGTCATCACTTTTTTGGTATGCGTTCATCCTTTTTTTTGGTGTGCGGTCATCACTTTTTGGTGTGCGGTCATCACTTTTTTGGTGTGCGGTCATCACTTTTTTGGTGTGCGGTCATCACTTTATTGGTGTGCGGTCATCACTTTTTTGGTATGCGTTCATCCTTTTTTTGGTGTGCGAAATCAAGACGCAAGAAGCCTTCTGACAGTAATTACAAGGTCGCATTATTATAATAATAATTTTTATTATTGCTATTATTGTTATAACCTTTTTATTTCAGCACATCATTGATCAATTCAATGAATCACCAATGAACGGTAGCAGAGACGGAAGTGCAATGAAGAGAGTCTTCAAACACCATAATCTTAATTGCGTCAAGTTTAGAGTTTCACGGTGTTGCAGTGGTTTTCTGTGCGCTTCATTTAGTTATTGGTAAGTAGAATAAATACTTGCCAGCTACGGCCGATCAGGGGCAAACACCAAACTTATGATGCAAAGATGACAGTGGAACACAGACTGGAATGTAAGTAGTATCCTTTTACATGGTATTAAAAGGCCCACCTTCACCCAAAAGACGTTGTGGTCGTTTGTTTTTGTTTTGACATACTCCGTTGTTCATACGCGTGATCTGGTTGGTTGCACGCATTCAAGCGTGAATTTCGTGTTACACGAAATTCAGCACAGAAAGTGATCACGGCGCGCACAGCATTTTGGGTGAAGGTGGGCCTTTAAGTTGTGCCATGCAATATAAAGCGGCAACTAGAAGAGAGGTAAAAGCCCGGAGTAAAATCTGTGGCTTCAATGGCATTCAAACTTGACCTCTTTGTTACAACTACGCTGTCATCCACATTAACTCACATGACATATTATATAAAGGCTCCACTAGAAGAAAGGTACCAAAATCCGTGGCTTCAATGGCCTTATTCAAACCCGATCTCTTTGTTACCTCTACAATGTTCTTCTTAATTACTCTGGTGACATGTTATATTAGGGGGCCACTGGAAGAGAGGTAAAAGCCCGGACCAAAATCTGTGGTTTTCATGGGATTCAAACCCGACCTCTATATTATGAATGAAACTCTGTTTGCCATTTTCCTAACAATGCAAAAGTTGACTAAGTTTAAATACTTACAGAATGATCGGGCTTTATTACTGGTTCAATTTTCTCCATACTTAAGGTGACATGTTCTGTTCCTTGTTTTGTGTCCTCCATTTTCTATTTCCACCAGGTAGATAAAGGACGCCAATCTGAATTTGGAATATAGCCCAGGATGAATCAGGTGGCTGGGGATGTCATTCACACTTTGCGTTACAGAAATCGCAGGTGCATGCTACCCTGACGTCCCGCTTGGCTGCGATTGACACCAGTGAAGGATCCACGCCAGACAGTGGCGGATCCAGACAACACTGAGGCATTTGGGGTGCACGAGCAACGACTCCAAAAGCGCCTGCTCCGTTCGCTAATCCAGCACACAAACCGGAGGGACTGTGGAAGTAATAGTACTGCGTGACAGCTATTGGAGTCTGGTTCTGATAGTGTCTGCAGTTTTATTTCACGAGAACCGAAATGATCAAATCTGTCTGTAAAACGAGCAAATGACGGTAATTCAACGATCACATTCTAATTTTACGTTACTTGTATTTGATTTGATTTCCTTTAGGATCACTCTACCCAGAAAATTACTTTGAGATTTCTAGGGAGGAACCCTGTCCTTGTTTCCAAGGGATCTTATTTGACGTTTGTCGCCGTCGTAATTCAGTATGCTGTGCAGTAAGAGTGGAGTCAGAGAACCAAGCTGCCGGACGCTGAAAATGCCAAGACGTTCACTCAAGCTTCAAGGTGACTTATTAAGTCGCAGAAATAATAACACATATTGTAACAGTGACTGAACTCTTTCACTCACAGGGTCTATTATGACTTCTATTTATACTTCTCTAAACTACTACATAAAAGAAGATAGTATTGAATTTATAAGAAAGGCTGACAAAATACTGGAGGCCATCTGATGGACTCGATGCACAACACTCATGGGAAGGGGGAAGTATTATATTTGGTTTTGCCATGCGTCAGAAACAGCAGCTGTGCACCAGTGCAAGTCAGTATTGTGGATCTTTCAGCACCTGAGCGGATTTACTTTACTTTTCCTTCCTTACAGAAGAAGCTATTGCCACCTGACTCTGTTTCTTCAAGATCCACCTCCATGGCCGCATCCAACAAGTCTCCAAGTACAGAAACGACTTGCCATAGATGTCTACTTCAAGAGGTAGCAAACATTTTCTGCTTTTGTTTCCACAAATGTTAAACGTCCCATTTCCCTTACAAATGATTGGTCAGGTCAGGTGTTGGAGGTAAGATGACGCTAAATTCATTTACTTAGGAAATGCCAGAAAGAAAAGTATGCAATATAAAAATTTCCCCTTTTAACTCTTTGACACCCACGAGTGCAAACATCAAAACTCATATCCCAAATTTCATTACCAAGCAAAGCACTGCCGAAGAGGTTTCATTTCAATGGTCACTCCATAGAATTTTGTTGACAGACGTGACAGTTAGAACTGCACTGAATGTCTTCGTAATAGCCCAATTTCGATATATTAAAATTCAACTTAAAACAAAAGACATCACTACGAGGCTTAGAGGAAAAAACCAAATAAATCCCTTCTATCATTCCCCTAAGCCTCGTAGTGATCTCTTTTGTTTTAAGTTGAATTTTAATATACTCATATAAACTTTTAAGACACTTCTGGTTCTGATAGTGTCCAGTCTTAAAACAAACACTGATCTGTCAGGAAAACGAACAAGTGGTGGAAAACAATCGCATACTAATTTTACGTCACTTATGTTTAATTTGTTTTCCTTTAGGATCACTCCGCCCAGAAACTTTTATTCAGATTACAAAAGACAAAGCCTGTCGTTGTTTCCCAGGGATCATCTTGGACGTCGCCATCGTAATTAGCTTGCTGTGCATCAAGAGTGAAATCAGAGAACCAAGCTGTCGGATTTCAAAATGACAAGACGTCCACGTCCACGTCAAGCTTCAAGGTGTGGGGATTATGACGTTTCTTGGTTCAAAACTGCATTAAATACACGAAATGCTCATAGAACACAAAAAGAAGGATATCAAATGAAATTAAAACCAATCTGTGGACTTGAACTTACATTGTTTCGCATTCACGACATGGCTCTTAAGAGTTCTTTGATTTCAAGTTGCAATCCATTTCCATCCTGGCCATCTGCAGCACAAGACACTTAATTACTTTCACTTTTAGTACAATATTTGTAAACATAACGGGACCATTAAGGTTGCGTTTCCACTCATATAAATGACTATTGGCTTTCTAATACTAACAATGGCGACAAAGCTCCTTTATAAACGTTCATAGACTTGAACACTCAATTTACCAAAGCTGTGTATTGGTGGTTTGCACGTCGTCCGTGTTGGGGGTCAAAAACAGTAAATTTTGTTCTATCAAGGCTGACACTGGACTGGACAATACCAAAGAGATAAGAGATGCAATGCTCGATCAGGTGGTGTGGAAAGATTTTATTTGGACGGCTCGGGATGATTCCCGGCCTAAGTAAGTAAAAATAGAATTTTATTCCCAAAGGATAATGTCATCGTTCTTACCCCTAACATGGCTGACGTGCAAACCACCAACAGGGTCATGAAAATGTATTTCTTGAAATTTACAAAAACCTTTCTCTCGGATAAGGGTTATTTGATCTGCATTTCGTTTACAATTATAGAAACAAAGCTTGTGATGTATAATTTAAAATGCTTTTTTTCGCTGATTTAAAATTTCGTTGGCACACATATTCCGCGAGTCGTTCATATTTTACAAACTGATTTAAAGTGCGCGAATGTTTCTCCTGACAAAGCAGATGAGTCATGACATTTTTTGTTTAAGAAAGTTGAAAGGAAGTTTCAATCTTTTACTAGTTGGGCTGTCTATTTCAACGTGACATTTCAAATTAACACAAAAATTTGTATATTTTCGCTTGCTTTCTCCTTTGTTGAGTGGCCACTTCTGTCTGGGACTATCACAGATCACCAAGCTAATTTTTCTTTGCATCGGTACAATTCCTCGGAGTCGTGTAGAATAAGTTCCATTGAAAGATTTGGTTATTATTTTGCGCGCACGATTCAGCCTGAACAGAAATTTGCGAAGCAATTATTACCAAATCAAAACACAAGATTCTGATTAGAATGAGTGCATTGACTTCTCTCTCATGGAAGTATCAAGGAGGTGTTTCCCAATCCCACCCTGCTTCTACCCTTATCTGCCGCTACCCCCAACCAAACCCGAACCCCCATCTACCCCTCTCCTCACCTACCCCTTCGATCATCCCATCCCATCTCCACTACCCCACTACCATGCAAAGAACTTGCAGTACATTATCTAATTCATATTCTGTGTTGCTCATGAGATCATAATAAGGTAAAGGGATGATATAGCTCAAGGCGGATCTCCAACATTTCATTTGAAGGATTGTGTGCAAAAGGTTCCTAGCTGTACTATGGCCATGTATCTTTAACCTTAAAGGTAGGAACGTTTTGCACTGGCAGCCTTTCAATGATCTAATTGGAATATAACTTTGTCAAAGACCGAATATGGACTATGAACGGTATCGAGAAGGGTATCAAAAAAAACCTTAGTTTGAGCTTGTATCATCCCTTTCAATTAATTGTGCGTGATTTATAACTTCCTCGCCCCACCCCATCTCCACTACCCCACTACCATGCAAAGAACTTGCAGTACATTATCTAATTCATATCCTTTGTTGCTCATGAGATCATAATAAGGTAAAGGGATGATTAAGCTCAAGGCAGATCTCCAAAATTTCATTTGAAGGACTATGTGAAAAAGGTTCCTAGCTGTATTATGGCCATGTATCTTTAACCTTAAAGGTAGGAACGTTTTACACTGGCAGCCTTCCAATGATCTTATTGGAATATAACTTTGTCAAAGACCGAATATGGACTATGAACGGTATTGAGAAGGGTATAAAAAAAGACGTAGTTTGAGCTAGTATCATCCCTTTCAATTAATTTTGCGTGATTTATAACTTCCGATCCTCGCCTCATAACCATTCATAATTCCCACACCTCCTGATAACTCCTCGAGGTAGTACTCAGTTCACCTTTGTGATAGGCGTACATTTGTTCGGCAAATGTCAGTCGCGTCGCGGCAATCGTATATCAACAGGTTTCAACTTTGCTGAATCCAATTCATTATTTGCATTGGCTGAACTTGCATACATGAGTTATAAGTTTTGCATAAATTAATTATGCATAAAATAAATTATAAGTAAAACAGTTGTAATCAAATTGGATTATTTCCTTGGTGTGTCGGTAATACAAGACAGTGGTCACTTATACAGGCTTTCATAATTAATAATTGGTTTTGTATTGGGTCATTTTCAATTTTAAGAAAGAAAAGAACAAGAAGTCAGATTAGTAAAGAACTATTATTTTTTTTAAAAGAATTAAGCTCAATTTTCTCCTTTCGTTAGATTTGCTATTTCGAAATAAGCTTTTCGAAGCGGACAGCTATTTTATAAAACTATTTAACTTTCGAAACGGTTATTGTGTAACTTGTATGGCATCATGCAGGTATGATATCAACACTGAAGTCATTCAAAAATTCCTTTGTTTTCAAGCGTTTAGCAACTGTAATGTTTCAATGTCATTTGATGATGTTAGAAATGACTTGAAAAAAAATGTTTCCTAACGGCTTGCATTTCATCATGACACTTTAAAAGAAAACAAGTTAAGCTCTTACTACTGGAGAAACTGAATGTTATGATGATGCCTTAGAAACGTTACAAAGAATTGGCGCAACTTCGCTTTTTAGTTTCTCTTGGAAACTGTCACTGACTCACTGAGTTTTTCATCATGCCAATTCCACTCGCATCAGTTACTTACCCGGGAGATTAAAAAGAGGCAGCTAACAATTCAATGAGGACGAGAAAGTGCTTTTTAAGGTTTCGAGGCATCATTGTCATGCTTTACCACGAAAAATTTCCTGGTGAGGGTGTAAACCGCGTAGCTGTTGGGATTATACGCGCGCGCGGCACACTGCTGTTGGCAAACGTGTTGGCACACTGTATCCATTCTTATCCATTCTTTCCAACGTTTTGGCAAACTCGCATGCAAGTTTACGTGTGAAAGAATCAAATCCCGCAAACACATCTCGAGATTCGGCGTCCCGACCTGAGATTGACATTAAGAATTTTGGTAGTTTGTCGTGTAAAAAAGCGAGACTGTGCCAACGTTTATGAAGTTTGCCAACACGAGATTGCCAACTGAAGTCAGTATCGTGTAAACGCGGCTTTAATGGACGACTTGTATATACGTATTTGGTGTTATAAGGTCATGCCCAAATCATACCATCCAGAAGGACGTCGGACACCTTATTGAGACTTATACAACGGAGTAACTGGTTAGCTTTTGCTTGAGGCCCGGGGTAGCAGTTTACATAGTTAAATTTAGGACTAAGCAACCCGAGAAGCTAGATTGTACAGTGGTATGGTAGGCTATGTCAGACTAAGCCTAGCTGAGGTCACAGTTTCAATCCTCAGTGGGTTTTCAGATTTTCTTTTTTACACTTAAAAATTTATTGAAAATAAAATTCTAAGTGTCGATATTACGTTGTATAAGTCTCTAAGGTGTTCGACGTTCTTCTGGACGGTATGATTAAGAAACAACCATGTTATCATTCAGATAATACACCTGTAATAATCGTAATCATAACTTCACACAAACGTTGAACGGCAGTATGTCTTTTCTTCGTATTTCGATTTTTATTTTATACACTTTGATCGATTTCTTTTGAATTTTGCGATTTCACTGAATGGATAAGCACAAACTGTGAACAAAATATAAAACTGTACAAAAATTCTTATGCCAGTTGCAAATTGTTTACTTCTTGAAGGTAAATGACACAACTATAAAAATTTGTGACTTACCGACTTTCGGCAAGACTTGGAACATCGGTTTTCTTCCTGATTTAAGTTGCTTGTAATCGAAGCTAATTTTAACATATGTAATCTAACAAAGCAATAATCTGCTAACGCAGAAAGATTTCCAGCTGTTCCAAGTAACTAAAAGTGATAAGACATTACAATTTGTTCAATTGGCAATGATCAAATTCACTTGCAGGGGCTTGGTGCTGGAAAAACGCAGACGACAGGCCGATAGGAATTAGGCTGCAGTTAGGATTAGGGATAGGGTGCAGGTTTTATAGAGTGTCAGGATAAAGAGGTTCCTAGTGTTAGGATAAAGAAGTTAGAAAGTTAGACCCAGTTCAAACGTCGAACTTCACATGTGCCGAACCTAATGCAAATGAGCAAAATCTATTGTTCTTGCTAATTTGCATTAGGTTCGGCACATGTGAAGTTCGACGTTTGAACTGGGCCTTAGAAAGTTAGGTTTTCAGTGATGATAATAGTTTAGATTTAGTGCTACAGTTAGGAGATTAGGATTCACCCGTTAGGTTTTAGAATTGAAGTCTGTAGTCTGCTTAATTTCTTGCACCAAATCTTCTGATTGAAATAACAGAATAAAATAAGCTTTTAGCGCTGTTATCAATAATCGGAAAAATAACCTTACATAAAAAGTGTCAAAGCTAAAACGAAATTTAATTAAGCTTTGGACAAGTTTTTACCAAAATGTTCAAATTTCGTTTTCTCTGGCTGACTTTGAGACCGTTTCTCATAAAATATACCTTTTATTTAAGAATAAAAATCAGAAAAGTAAAATAACGTTCACGATGTCGCTGAATCTTTTTCTTAAATGTCTGTCCAAATTTAATGTGATTCGAACATTTAAGAATCCGTTTTCAAAATTTGATGAACCAAGTTAAATTAAGACATACTGCCTTCAAAAACGTAATTCTACAATTTTATCAAGGGCCTTCTCCGCTTTTCAAAGCCGCCATTTTGAATTTGAAAAGAGGAGAGGCCCTGAGACGAGTTCAAAATAAAAATATGATCTGCAAAAGACCGCAAACGATAATGCTGCTAACGGTATACGGTAGGCTCTACAAGAGACCCAATCAGCCAAAACAATGAACAAACATACAATGAACTGCAAGTGCTGATCTCACTGCGTAAAAAAGTTGACTTTGCGAGTCACCAACACATTTTACGTAGTCAGATCAGCCCTTGCAAGTTATTGGACGAGTTTGCCATTTTACGACTTTTACAAAAGGTCGTACCTTGATATTATAGTGCAGGGTATACAGTTAATATTTAGTGAAATATTCAGTCTTGTGTAATAAAATAAAAGATGTTGGCAGGATTGAAAAAGTTGTTTGTGGTGGTCGTTTTATTTTATCATTTTCTTTCGCCAGCTTGGCCTGTGAAACGGTAGGCCCGGTTCAAACGTCGAACTTTACATGTGCCGAACCTAATACCTATTTAGGTCGACTCAAACTATTAAGTTCGACTGTTGATTCAGACGGTCGAACTTTACATGTGCCGAACCTAATTCGTGGCGAAAAGAAATATCATCCTTACTGCTTAAAATAGTGAAATAAACCGAAAAAAGTAAAATTCACCAAGCCTGGAAACTCTTGTTTTGATTTTAGTGTGCTTTGTTTTCTGTTATGGCAAGGAAACAGCTGAGGAGATCGTAATCGTGATATTTGGACAAAATAAAGTAACGCCATAAATTTTAAAATACATTAGGATTTCTTTATGGATATAAAGAAAAGCAACTTTTTACGAAGACTGATTAAGCTGTCCAGTTTCAGTCTAAAAATCTGCAATGTGAATGCTGGTAACCGTCGTCACGCTTCTGTGAGTTCTGTCTGCAAAGGCGCGAAAACCCACTAAATAGCCAATCAGAAGCGCGGTTCTATTGACTGAAGACGTTAACATAATTTATGCGTTAGGTTCGGCACATGCGAAGTTCGACGTATGAATCGAAGTCGATCTTTCGCCGTTCTATTCGACAAGCTCAGTCGAATAGAACGGCAGAGTCGACCCAAATACAAAAGTGTCGTTCCTAATTGATTCATACGTCGAACTTTACATGTGCCGAACCTAATTATTAGGTTTGGCACATGTAAAGTTCGACGTTTGAACCGGGCCTAACATCCTCAGGGACTTTTTTTTTCAAAATGGTGGGCTGGGCGTAGACACCCTACATAAGGTTGTCAAAATGTTCCAAAAATGGGATTAACACTCGTTTCCATCTCTCAAACCGACTTTTCCTTTTCACTTAAAGTTATATGAAGTAAAACCTATTTCACACCTAGAGTAAAATTAGAAAAAAAGATCAGAATAGCATATGCCTCGAACAAGAGTCGTTCACTTCATAACTAATATCCTTATCCACTACACCAACGAGGACTAGCTGCCGAGAGCTGTAATTTTTAACGTATTTATAGTCGGCCATAACAATAAATGAAAGCTAACCGTTCTGAAATGGGTGCTTAACCCTAAACACTGAAGATCAATTCTAAACCCAAAACGCCACTCTTTGCTTAACCAGAGCTCTATTCTCAGTTCTCAGTCTGCCCAATAAATAGGGTTTTGTTCTCGTGTACGTCGGTACCATGGTATAACGACAGAAATACTACGTTGGCTGTGAACCTCATAAGGTATCCAACGTCAGTTTGAGAGATGGAAACGAGTGTTAACCCAAAAATGGTTGCGAACAGGGATGGGACATCCCTGACCGGACGTTTAAACTACGTCGCGGACAAACCCTTACACATCCGCGCATTTGCTATAACACTGACGGTCATTATCACAAAGTGCTAATGAGGAATTGTGATTATCATGCGATGTTCCCAATACAGCTATTTCAATAAACGTTGTCGGATGGAAGCTCATAGCCAAGACCGCAAGGTAGTATGGGTAGTTGTAAGTAGCCAGTGCATACTACCTTGCGGTCTTGGCTTTTCGCCTTTTTCATCCGACAACATTAATTGAAATAGCTGTATAAGAAAGGGTTACAAAGGGTGGTTGAACACCACTGACCGGAAGTGCAAGCTATTTCGTTTTCGCACCTCCCCACTTCCGGACACTTCCTTTAAAGTGCATATCAACCGCAATTTCTTTTTATGTAGTTATAAAATTTAGAGTTCGAAATGCACGATTCCAAAATTTGAGACGTTTAGGGTAACAATTAACGATGTTACAAGCGTTCGAAGTTACGCTATTTTGCCCTAAAAAATGGTCACGAAATTCAAGGGACTGGAGCCGAGTTGCGACGTAATGTTGGTTGCAAAAGTTTACGTTCATTGAGTCTTCGTGAGTTCCTTCCGCTCCGAAAAATGTCTACATGGTCTAGGGATTCGGTTGCGCCCGTAGCAAGACTCCTCGAAAACCATTTTTTAGGGCAAAATAGCGTAACTTTGAACGTTTGTAACATAGCCAATTTTTACGCTAAACGTCTCAAATTTTGGAATCGTGCATTTCAAAGGCTAAATTTTATGACTACATAAAAATAAATTTCGGCTCATATGCACTTTAAAGATGCACTGTAGAAGCAGAAACTGATACAACGTAGATTAAGTTTTATTGTGCTATATTTCGGCTGGTCAAACCAGCCCACTTCAGGTACAATGAGGAAAATTTACATTGGTATACATCATTATTGTAACAGCCGTAAAATCCATGATTTGTTTGTCTAGATCAACGCGGAAAACGCTCGACACTGTCCTGTTTACAATACGAAAATCCATTACCAGGTCTCCAGTGTATCAATCACACAAGTACGCTTGTTTGACAAAATCGCATAATAAAGTAGAACCTAGCCAACGCGCTGAGATCATGTCACTATGATGTTTGAGTTTTATTATCATTACAGGTAACCTAGCCTGCGAATACAGCCGCCTCTCATCGCTCCCGGCCGCTAGGGGCGTTCGCGCGAGAGAGCGTCTGCGATTTACTTTGAGAAATTCCATACTGATGACGTAAATCACCCGTCGCTAATCTCGTATAATTATAATAATGTGCATGCGGTGAAACCAAATGAAATGAAAGGTGTTGACAGGCCCATCACGAATCCAACGAGCGCCTGGCGTGTTTGTTATGAACTATGTTCACTGTGTTTTAATTGTAGTTTGATTTTTACAGTTTAGCCCTGATCAGTATGTCTTTTAAAGATCTACCCCTTTTTGTATGAAACAAGGGGAGGTTTTTATAGATCCGTCTAAGCAAAGATTGTGATTCATTTGTCCATGAGGATGTTTGCACACAGGGTTGTATTGCGTTACAACGGATAACATTTCCTTGCGTGCAGTACTAGTGGTTTATTATTTCTGTTTCCATCTTTGCCGTGAAAATATTGGGGAAAGAAACTGCCATTTTCGACCGCGGCCATTGCGGTGCCATGAGTCTAAAGGCAGTCTTTCCGCTAAAAGCAGACTGATGATGATAATTACGGGATTCTTCTTACCATGTATCGCCGATATATGTTCATTCATCCAGACGTGCACGAGTGGCGCCGTTTGAAATATCAGTGACTTGCTATATCCGGTCGGTAAATTGACAAAAGTAGAAAAACGTCTTCACTGCAGATAAAACTATAAAAAGCCTGAAACTGATTTGCTTGTAACGTCAAAACATTAAACATAGGACAAATAGATTGAACACAGAGTCGAACAGTTTCTAACGACAGACAAGATTATCCTCGCAACTGGCGATTGAGTTACAACACTGCATAATTTAAAGCATAATTATGTAAAATTATCAAGTTGGCCAATCAGCGCTCCTGTCTTGATGCGGGACAGATTTTCGTCATCAGTATGGAATTTCTCAAAGTAAATCGCAGACGCTCTCTCGCGCGAACGCCCCTAGCGGCCGGGAGCGATGAGAGGCGGCTGTATTCGCAGGCTACAGGTAACCTTCCTGTCTTATTTATCTCAAGTATTATATGTAGGCGAAACAACTTAGATCATGTAGGCGAATCGACCTTTATAGTGTAGGCGAAACGACTTGTAGGCGAAACGACCGGATTCTATACTGACCGAAATAATCGCTCCCCTCGATTAATCGCCTCCCCTCAAACTGAATTGCCCCCTTTCAGAGCGAAAAAATTAAAAATCCCCCCGAATGTTATTCAAGGTGTTCTATACTTCGGCTGGCCAAACCGATACGATACGTTGTATCGGTCTTTGCTTCTATACTATATATTTTCACTTGTTAAACCGATCAGATCACTAGTTTGATCCAACGTACACCAGCAGGATATCCGCGCATTGTCGTCCACGGTTACTTGCTTGAACTTCTCATTATTCAAGGAAATACGGTACTACTAGTTTTAGGCCGCAGTTACACATGCTTGCACAGGTGATGCTTGCACAGGTGATGCGATTTTGTGGAAAAATTGTAGCGTCTCGGACTGCAGAATATGTTTCGTCAATTTTGTCACATGGCCGTGAAGGCCTGGGAAAAAGTCGTTTTACCCACAATGCTTCATGATGCATAATCACGTGCAGGGATTCCAAACGAGGCGATTGGTTTAAGACGCCATCTTGAATTTCAACTGCTTATGTGTGTTAAATTTTGTCCTTTCTTTCTTGCCTTTGCGTTATTTTGTCGCCAAAATGGAATCTGGAGAAGAAGATATATGCGAGGAATATGAATCGTCTCTGGAAGATTTAACATTTAATTCTAAACCGCTTATAAATGTGCTTACAATGTTGGCGGAAGAGAACAGTCAACATGCGTCGAGTATAACAAAGCTGATCGCAAGTCGCATTCACCAGGTGTGTGTCAAGGTTAAATTTGTTTCTAAGAATTACATAAATGATACTCCACCTAAATGCTATTTAAGGGATAATGATGTATAATTATCGCGTACAGAGTGAATAGTTTTCGTTGTGTAACGTTGCTAGCTAGTACAAGCTAATTAGTGTTCAGTTGGAGTTTTTGAGACGGAAAAATGCTAGCTGACAGCTAAAATAATAAGAACGTGTTTTAGCCTGTTTCAGTAAGGTCAAGTAAGTAAGGTGTTCAGTAAGGACATTTTTCTTTTATAGTTAATTTAGTTTGTTGCAGGAGACAAAAAAGTAAAAGTAATCAAATCTTTATCTAGATCTTGTAATTCAGTTAATTCAATTTTACAGAGTAGTGACTGACTGGTCCAATAAATACATCTTATTCCATGTTTTGGCAGATAATACTTGTACACATGGATATTTTATGAAATGTGTAGCAATGAGTAAAATGCGAGTGTGCATTATCTGTCAAAACACTGAATAGGGGATTTACATGACTGCTTATTTTCCAGTTGTACCAGCATTTATTTCTTCAGCTAAAGTATTGCAACTTTCTCAGTCAGAATATGGTGCAGATTTTACAGTGTAATATGCCTGTGATTGAGTATGTCATCTAGCCCTTACATAGTAGATATAGTAAAATGATGTATCAGTGAAATAATAAAGTGGAATGTTTCACTTCCTGCCATGGGCAAACTACATAAAGTTAGTGAGATGGTTTAGAATCTGTGTGACCATTCAATAAAAAGCGAATGAGTGTCTCTGTCTTTTGTTTACTTGATAGCAAAATGCTCAAATGAAACACAGTGGCACTAAATCAAGTCATACTTTATTGAATGGTTTGACAGATAACATGTGTGGATATTTTACAAGTTGCATAGTATTTTGTGGGGCAAGGAAAAATGGAAGCAATGAGTGTGGAGAGCAAAAAACTAGTAAAATAATTGTCTGAGGTCCAGATGGGATTCAAACCCACGACCTTACTTACACCAGTTGGATGCTATAACCACTGAGCCGCTAAGAACTTAAGTGGAGAGCAATGGTCAATTGTGGGCTGACACACGGATTGATTCACTCAACAACAAGTATACCAATGAACACACTGATTAACTGCATCGCGCAGTCATGTAGAATACTCTCAAGTAAATAATGAAAATAGAATTATCTGTCACGCAGAATACTCGCGCAGTGATGAAGGATACTCTCAGAGTAAATAATGAAAGAAGAATTATCTGTCAAACCATCAATTAAGGGATATGTTGTTTGACTGCTCTTACATGTAATTTTCCAATTTTTAAGAACATTTTCCTTAATAACTTCTCGATTTTGCCGTCATTTTATGTTCGATGTTTCACTCTCATCCAGAACGCATGCACTTATAATGATATTTAGAGTTCGTGTTGAGGGTCTGATGCTGTGTTCACACTAGGGTGAAACATGTTTAGTGTGATCACGAATGAAACATGTTTCTCTAGGAAATTTGTTCACATCAGGCGGCACATTGCACAAATCATAATCAAAATTACTTCACAAGGTAGTTTCAATCTTAGTCAGACGAAACAGGTTAGCACAAATGTCGTCTCTCTTTTGAATGCTGCAATGCCCCTCGTTCCAGAAGGGTTTGAGAAGTGAAATTAAATGACAATTCATACAACAGCAAGTTTAAGCCCTTTTTTTGGTTCATGTGCAATTATAATGATTTTATGTGAGCTTTGTGATAATATGCTTGTTTTGTAAAACAGCATAAATTATACAAGCAGACGTGAAATGTGTTTTGAAATTAACAACTAATGTGCAGTGTTCTCACCACGATTTTGCCTTGGGGAGTCGCAGGGCCCCCTCTGCTAAAAAATAGGGGCCCTGTTAGAATATTAGAGGGACAAAGTCACTCCAAAAGGTCTGTTACATGAAGTACCTACCTGATCCAACATGGCAGACACAATGTTTACGATTTGATAGCGATGCTTACGCAAACCTTCACCACGTACATGTGACCAATGAGGGTAAAGGCAATAAAATTAAAGGCTTTAAATTTTTTGATAAATGTTTTTATTCATTTGAACAAGCAAAATGCTGGGGTGTTCGATTGACCATTAAACTACTCAAAAACATTCAAAAGTCCGTTTGAAGCTAGCTCCTGCGCCCTAACGGGCGCATCTTCTTGGCTTTTAGTGCGCCATCTCAATTTTTTTGCCGCGGACTGGTGAGAACACTGAATGTGAACAATGAAATTGCAAACATGTTTGTGGGAAACATGTTTTCTCTAAACTTGTGTCCGTGCTGATGTGAACACAGCATTAATTTGCTAGGCCACTGAGCCACATTTCCATTTGAGGTTGTCACACTATACATGAAATGTTCTGTATGTTTGTCACAGGTTCAGCAACAGTACAAAATGCCATCACTTTACCTGCTTGACTCCATTGTCAAGAATGTTGGGGGAGACTATCTTCACCTTGTAGCTCAAATCATGGAAGAAACTTTCACTTGTGTATTTGAAAAGGTTTGTAGACATGATTTATTACAGTTTAAAGAAGTTAATTTATAGGAGGCAAGATACAATGTTCATATAAAAATTATGCATTTGTCTTAATTTATACTAAAGCAAGTAAGATGCACTCAGGCAAAACACAGAGTCTTGGCGGATGAAAAAGCCAAAAATAGCATTTTCACTCGCAGGCTACGTTTCATTTTTGTTTATTCCTGTTCTATTCTGTGAATGTACATGTAATAATTAATGATTGTGATTCAAGACTTCGTATGAATATAGAAAGCTGTGCTTTTATAACTCGCTATTGTGTGTTGCTATTGTTATGTACTCAAGAAATACCTGTATATTGTTTACTCAAAAATGCCTATTCAAGATTCTTGAAAATCCTTTGAACTCAAATTTTAAGTTGAGACTGTTCAGTACTGTACCTATAGTGTACTATGAATGTTGGGGAACACTTTTTAACTAAGTTTATATTAAACATTTGTTGTCATCCTTCAGTAGCATTTCTGTTCTCTGATTACTTTTATAGAAAAACAATTTATTGCTACTAATAGATCAAACTGTAGTCTGACATCTGTAGTGTTTATTTATGGCCTGGATAAAGACTTGAGGACAAGAGGTTTAAACAAATCATTGCAAGATCTCTTTGTGGGGGATGGACCTTATTGTAGAATAATTCTTCTCAATTTCATTTTGATATACAGGCAGATGAGAAGGCCCGTCGTGATCTTTACAAGTTACGACACACTTGGTCGCCATACTTTCCTGCTAAGTTGTTGCATGACTTGGATGTTTCTGTGAATAAACATGATCCTGGTTGGCCCATTGCTGCCTTACCTCCACCAAGCCCCTCTATACACATAAACCCCAAGTTTTTAAAAAAGGTATACAGATTATATTTCCACTGCAGTTTGTCTCAGGCTCCAGAACATGCCTCCATAAGGTGCCATGAATCTGATTATTCTTGGGTTTGAAATTTTCAAACCAGGTAATGTTTATTCTCCTCGCCTCAGGTTCATTATGATAATCTTTCTATGAGACAATGAAAAAAATTAAACTGGTTTGAAAATTTTCAGATCAACACAATATTAATTTTAAGCCACAATAAAACCATGCTTTAAGCTTCAGATTACCGTTTAAAATCAATGGTTTAAATTCTGGGTTTTGTAACTTGTTACTTTCTGTGATTTGGATACATGTTTACATTAAATCTTGTTGTGCCCATATAAAATTGCATACCTTTCAGTTGAGATAATTTTTGGGTCACGACTGACAGTGCTAAATTTAAAACCTTCAGCATGTTACAAGAACACTAAGAAGAAGATATCAAGTCAATTGTCATAGGGAAAAAAACGTAGTCAGTTTTAACCAATTTTTACAAGACACCAAGAAATTACTTGGAACAATTGGCCCAAATTTTTCAAGTTACAGTCCATTTCCATCATGGTCATTAATAGTCAAAGGCAGTAAGTCTTCCTTATAGCGATATTTCTCATTATGTCACCTATTGTTATTAATGTGCCAACCAGAGAACTATTGGCTTTTGAAACAAATAGTTCTTTTGTTTAACAGTTGGCAAATTTAAATAACAAAACAAATTTGACATACTGTACATGTAATGTTTGTAAACAGAGAAATATTGCTATACCCTTACTGCATGAGGAGAGTAATTTTATATAGGACTCACTGGACTATTATTTTGGGGTTTCCATTGACATGGTTATGTATTTTCGCTTTTTAAAGTAACACTGAAAATGTTGACATTGCCCCTTTAATTTACCCTCTTTGAAAACAAATTTACTTGACAATGAATCTGAGTGGAACTACATTATATCTTTTTTTTTAAGTATATTTTTAAGTTATTTTTTAGTTTTAATTTTGGGCTTTCTTGAGGTTACAGGAGGAGATGTGATATTAACCATGAATAATAATTCTCCTTGCATAACAGGCAGAAAGTACTGGTGGGGTTGCCTCACTGACTGCAGAAATATCAACGCCACAGGAGCACCATGTTGTTGAGGGTCATCACCAACGTTTAATTGAACTGGAGAGGCTACAACAAGAACAACTGAAATTGACTGAACTTGAAATTCAAGAGCATCAAATGAAAAGAGATCTTTTGCTCAAGAAACAACAACAAGAACGGCAACTGCTTCTTCAACAACAAAAGCAGGATATTCTTCATCTGAGACTGACACCTGATGGTCAAGAATCTCATCTCAGTAATGGGGTATGCAGAAAAATTTCTCACAAAGTCAATTATAAAGATGTGCACTAACTTAAGTCGGTCAGCAAAATGCTTTGGTGTGACCATTCAAATGAAACCTCTTTTGCCAGTACTTTTGCATGGTACTACTTGTTTTTCAATAATTATTTGGGATGGTATGTGAATTAATTTTTTTATCTTTGGCACTCTTGAGTTAAATGATACTCCAATTATTGATCAATCAGGATTATCACCAGGGAAATGATTTAAAATGTAGATGTAACCAAAAGGAACAAAACTGCTTCCATAAATAAGTAGCACTTTAGGGTGAAATAATGCATCAGAATGATACTGCAAATCACTCTTCTAACTTGGCTGCTGACTGTGCTAGTAAAAAAATAGATTTGGGCGAAAAGGACTGTTGAAAAATAAACTACTTACATTTATATAGCGGAAACTGACTCGTAAAAAATTCACAGCCGTATAAAACAACTTTGCACTGAATAAGCTCTATTTATTTTTTATTATTTATTATTTGTATTGACAAGATTATTTTGCCCCCTGTTAACAGCCACCTAGCTCAACTGTTGCTGTACCAGTATCCACCAAAGCAGTATCAACTGAGAGCAACCAAGGAACATTTAATAGTCGAGATCCACGTCTCCGTCGCAATGAGCAGAAACCTGATCACAGCCGAGAACCAAAACCAGCAGTGGTGGGAGATATACCGTTAAAGAAACCTGTTAGACCTGTTAAACCTGAAAGGATGCTTATTGAAGACCAGGGAAGTTTACCTTTACCTGTTAATAGCAGTCATCAGTTTGAACAGACATCACATAGACCTCCAGAACATTTTACTCAACTCTCTCAGCCAACCTCAGAAATGAGTCAAATTCAAGACACTAGGAATATTCAGCATATGGCTTTTGCTGAAGACCCTGATGAAAATATCGGTAGAATTCAACCAAGAGCTCATCTTGAGAGAGAGAGAACAGGAAGCCCAAGGTATGGGCATCTTGAGAGAGAGGTAACAGGAAGCCCAAAGTATGGTGTTCTTCAAGTAGAAACCAAAGCAAAACATAACCACAGAAGGCGAAATTCTGGTGACTGGCCAAGCCATGCTGTAAGTCATGAGAACATTTCTGATGAGCCCCCAGTTTCAAAGACACAAGGTGGTAGAGGAAAGGTACGCAAGCGGAGGCGAAGATCTGTCGAAAGGCAAAGAGAGAAAGGAAAGAGTGGGAGGGGAAGGGGCCGTGAAAGAAACAGGGATACTGGTGATGAACGATTTCCAAATTCTGAATTTCAAACTGATTCAAGGTTTGTAAGGAGGGAAGAACTTAGAGACTCCAGATACCTTGATGATCCTTTGCCTTTTAGGGAAGATTGGAACAGTGACGTAGAACAAAGAGGTGATAATTTTATTCCTCGTAATAATCATCCTCGGCATCACAATAAATGGAGAAAAGATCAAATCGTATATGTCAGAGGAAAAGACCATGATGAAATTGTAAGATCTGTAAGCCCAGTGATTCCTGAACAGAGATTAATGGGCATGGGACCTGAAAGAGATAGGATTGAGAACATTGAACCCCAGTTTAGAGAAACAGAGATGCGCCAAGATCATTTTCATCCCAGTGAACGCAAACACCCTGTTTTTCATGACGATCCAAGAGATCAGCCCATAGGAGAACCCCTCTCAAAGAAACTAAGACCTTTGCTCTCAGATAAGGAGATAATTGAACTACGGAACAGAAAGGAAGGATCCCCAAATACAGGAAGGATGACGCCTCCACCCAGATTGCAAGAAGGTTTTCATAATCCTCCTTTTGACAGAGGAGATCAGCCATTCCCCCATCATGTTGATGGTCCTTTTCACCCTAACTTTGGTCCCCCATCCCATGAAGAGTGGGTTCCTGGATTTGAAATTCCCCGTGAGCTCATGTTGGATCGCCAGAATGAAATAATGATACAGGTAGTGTGCACAGAAATCCTCTGCACAGCACTCATCAGATGAAATAACCAATATTAATAAAAAATAACGGAAGAAAAAGTACCAGACTTTTCATTTGGCTATTTTATCTGATGAGTGCTGCATGTGTCGTTTGGTACGAAACTAGTTAGTAATAAAATGCCAAGTCGAATCTTCAGTTGATCAGATCACCTCGATTATATGTACTGTATATATTATATATACACATACAGGACGCCTTCAACAGGTCAATAACAGAAGCTGGACGATGGGCACTTCACAGAAGTTGTTTCCACTGTGCGGTCAAAGATGCGACGTCCTACAGGATAAGCAGTTATATATATATATTTAACTATTATAGCGCGAACGTGCGCGTGATATCGCCTAATACTTAGCCGACAAATCATGCAAGCTTGAGCGCTATAATAGTTTTATAATTCAACAAATTGATAACAAAGCACAGTTTGAAGAAAAAATATCGCCGACAAGCCTTTAATTTTAAAAAAAAGCTTATATATGTTTTACCACGCGAAACTTGCAACATCACACAGTTCATGAATGAAAGTGGCGCCTTCAATATTGCACAAGCTTCAACACTATAAGTGTTTTATAATTCAACACATTGATAACAAATCACAGTTTTGAGAAAAAATTGAGATATACAACCTTTTTTTAAGTAAAAGGCTTACAACAATATTTTACCTTGTGCCATTTCTTACACAACGAGCAGCGAATGCCAAAACGTTGCTGGAGCTAAAATTAATTTGAGAGTTTCTATGAAGAGCTTTCGTCTACGTAAAGAATGAGACAGAGTAGTGATTACATGAATAAAACACAGTAAAATGGCATAGAATTTCTTAGTTACAAGTGTTTCGTGTTTTAAAAAGTTCAATTCAGAATGAAAACAAATTGAACAAACACACGGCTACCTAAACATATCGGTGAAAAGTCTGAAAGAACTGTAGTGTGGACAATATGTCTTACAAACATTCACATCTAAAGGGTACAAGAAATGGTTGAAACATTGTTACCTGTAGTTGATGTGGCTTTTAGTCCCTTCCATCAGCGCACTAAATTTTCAAACATCGAAGTACGAGCTGAGTCGATCACTGTTGTTTACAAATGTGCTTGTTTTACTTCCTACAGCCGTAGTGGTGTCAATTCACTTAAAACAAAGATCGGAAACTTTTCTGTGAAGTATCAAGTCTAATCATATTCCAGAAGTGATTACTAAAGGCATTTTCCAAAAATTGTGCTCCTTCATTCACTTCTTGTCAAGTGGTTGACTTTGAATCAGCTTTCATTCACCTTTCGCCAAGAACACTGCACTGCAACCGCGACAACGCAAAAATCTTGCACCTTTTTTGTCCAATCATGTGATCAATAATTTTTCTTTTCTTTTCTCTTTTTCTCGTTCCTTTCCCTTTTTTATCTAATAGTTCACGCTTTTTTCTCCCAAAAACACGAAAGTGCAGGCAGCGGTCATTTTCATTTTCGTTCAAAATGCGAAATTTACCGCCATCGTTGGATATACATCATGTAGACGTAGCGTATATCGATAACTTTTTGACCATATTTGGGCAGTGTATCAATGTGTTGAATTATATATATATATATATATATATATATATATATATATATATATATATATATATATATATATATATATATATATATATATATATATATATATATATATATATATATATATATATATATATATATAGATATATATGTTGTGGTGCAATTTTATCCTTGGTGCAAATTTTATTTTTCTTTGTTTAAAACTCATTATCATACATTATCAAACATTACCATACCCCAAAACAAAGGAAAATAAAATTTGCACCAAAAACAAAATTGCACCACAACATATACATGTACAATACTGGGCAGGAGTAACATAACGGAGCACTCATGAGAGCAGGATGCATTTGCACATGAACCACAAACCTGTCAAAACATTTTTGTACATGTACAATCTAGAATCAATTTGTGGATGTTGTGTTTTTGACAGGATTGTGGTGACAAATGGATTTTGTTCTAAGTTTTCTGTTAGGCTACTTCTGTTTGCAGAGAAAGCAGTCTATTATTAGATTTCAACCTGAGTGATCTGTATGCAGTGGTTAGTACATGTACAGTAGGTTGAAAGAAAGATTTTACAGTCACCTCTAAGATGGCTACTGTAGGGACCAGAACTGGCTCTGACGAAGAGAGTTGTCAGTCTAATGAATAGTTCTTATGGAGTGTTGTAAAGACCAACTTGTACAATGTAGGTGTCTGTCTCAGAGTGGTGCCCCTTTATAGATAGTTGACGGTAGTTACAGAAAGAGAGTGAGACAAAAAACAACAATACAAAGTTGCTTTCTCAAGTCAGTCAGTGATACCTTCAATCTACAATGTTGTCATAGCTTTATCTTTAAGTCTGTGTATGAAAGTTATTATTAAAGGCACATGTATGAAATGCAATGGAATGCATACATGTTTCATTGTTTCTGATTTTTCCAATTTCCAAAGTGTAGATGAAAAAAATGTCAGATTTATACATATTTGGGATCTGTCAGGAAGTTGAGGTAACTACAGTGTTAATTTAATGTTTAGGCTGAAAGACGTTTGCAAGCAGGTGATTTAACAGTTGATCAGCATCATGAGTTAGTGGATAAGCTTCACCAGTTGTATGAGCTTCAGAGACATCCTGAACAGAAGACGTTTCCTCCAGAGATGCCACTCTTACACCCTGATCATCAACCGAGAACCATAGTACCACCCAGACCAGGTGAAGGATATATTTACAGTGTGTAATTTTATACCATAAATCCTCTACTACACCCACTATCTAATAAGGCTCCTTGCCCATTTTTTCCCTTCTCCCTTCACAACTGAAGCAATTAACAATAGTATAGCATGATGTTCTTTCCAATTAATGTGGGATCTACAGTGAAATGTTTTTTTGCATCATAACACTGCTGGAAAGGTGGGAATTTGACAATGGAATGTGTTTAGGGGGTGGGGAATGTGACACCATGGGGGACAGTTAGGGAGGTTTTGAACAAATTATCACAATTATCAATTAAGCAAGCCACGAGCCATGTTTGGTGACGAAGTTTTGCTGTTAGAACTACGTTGTTGTCAAGGGCAACTTGCTACGTTTCCAACAGTAACGCATTTTGTTACTGATGACATCTAATCACAGACAAGTTACTGTTGAAAACGTAGCAAGTTGCCCTTGACAACAACATAGTTTTAACGGCAAAACTTCGTCACCAAACATTGCTCATGGCTTGCTCAACTGATAATCGTGGTATCTAAATTTTGTGTTTTGTGTGGCATAATTTTCCCAATCAAAATCATGGCAGAGTGCGACCCAGAGGGCATGTTAGACGCTTGGCTCTTATAACCAACTGGGCTGAATTCAAGTGTAAAGGGCTACAAAAGCCTTGTACTCTTTTAAATCATTCCCGTTAATGTTAAAACAGACTGGCTTCCAATTACCCCAAAAAATCTAAAACATGTGTTACACATTTGTATAAAACCTCTAAATGGGGTGTAGAAGCTAATCTTTGTTTCCTGGGGGTAGGGGCATTTGATCAGTTAATATGACCCTTGGATCACTATATAACTCAATGTTAAGGTTATACTATTCATGCTGTGTTTCATGCAGGAGCACCTATGGACATTGAAGGACCTCCAGATGCAGGTCCTGGCAGACCAATGCTGGCCAGGTTTGAGGAGCACCCAAGAATTCCTCTAAGAGGTCCTGCTCCTCATGGTCCTGTGATAAGACATGATGGTCCCAGATTTGAAGCAAATGAACCCCACATGAGACAACATAATGAGGACTTCAGAGGGCCGCCGTTGAAGCATGATATGCATTCACTTGCCAGGCCTATGCCGATGGGCCCTGGAGTACCCCCCTTCAGATCCGACAGAATGTTAGAAGCCCCTCCCAGGTTGGATGATGGTTCAAATCCTCCTTATGGATACAGCAGACCCATGGAAGAGATGCCTACTCCAAGAACACCTCCAAGACAGGATAAAGGCAAGTTTAATTATAATGATTTATTTATTTATAATGATACCTTTACTGTGCTCTACAATACCATGCCCTTTATAAGAAACAATTTATCAGGCCTGTTTTCTGTGGTTCTCTTAGCCTCTCCTGTGTTGCTGTCCATGTATACATGTGTCTTCCTGTGATAACTGTCTACAGACCCTTACCAGGGGAAGGCTATCGAGGCCTGAGACAACCAGTGTCAACAACAATAATAACTGCAGACCCTTTTTTAGTTCTCTAATCAAAGCAAACTGTTTATTTTTGCAGTCGGGGTAGGCCCTCCTCACACTCCAAACACCATGATGGAAAAGAAATCCGTTGATGACCTGTTCCGCAGGCTAATGCAAGTTGGAATAATCAAAGTGACCCCTGAATCTGGCAGCGAGTCCCCACAACATGTACCCTCACCCGACCCCCCTCAGGCCGAGGTTCAACAACCCCACCTACCCCCTGTAAAGCCTGTATCTGTCCCTTCAGTTCTTCCTCTGCTAAATGCTGTCATGTCCAAGAAAGAAGTGTCAGTAGAAAAGAAACACATCCCTGTAATAAAGCTGGTACCAGAGGAGCTGAAAAGGTGATTTCATTAGACTTGATAAATTGAATTGCATTGCATTACATTGCAGGATATATGGAAAATTTCTTCAGAGTTTGTTTAACTGCTGTTACATGTATTGCCTTAATTTTTGGAACTTATGTATGTGCTATTGTAAATGGTTTGACTCTGAAGATGACTTCTGCTCAGATTGTTGAAATAATTATCAGTCATTGTCAACAACAACAGTTCTTTTCAGAACTATACTTAACTTGGATGATCACACTTGACAGCTTTTGTATGTGCTATTGACAATAGTTGTTTCCCTATATATATCTGTTGTTGATGGCATGTTTCAATGCATGTACATTGTAAGTCTTGGGCTGATTTTATACTTTTATGATGATAGACAGCTTCAGAGCCTTATTAACTTGTTTTTAAATCCATAGACGCCATGAGGGTGTAATAACTAGCCTCTATGAAGGCACACAGTGTTCCTCATGCGGCCTACGGTTCCCCGGTGAAGCTGCAAAGATTTACCGTGAACACTTGGACTGGCACTTCCGAAAGAATCGACGAGAGAAGGACAGCAGAAGAGTTGCACACAGGCTCTGGTACTTTATTGTCAATGACTGGTTGAACTATGAAGAGATTTCAGATCCAGAAGAGAGAGGTACATGTACTTTTTAATGACTTCCTTAACAGTATTCTAGTTCCCATTCAAAAGCTGGGGGTGAGGCAGGGGGTTTATAAATTGAGAATAAATGATAATGGGGTCATCAGAGCTTTAAACATGGACCCGCACTATAAAAGGGATAGCTCTGACCCCTCTTTGTCACACCATCACTGCTTCAATGGCTAATCAAAGATGGCTGGCACTGCGAACAACACGGAGGGAGACCGTTGCCCCCTAAAATAGGTCTAATTCTACCTTCACCAGCTCAATCTTGTATAGGATTTATCTTTCACGAAAATAAAACTAAAAACATTATTTGAATTTATGCACCTTTTAGCATGAATATAGTATTTTAGCTTGCCAAATTTGAATTTTGCGTCGGTAACAGTTCTCCATTGGCGAGCGGCTGCACGTGATGTTGACAGTTCAGTGTGAAATGACTGGCAGCTTGGCCAGGTCAAGGTTCCTTTTATAGCGTGGGTCCATGTTTAAGGGGCCAATATCTCACCCTCAAATTTCATTAGGATGCTGATTTTTGGATAGCAGGCGTTTTGTCATGCCCTTTCCGAATATCAAATCAAATCCCATAATTTCATGAATTTAATTTTTGTGAGCAATGTGATCACTTTAGTACCCCATTTCTCTTGTTTGAAAGGTTTTCACCGTTAATTTTAATTTGTAATTTCAGAGCAGTCAACATCAAATTATAGACTGAAAAGATCTTGCAGGAAACTGCTTTGTCGAATTCAAAGTTGGCACTTACATGTATCCTGGGTTAAGGGGCTTAAAACATTTCATGCTCCAAAAGGAAGGGAGAGTATTAAAGAAGAGGCCTTAATAATGGATTTTTGGGATACATAACTGTCTTGTTTACACACAAAATACACTTCCAATATATATGAAGTATACCCACATTTGCTGCATGCAATGCAGGATTAACAATTTGGTGGCTAGTCAAAGAATGACTGAGCAAAAATTAATAGTAATACCACTACTAACACACAAAGTAAAATGACAACTGTATAAATTACTCCTTCTACAGCTCGCAGTTCATTCTTTGATGTCGCTGTGGGGGCTGTAGACTCGCCAGTTCCACTGAAGGAGGTAAAGGAAAACACTGGAGGAGAGGGGAGCTGTCCTGTGCTCAGTGATGACTCCCAGGCTGAAGCGGTAAGGGGGATCTGATAGCTCTCATTTCCAGGCAACTAGTGAGTGACCTGTGATAAATCATTTTATCTGTTTGTAAATTCCCTGCATCAGTGGTACAGTGGGGGGCAACAGGTCCGCATCAACCGGGGGTACCAAAAAATACATTGATAAAAAGATTCAGCCTGTGTCCTTTCCAATAGTTTGAGTTAGTCAGGTGCTCTTGTGGGCTGGCATTTAGCTTTACTTTCTATAGCATGAAGCGACTGGAAGGACCTTGATGTGATGCTATCAGATCAGACATTTGACACCAAAGCACCTCCTAATTGGAGAAGCCTAACTATTGATTCATAAAATGGTTAATTAACTGTACTAACAGAATGTCATTTAATTCACCACCTGAAAGGTGAGGTGTTTGTTTCGTGTTTTTTGTAAATGGAAAGCGCCCTTGCACTGAAAAAGAGTTGTTGTTTGTTTAGGAGTGTGACATCTGCTGTGAGAAGTTTGAACAGTTCTGGGAGGAGACTAATGAAGAATGGCATTACAAGTCTGCTGTGCGCATTGATGGAAAGGCAAGTATTACCCAACCTGTGTTACTGCTGCAGGCACAGAACTGAGTGTCTGTACAGTGAACTAAGCTGGACATCCTCAGGACCAGCACTAGTTGTCCAACTTAGGGAGGTGCAAGTTTTAGAAAAGTGTCGGCCTTAGAAAGGTGTCTGTCTTAGAGAAGTGCGCCCTTAAGGAGGTGTTTGACTTAGAAAGGTGCCCGTCGTAGAAAAGTGTCCACCTTAGAGAAGTGTCGGCCTTAGAGAAGTGTCGGACCTAGAGAAGTGTCGGACCTAGAGAAGTGTCGGACCTAGAGAAGTGTCGGACTTAGAGAAGTGTCGGACTTAAGGAAGTGTTGGACTTATTGAGTGTCGGACTTAGAGAAGTGTTGGACTTGGAGAAGTGTTGGACTTATTGAAGTGTCGGACTTAGAGAAGTGTTGGACTTGGAGAAGTGTTGGACTTAGAGAGGTGTCTGCCTTAGAGAGGTGTTCAACTTAAAGAGGTTTCTGCCTTATAGAGATGACCTCCTAATAGAAGTGTCTTAGAGTTGTTGTAGACAAACAAGTGAAATTCAACCATGACCAGCCAACAACTAATGTCTGCCTTCAGAGAGTTACCTAACTGTATTATGGAGGTGTCTCAGGGTTGTCGATCAATTTTCCATTGCTGTATTGAGATGTAACATGGTTGCACCTGCCTTACTAAACTCTATATTGAAATCCTAACACTTGCTTATGACAATCCCCACAGTTATTACGTGTTATGAGTTAAACTAACAACACTGGACTTGGTCCAAGATCACATCAGCTGTCCGGAATGTAAAGGTGTCTGTAATGTATAGTGAGGGGTCCTTAAGGGGGGGTCTGTATATTGTTTGTTTTGTTTTGTTTTGTTTTTGTATTGAAATTTGCAGTTGCTTTTCAGACTTACCATTTATTGTGTTATCAAGATGCTAAAGAGGTGAGGGTTTTTTTAGAACTACTGCAATTAAAAATTTCAACTTATTTATTATTTAATAAAATTCTTATATTGTTAATCTTTCGTCTCTCTATTTCTTTTCCAATGTCATAGAAATAATTGTATTTGATCAACATGCTATGCAGCTCATGTGTAGGGAAATTCCATCTGATACCTAACATGTTGCTTGTTTTGTTTTCCTTTCGCCGTGTGTTCTTTTTCTGGTACGATTGTGGTTTGCTTTGCTTTGCTTCCACGCTGTGCCATATAGAACCATAGTCACACAGAAGATGATAACGAGCAAAACAGAGACGAGGAGGAGAGTATGGACGTGGATACCGACCAAACATCCCCAGTCAAGAATGAAGCTAAAACACAAGACAAACAGGCGAGAGTTCACGACGGTGAATCGAAAATCACGGAAACGAAAGAAGCGGGCGAAATTAACACATTAGGAGAAAAGACTGTTAAATCAGATGCGAAGTCTTTTGAGAAAGACTCGTGTAAGGTAGAGAGTGTGGGGCCAGACATAAAGGGTAGTATTAGTGTGTCTAGTAATGCTGTTGACAATAAAGAGAATGAAACTAAGGGTGATGATAAATAGTCACTCCCAGTCCCACGCGGCCAGATCACGCCTGTCGCAGATCAAACTCAGGCCAAATTTTATTGATCAGAGAACTCCCTTATCGATTAACCTCCCATCTCAGCCGCCCAATACCCTTATTTATTGATCACGTGAAGTCAGCATCGTTTTACATCCAACTTGGAGAGCTTGGATTTCATTGTTAATACGCTGTGCGTTCATGCCTCGTGATTATTTCGTTGGGCAATACTGTTTGCCCATGGTCACATCTTCCGCTAAGATACAAAACATTTTAATGCTCCACCCCCAATATGGACCAATTTTACTCTCCCTCGTTGTATTGGAGCAGCGCTTTTAACCGTTTAATGAAATAAATAATTGAATGCCTTCCGTCAGAAATAACCGATAAAAAGTTACTTATCTTATTTTGTTTAAACATAGTTCCCGATAGCTTACTCAAGAACGATTGACCTTTCAAAGATCCTTTACCGGAACTGAATTGCTACTGCAATGTACTGCCCTCGAAACTGAGGAAATAAAGAGTTTCTTAACAATTGTTGAAGTGTGATGTTATCATAAGTATCGTATTTTTAATCAATTTGTATATCTTGAACCCATGTTTGTGTCAGCATCGCCAGCAGTGCCTTTTAGTTAAGGTTACAGTGTACCTTCAGATCGAAAATTTATTGAAAAAATTTTTTTGGCGTTAAAATAAAGTTTACAGAATGAACTTTCATCCAAAAAAAAAGTATCGAAAAATAGTGAAAATTGACGGAGAAATGACGGTATAACTTTTGTGAGCGGAGTTTGTTTATTAAGCGATATGTTTTTTTAAGCGCTGTTTTCTCAAAGTTAATTTTTCGCTTGTCGGGGACACTTTAAAGAGCTACAACTCAAAGGAAATTTGTTCGATTTTCCTTAAATTTGGACAGAAGCTAGGCTAACATATAATCAACAAAAATGTGTCGGCGAATTTCTAATTCCGAAAACTTTTTCGTCAAGAGGCATTTCCGTGCGATCATTCCAATTTTTTTTCTCCCCTTTTCGAAAATATTCTGTAACTTTTCACTGCAATTGAATATGGAAAATCGCCGACACGTTTTTTTAGCGCTTCGTGTCCGGAAACCCGAGAACAAATCAAATTACCAAAATATAATAATCGCTTTGAGTTATAGCGTTTTAAAGCTGATTCGGACGTTCGAATTAAGACGTCGTAAAAAATTCGACAATTCATTTTATTACCAAATGGTTTCCATATTTAGATAGCCAGCTCTATAAGCTTTAATTTGATATCTGGGTTTAGGTATATTAAGTGTAATCTTAAGATGCTAGAGCTGTTATACTGGAGACACCCCCGAAGGTACACTGTAACCTTAACCCGTTCACGTCCAAGAGTTTATATAGGCTAAAAATACATTGTAATATAACATTAAAAAGGAACAAAAACAAACAATGAAAACGCAAACATTGCTTATAGTTGAATGTTTGCATGTTTAAAAATGGGATTTCATCCAGACTCGAAGTTTAGAACCACCTTGTACAGTATAAGAATGCACTGTTTTGAATGGTCCCACATATATGTTGTACAGACACACTAACTTTAGAACAATCGTGTACAGAATAAGAAACTTCAACAGAAAAGTACTGCCCGCGGGCTGCCATGTGAGCTGCTGCGTTTGGTTCCATCCAATGCCTCGAAAGTTAAAATGATAGATTTGGGAGTGAATGGATAAAAAAACCACCATAAAAATTATATAATTCGCAGTGTCGTGTTGTTTGCAATGCTGGCGTTGCTGTTACAACAGTTAATTCTGTAAAGGGGAAGCAATCAAATTTGTTTAACGCCTCGGGCGCTTGTAAGTTTTCATCTACGGCATGGCTCCCGAAATGTATATTGATTTGAAGCGATGAATAAAGCAGTTTGGATCTTATTATGTTGTGTTTTACTGTGTTGCCTTACTGGTTTAACCGCCCGTTGTCCGAAATAACATTGAGCGGAATAGTAGTTTGTCTAGTGTTGTACTCTGGGTGAAGGTAGTCCTGATTACGAGTCCAAACCAGATCATCTTCAGTAGCGGATCTAGGGGAGCTATAAATTAATAACAAGGGCCGAAGAATTTTTTCGGTAGTTTCTTGGTGCTGCGGATGGTGTGATCACCAAATGACGTAAAACAAAAGATTCAAAAGACACTGAACAATACCCACACCACAACACAAAAGCTAACCAACAATGGCTTCCGCAACACCAAGAAACACCCATTTTTTCAGCCTCAAACATTTTCACTCGATCCGTTTCCCCTGTTATTCACTACCCCCCTTCCCCCTCCCCCAACTTAGTTGATAAAAACAAATTTTCATGTCTCACTTCGCCACCAGTGCAGCGCCAATCTCATTAGATACTAACCCCTTTATTCATTTGTTGTTACATAGAAAGCCTTGTCCTCCCCCCTACTCGTGAAGAGTTGGTGATCGAGAATCGCGCAGTCCTCCCACACTCTGAACTGCGGGAACATCAAAGTTAACAATAACTCCGATCCGCGGGCAATTCCGAGAACTGGGCAAAAAGAATAGGAGGAGAGATGAGAGGATTTTTTTATTCAATCCTTCCGTCTGCCAACCTACTCAGTCTGAATTTTGTTGTCTATGACAGTCTCGTCCAGGGGCAACCTGATTTATACGCCGTTCTTCTCATGCACGAACGCTACGGCTAGGCGCTCTTGTGTTTCTTGTTCGCAGAAGAAGTGCGGCGGATAAACTGGCCTTAACAGAAACAAGTGATTCATGTCACTTTGTATAACTACAGCGAGTTTTGCGGCAGGACACCGGAGAAAGAGTACTTTTACACACCAAACATTAACCGTACCTGTTACCAAAATATTTTATTCCATTTTATAGCAATAATAAAGATAAAAGTTTATTATAGTGCCATGAATTTTCTGCTCGTATCCCTGTCACCATGATATGTCCCTCCCCCCACCCCTACCAACCGTTACATCTCTCTTAGGGTACGCCGTCAGATCTATAAACAGAGGGATGGTCGATCGCTAAGATGGACAACTGGCATGGTCCTGAGAGGGGTAACAATGAAAATTGTGTTTGTCGCGAGTGCTAAAAAAAAAGAAAACTATTAGAAACAGACAGAAGTTTCGGGGAATAACCCCTTGATCAGTGTTAGTATCTTCAAACTCTGATGAAGGGGTTCTTAATATTCCCGTAACTTCTGACTGTTTTTGATAAGTATTTTTTTCAGCATTCGTGACAAACAATTTTGCTTATTATCATTTAGGGCCGGACCATTATTTTTTTGACGGGGGCTATTGGAAAATTTTAACATGAAAACTTTTTTTTAAAATATGCAAAACCTGCTGCAAACAATTTATTTTGTGTCTCCTTCCAACTGCCATACTTACATCAAACAATTTTTTTCGTTATTTTTTGCTTGCATACAATTTATTTCAGTGTTTACAGCTTCTGCAAACAATTTATTTCAAAATTTTCCAACATCCCCCGTCAAAAAAATAATGGTCCGTCCCTTATCGTGAGTGCTACGCAGCCAAAACACTTTTTGTGCCATGGTCCTGAGAGTGACCTGTATATGACACATAGTAACTGTAGAAGAGTTAAACCTTCACTCCCAAGAGTGCCAACAATCAAAATTCAAGAAAAATCCCAAATTTCATTTTGTAAAACATTGAAAAACAAATGGTACCATACAAAAATACTGTCGAAGAGGTTGCATTTGAATGGGGCGACCCCGCAGCTGCCCAAACTATGTGATTGGCGAACGATAATTTTGAATGGTCGCACCGTAGGATTTCGTTGACAGACTCAAAAGTTAGAACTACACTACATGTCTCCATAATTGACACTGGGAGTGAAGGCCGGGTTAATGCGACCAGTGTTGGTCGTATCGACTCAGTGGTCGGTTTATAAGAAACTTCATTTTGCCGGTGCACTTCAAATTTACGCCGCACTTTTCTCATTAAGCGAGGAGAGCTGTAACACGGGCCGCAGGAGTTTGAGAGAGTTACGCAGATAGTCCGCACTTGTGGACGAATCAAGATACAAAGTCGTTATCAGCGAGCTTACTGAGTTCGGATTATCTGAATCATCAGCCGCTGTATTTAAACAACCAGCAAAGTGCGTCGCCAACACAGAAATCTCCTCTAACACAGCGTCCGACATCTTGCGCATGCACTGTGCACGCACTAAAGATGAGATTTCCGCGGGTTGCTCCGCCTGGTGAAGTAAAAGTTCAGTAAACTTGTGAAATAGTTCCACCGTGCGAGCAGTGAGCTCCGCCATGCTTGACACCGCCGTGGTATAAATCTCGGTCCCATCTTTGCTCCCTGGTAAGCTATCTTGCTCCTGTACGCAGGTTGTTATCCATTCACGCGCTCTCTCCTGAGAAGTTAATATCTTATCTGCTGTAAAAGGCAACTTGAGCGACTTGACGTTTTCTACAACTTCAGACTTAAAGTCTCCTCCCTCAGCCAGCTCGTCATCAGCATCGTTGTCGTCGATGTGGAAAACCTCCTCCACAGCTCGTAACAGAGGTTTCACAGCACCGAGTTCCTCTTCCGTTAAATCAATGATACGAGATTCCAGCTGGCGACAGAACACAACAACTTTTAGTGTAATTCACGAGTAGGCACTTTTACGCTTTACTTAGTTCGTGGTGTAATAAAAAAAATGGCAATAAAAGTCTAGTGCCTTATCAGCACTAATTGAGGGGGGGGGGGGAGGGAGGGAGGGAGGGAGGGAGGGAGGGAGGGAGGGAGGGCACCCCGTCCCCCCTCCCCTAAGCCCGAGAGCTTTCTCACAGGCTAATTTTCAACGAGTCTGAACATCACTGACCTTAGCCTCACTGTCACGTGACAGCATCTCCAGCGCCTCTAAATGAGCAAGGCCTTGAAACTTGTCAAACTCGCTAAACAGGTCTACAGTGGGCGTGGTACCCTCGGCTTCTCCTTCAGCTGCCGCTGCCTTTTGTTCAGATTCTTCCTTGGCCAACTTTAACATCTGCACACAAATTTAATGGTCACAATTTAATCATTTCTTACAGGAAAGGTGTGGAAGTTGGTCAGGACAAAAAGGAACATACTAACTCACAACAAAGACTAAAATACAAGAGAAAGTTATTGCTTAAATTGTGCTTGACAAACAAATGTTGAAAATCGAAATGTGGTGTTACAAAAGAAGTTGATGATGTGTTTCTCACACACTGCTGGGGCCTGGGGAAAAGTCACGTCATTGTAAGAAGGACAGTTGCTTTTTTTGTGTCCACCATTGTTGATCTTCTCAACCATTACCAAGTTTTTCTTTTTCGTTCTATATATTATATCTTGTGGCACCTTGTTATTCTCTGTGGCCATCCATATTATTGCTATGACGTAAGTTGTTGTTTTGTGAATGAAGGTCAGGTTGCAAGGGTCAGCTTGAAGTGTCTGTTGGCTGGCATGACTACCAACGGTATGTGACAAAATTCGGTCTTATCAACTGAGCTGATAAGGTAAATTGGCCACTGAAAAGAGATTCAAACTTGACTGCTAGAACCTTGTCATTGTGGCTCTGACATCAGTACAGTTGAACCTGTATTAAGTGGCCCTGTATTAAGCAGTTACCCTCTATTAAGCGGTCAGTTGTCAAAGTCCCCAAAATTACTTCCCTTAATTACTGTAATTTTGACCTCTATTAAGCGGTCACCCCTATTAACAATCGCGGTCACCCTTTACTAAGTCCCGACGAGCTGTTTCTATTGTCTTGACCTGTATTAAACGGTCACTTTGTAAAAGGAAACCACTCAAATACTAGTTCATACAATTACAAATAGCACACCAGGTGATTGATTTCCTTGTTTATTTTCACAAATCATTAAATCGCCGGATATTAATGTTTCTTCCTTGAGGACATCAGGAACTTTCTCCGGTGTTAAGCAAAGTGAACGACATACTTAACGATATTAAACTACGGAAACCCATGAAACAACAGACATTGATATCTAATTATTTTTCTTCTTAGGACAAACAGGTTTAAAAGACAAGATTAAAAAAATTAGGAGTACAGAGTCTTTTTCTAACGACCGGCTGTAATACCGGCCCCATGAACTTGGCCTTACTGTTTCGTTTATTATACTCCCTTTCTATATTCTATTTTTCTCAAACCATGTTATTGTTGCAGTTACTTTTAATTGAGTAAGTGATTTTTTGTGCGCTTTTATGCATAAGCTGTACACTACATCATCAACTGTGATATAAAATGGCATTTTCACTGTGTTCTGACCTGTATTTTGTACAACCTGTATTAAGCGGTCAGCCTGTATTAAGCGGTCACTTAGCCATTCCCCGAGGGTGACCGCTTAATACAGGTTCGACTGTATTTCTATGTCTTTACCATGGTCAATTTAGTTGATAAAACCAAATCCTCCACTGATGTAGCAACACAGTTGCTTTAAAAACTAATCCCTTTATTCCTGTGACATAAATGACACATTTACCTCCGACAGTGTTGGTCCTTTTCCTGCCAGTTTTTCCCGTTTTTGTCTCAGACCAGGATCTCCCTCAGCCAGGACATTCATTGTCTTTTTGCCAATGAACTCTAAAGCATCCAGCCCACCTGACACTAAATCTTTCCCAGTACTTTGGACGGCACTTGTCAAACTTGATACACCAAATACAGAAAAGAAGGATTCACCAGCTAAGAAAGCAAAGTACAGTCTAGGGATTAGTAATAATTAGAGCAGTTTTCAATTGAGTGTCGTAAAACCAAAACCAAAGTAATTACTCTGACCAATCACAGCAGTCGTAAACAATCCAATGAACCAATCACAGCTCGAATCAATTACATGTCGGCAGTGCCAAGTGCGGGAAAACGTGTGCGAGCAAGTCACGATTGGTTTTGGTTTTACTTCTGATTGGTCGAGAAAGTAGTGTGAGATTTTTTAGCCAATCACAAAGCGTAGTAATGCAAAACCAAAGCAATTGTGTAATTACTTTTGACACTCAATTGAAAACTGATCTAAAATGAAATGAAACAAAGTTAAGTCAAAACCTATTTTTATGGACACTGTAGGTACATGTAAAGTCACACATGAATCACAGGTGACTAGGGGTGTAACAATTCATATTCCTTGCGATTCGATTTCGATTATTGCCTTTCGATTTTGAATATTTCGATTCGATTAAGCAAATGTTTCTTGCAGATAGTTTTAGACTTATCTGCTGTACAGTCCTTAGCCGGAAAACCATAATATTTCCACACAGCTCTAGATGAAAAAGATGCAGGCAGATTCAAGATTGCTTGGTCGTTCATCGCCATGTTTGAGAATGTGTCAATGAGCGTGTTGCGCATGGTTTGCCTTATTTGGAAATTCTCAAGGGGTGGTAGAAGGGCAGCAATTTTACCAGGCAACAAAATAGCGATGAACTGCAAACGCCTTTGCTCGCCAATCAAAAATGCAGATTTTAAAGAGTTCTGAATTCTGATTTCACAATATAATAATAACTCATTGGGGGCACCCTAGAAAAGGTATGCAAAAATCGAACCAAAATCGAAACACAGAAGCAAAGAATCATGAATCGAACCGAATGGTCATAATCGCGATTAATCGAGAATTTGATTAATTATTACACCACTACAGATGACCCACAAGGACAGAGCTTAATCCGGTTTCTGCAGCATGAAGCAACTATGAGTATTCTTCTCCCCCCTGGATGGATGCTACATGTAATCCATCACAAGGTTACCCCAGCATTATTTTGCCAGTACCCATTTTAAACACCTTGGTGGAGAGATACAATGCGGAGTAAAGTGTCTTGTCTAAGGAAACAACACGACGGCCAAGACTAGACTACCCTAAACTGCACAGGACTTGAATAAAATAATATGTTGTGGTTTAACCCTTTCACTTGGGCCTCCTAGAGTAGTTAAGAAGACATGTAGTGCAATTTTAACTTTGAGTCTGTCGCAAAATCCTATGGTGTGATCATTCAAATGAAACCTCTTTTTTGCAAAGTACCTGTACCACTAGTTCTTCAATATTTTACAAATGAAATTTGAGATTTTTATATTAATTTTCAGGGGCGGATCCAGCATATTTTTATGGAGGATGGCTACAGGTATATGCTTAAGTCTATACAATTTTTCATTGTTGCAATAATTAGAAAGAAACGGTTAAATTGACGGTCTAAAGGTGGGTGGCTAGCCACCCTAATCCCCCCCCCCCCCCCCCCTGTATCCTCCCCTGATTTTCATCTGTGGCACTCTTGGGAGTTAAAGGGTCAATTCAGTTTGATTTTATCTTCCTATTCCTTTACTAATTTTATAAATGAATATTAAATATGAATGAAAATAAAAGTAAATCAGTTACAAGATACCGGTAATCACCAACCTGGTGCAGCATCCTCATTTATATTTTCACTCTTACTTTCTCCAGAGGTTTCTTCTTCCTTTCTTTTTTCTGCTACTTTCTCTTTCACTGCTCTCTCTTCATCCTTCACTTTACGTGCCATTTCTTCCGGGTCAGGAACACCCAGTGAAGTTTCTACAGTCTCAATAACAGACGATAGGCCTGACGTCACTGAAGCTGTGGCTTGCGAGAGGACTGATGCCCAACCACCCCAGCCCCACCCCCCACTGGAGCTTGATGTCTCTTCAGCTGGCTTCTGTGTTAAACTGTACAACAACAAAATACATGAGTTCAGTAGGCTGACATAGTTTAGGTTTTCAGCCATGTATTTTGGTTTAAAACAAACACAATAACAAAGAGCAAAATTCCAGAATTGAAATATTCATGGTAATCACCATGGTCGTGATCAGAGTGATCCCTCTAGATACAGCGTTTGTCTGAGAAGCTCACAAAAGTATTTCTTAAAGGTGGTGGTTGAACTATAGAGTTACGGCAGTCATGATCACTTACTAAACTGGTCATTCATAGAGATTTAAGTGTATTTTAAAAAAAAAATATGACAATTCCCCATCCACTGAGCAGACACCACACTGTTATTGCAAATGTCTACAGCTGACTATCTCATAAGTGACCACCCTCAGAACTTGGAAAGGTGGTCACTTATGGAGACGTCTGTTTATAAGAGTCTTAACCCTTTAAGCCCTAACATCAAAATTTAAATTCTCATTTCTGGTCCTATAAATTTCCTATAGAAGTAGTGGGAAGAAATTGTTTGGATATCAAGAGAACTCATCTTGTGTGATCAAGTCCTAAATTCTCATGACCTTTTTGATTGATAAGGCATTAATATTACAAGGAGAAATTTGATGCTGATCACTCTTAGGGCTCAAAGGGTTAAGTCAATGACTGATAAAATAATGTTTCAAACAGGATTTCACAGTCACAAAAGGCAGATGTTCACTCACACGAGTGGTTGCATGTAGAGTCAAATTTTCTTTTATTACACTGATTCTACGGGAATGGAGCAATGCCACAAAATCCATCCCCTAACCTTTAACCCAACACCCCCTTAAATCCCCCCACCCCCTCTACCCTGCACAACAAGTACAGTGTCCAGACACACAACACAGATTACCTGCTGGGCTTTATATCCTCAACGTTTTCACTGCAAGATGATTCCACATTTACTTTACGTGGTTCGTGATCTAAATTGACAAGGGGTTGTTCATTTTGTCCCTTACTGTCTTTCGGGACCGTATTTTCCTCGGCTTCTAGCTCTCTGTCGATTGATTTACCATCTTCATGTTTTCCAGCTTCAAACTCTTCTCGTTTCTCATCATCATTTCTTTCACTTTCAGTAGCCTTTGTAATTACATCCTCGGAGAGCTTTGCTGAAATGCTATCAATGTTTTCCTCGATTCCCTGTTCGCCCTCCTCTGAACATGGCGAGTGGTTGACCGTAGCTGTGCAAGGGATATCCTCTTCGCTCGTTTCTTTCGCTTCCTTTTCTTGTGGCATGCTTTCATCCATTTTGTAAGTGTTATTACCTAGTTTTGTGGTTTCCGAATTGATATCACCTCCTGAAATAACCGGTGTTTTAACAGACGTATCATTCGTGCCAACCAGTTCTTTCGACGTGGAATTTGCAGATTCAATTCCAGCTGACGTGGCGGATGGCGAGTTGGAACTTTTTGTGCCTTCTTCTCCTTCATCCGCGCTTTCGAAAGCTTCTTCTTCGTCACTGCTCGCTCTTTCTGCGTCTTTATTTCTGAGATCCTTATCCATGTAATATCCACAAATACCGCAAGCCTAAAAATTCGACAAATCTCCAACAAGATGTAATTTTTCTCCAACAATGAATGCTCTTCAGTGAGAACGGGTGTCCGTGGAAGACTGGGTCCCAATGTTATTTTTCTCGCGCGGGCCTCGCGTATCTCGCGTATCTCGCGCGAGTGCGGACTGACTCTAAGAAGATTTACACTCTCTTGTCGACATCATGACTGGATCGTTTAATTCCATTGAATATATTCCAACCAGGCCAAAAACCTATTTAAAAATTACCAAAACAACATTCCTTGAAAAGCAATCTAGAACGTCCATAGGAAAATCGAATCTAAAATCACTTCGCGCGCGTTCACGTGTTTCCCTCACTCATGCATATTGTTTCTGATACGTTATGTCAATATACAGTAGTCACAATTTAGACAAAATATTGCTTTTTCAAGTCAAAACACAAAATGTAAACATAGTCACAATTTCGACAAAATATTGTTTGTTCAGGTCAAAACACCAGATGTTAGCAAAAATTGCCAAAAACGAAAGTAACGGAGGCGTTTTTCAGAATGAATAACTTTTCAGGCTGGAGACATCAAGCAGAGTGGGCGAAACCTGTGGTATCTGAGGTTAAATTTATCGTTAGGATCATTGCAGAAAAAAACCTTTGACTCTTACTGAGGGGGGCCAACTGAAAATTTAACGGAAATTCCAAATTTTATTTCCTTAACTACTTTTAAAAAGCTGACGATTCCTTAAATGGCCATACTGTAAGGATGGATCAAAAAGCTGTTTATTAAGTACGAAAAAATTTCGACTTTCGGATGTCGGAAAGCGATAATTGCGCTGTAAATTCAAAAGTTTTTAAATTTCAGCCCCAAATAAAATGATAATTATAAATTTAGAATTAAAAGTCGACCCTTCATTGGCATCGGCTTGATTGTTTGATTGCTTGATTCTTCAGTGCAAGTCCATCTTATAGTTAGCCATTGATCCACGGGGGGTGAAATGGGTGAATTTTCACCCCCCTTTTCTGAGACTCTTTCTTTCTGATGCACTGACCTCAAACACCTCAAACAGGCTTTGGTTCTATTGCATTTAAAATTTTACCCCCCATTTCAAAATCCTGGATCCGCCCCTGCATTGTATGCAATATAGTCCTGCCCTTGGATATAGAAAAGATATGGCCCAACAGGTCCTTTTATGCCTACCTGTTTTGCTAAAAACAACTCGATTCTATGGGTTAAATTAGCCTCTAAACAGATGTACCTTATTTTAGTCACCAAATCGGCCCCATATAAAAGTTTCGTTAAACCTTGAGGGTAAATTTCAACCTAAATTCGGGGGAAAAATCCATTCTCTTTTCTTCGACTTCATTAATATCCATCCGTAAAGAATGCCCTGAAATAATATGAGAGCCTGATACAGTCGTTCGGATAATGGAGAATGGCGAGAATATAAAGGCCGCCGTGAAAAATTGCGAGACTATCCCCTTTCCGGCCGTCAATAATCGCAATATATCCTTTTCATTCGGCGCCGCAAAACTTGTGAATGCTTGGAACAAGTTATAATATTCAGAACCTAACAACAACTTTGTAATGCTTTAGCTTAGTTAAATTTCCTCCCTGGCTTTCATGTCAATTTATTGAACTAATCGTAAAGTAATTTAAGACTTAATTCACCTGTGTTAGCCGACAGCGATGAACGTATTCATAGCCACACTATAATTTTGTTTTATATTTATTCGAAGGCGGTATCTTTCATCAGTTGAAACCAACGACATCCATTAACTATATTCCATAAAATTTTGATGTGAAATCTATACTGAGGTTTCGGTTTTATGCAAATTCCTCGACATAAAAATCAGTTTGGATAGTCTGTGAAAAGATGTGATTTTCCGCCACAGCTCTTAAACCTGGTTTTACCGATGAAGAAAAAAAAAGGCTGAGAAAATGAACCTATTTCAATGTAAGTAATACTGATTTGGTCTAAACTGAGTTTATAATAATAGAGAATTAAGCTGAATTTTGTTTTTTGATATTAACGGTGAAGCCTTCAATTCAAAGTGTATATCTAATGACCGTATGGTGCAACAAAGTTGCACATAATTTGTTCTGAGTTATACATAAAGCCAGTAAAATAACTGAAATTCTAGATTTCAGAGTAAAGACAAGAAATATGCTTATCCTTTTCGTTCAGTGGACGGGACTTCGCATGCTTCATGGACAAAATGATCAAAAGCAACATTTCAGCATTAATCGGCGTATTATTTGTGCGAATTAATGACAGATGATTTAAGTTGCTGGAAAGTGATCATGGTGAAACTGTAAACTCAAATAATTTAAGCTAAACTTTTAAACCGTTAACTATTTTACAGTAAGATTTAAAGAGAATGGGAAGATTTCCCAAAAATTCATTTATCTTAAAATATTTTCTACATTCCAATATATAAAATTAACATTTCTTTATTGTCTTCAATTTCCATGTTTTCACTTTCATAGTCAATCATTTCAATTTACTTTTTTAAAAAACTTCATTATTTCCCTGCATATGTTTTTTTTTTTAAATAAAAACAACCGAAAAATAAGTTAAAAAACGGACTGAAAAATAATGATAAATGAATCCTCATTATCTTTGATTTATGTATCTTTTCATGTATCTGCCCGCAAGCTCCAAGCTGTAAAAATATGTACGCAGATTTATTTGAAAATTTGGCACCTTATCCTTTTCATCCCGCGCCCCGCAGAAATAATAGGAACATCATTTCGTATGATAGACTAATTACCTTTTTTAATATCATCAAATATAGAATCTCTGAATTGAGGGTAGAACAATGTTCGGTTTAACATAAACTTCCCCCCACCCACCTTCCTTCACAATCCTTCTAAAGTAGAGTAATACTGTGGCGACTACAGTTTTTAAAGAAAAATGGATCGGAATTACCATTTCCAAACTCAGATGTCGCGTCGGAGGTTAAATTTTCACAGATATTATAGCCTGCGGACACGCTTCGAGTCGGCCGGCGGGGTCATACAGCGCCCCTCCGAGCCAGGAGCCTGTTCGCAGGCTACAGATATTATAAAACCATAGCCAATATAAGGGAAAATGTAAAAACAATTAATTGTTGTTGTTTAAATCTTACACCCCCACATTCAATTATGGAGACATGTAATGTAGCTCTCGCTTAAAGCTTTTGATTCTGTGGACTTAATCCTATGGTGTGACCATTCAAATGAAACCTCTTCGGCAGTACTCTTGCATGGTACCATTTGTTTTTCAATATTTTACAAAACGAAATTTGAGATTTTTCTTGAATTTAGGTTTTTGGTACTCTTGAGCGACTAACAAACCTAGGACATCCGAGTCGAGATGGCATTTGAATTAAAATGTTTGTTTTTATTTATGGTAAGAAAACCGGAGAATCAAGGGACTGAACCCTTGGAGCAATTAAGGACGAGAAACAACAACAAACTCAACATACAAATGACGCCGGGTCATAAAAAATGTTGGTTGACAAGTAAATATTCAAACGCTCTCTAGTAGGAATCTTAAATTCCAAAGTGAAAGGCAAGTGAAAGACTAAAAACCGAACCAACGGGTAAATGGGAAATATCATTAAAATATCCGGATGGTCTCAGTATGGGCATTCCTGTCACCTTTGGGAGACTTGTTTCAATACAGAAGATGTTTATAATTTGAGGGGTATATTTGAGTGATAACTGTACCTTTTTTGCCCGATAAATTCTAACAAGTGGGCTGGTCTGTCACAGAATTGAACTTTGCTTTTAATTTCAGAAAAATTGCCGTTATGCAGTCTTCGTTTGAAAAAGTATGGAAGTACTCGCTTTTTATGAAGAACCCGAAGGAACGTGCGGGGGTCTTCTCACGTTTGTTCTTTTCGTGGATGAACAGTTTAATGAACATCGGCAACAGGCGTGTTCTGGAACACAGCGACTTGTATCCTCTTTTGGATGAGAACAAATCTAAAGCTCTGACAGAAAAACTCGAGCATGCGTGGCATGAAGAAGTGAGAAACTCTCACACCAAGGGAAGAAATGCGCGGCTATCTCGAGCCATGATGAAAGTCTTACCATGGAGTGACTACGCCCTGGCCGGGATTTCTCTGTTTATTGGCGTTGCCTGCAACATTCTTCAACCGCTGTTTCTCAGCCTTTTGTTATCGCTGCTCCTAAAAGCTGGGAACGAGCTTCCAAACCGCTGGCTGTATACGTATGCTAGCGGGCTCTGTTGCAGCTCACTGTTTCGTGTTTTGGTTATGAATCAATATCAAAGCAAGGTGAATTTTATGGGCATGCGCTGGAGAGCGGCTGCCATTGGTGTCATTTACAAAAAGGTAATGATAAAAATAAGCGATAATTCAGTCAAGATAAAAGCACAATCTGAGAAAGACTTCCGTGCTACCGTGGATTTATCATTTATTTATACAGTCATTTATATAACTGATCTTATTACTGATAAATTACCATATTCTGTATCAAACTTAGCATAGAATTAAAAAACGAAACCCACTCAAATGTAATTTGCAAACTTTAAGGGGAAAATGTACTTTAGTATCGCTCTTAATTAAAGGATGCAAGAGAACATACATGTTGGTATGTCTAGTCGATCACGCGTAGCTCAAGTGTTTCGATTTATGATCTGTGAAAAAGTCTACGGATTAAAAAAACCCATTTTGGTACCGTCAATGTTTCGGCAGCAACTTCTTATGATAATTAATACAAAACTGCAATCCATATGATATTTGCCGGCAGGATCAGCATTCCTGGAGTATATATTATTAGCGTAAATTTGAAGAAAAAAGTTATCGAATTAAATTAAATTTTTAAAATATTATTATTAAGTTATTAAATTCTTGCCGTGTCTCTCGTAGTTTTTGCGCGTCTTATCTGTGACTCCATCTTGTCTCGGGTGGTTTCGTGCGAATCACTCGTAACTACTACTACGCATGATTACAGTATATTAATCGCGTTCGAAGAACGCAATTCTAATTTGGTTCGTGTTGGTTGTCCTGTGGTTTACATGCAGTAAAATTTGAGATTTTTTGGTAGACGGTCTTCCAAATGGCCGCCCCTATTGCTTTTTTCAGGGGCTCATTTCCGCCGGAAGTTCCTTCGAACGCGCCTCCATAATCTCCGATTACTGCTAGTTTAGATCGTGTACGTGTAAACAATGGAATATTTATTCTGCACAGGAATAGCCTGGCTAAATTTATTGAATAAATCTGGCTATATTTAAATTAATTTTTAAATTTTCTGTACTTTCTACCTAAAGATTTACAGACTGCGCCTTAAAGACCTCACGCGTGTCCCCCCGGGTCACATCATAGCTCTGATTACCCATGATGCTCAGCGCCTTGATCAAGTCTTCCAGAAAGTGGGTTACATTTTGCAGGGACTCCTAGAGCTAGTTGCTGTAACAGCCCTAATTTGGCGCCTTATTGGGTTCCAAGCCATATCCGGGATAATATTTCTTATTCTCCTGCTGGCGTATTACATTGGAATGTGGGATGTTTGTATGAAGTTGCGCCTGCGCATCGCGCGCTGGACAGAGCGGAGAATGGGTATGATAGAGCAGATTGTGAGTGGGATCCGTGCGATAAAAATGAACACATGGGAGTGGCCTTACAAGAACAGAGTTGAGGAGATACGCAGGTTAAAATAACATGCATTTATTAATATGTATTTTTGAGTAGAGTAGATTCCCGCTTTCTACAAACTATTCAAAGAACGTTGAATCGAATTATTCTGTTGCCTCTTAGCCTATGGCATAAATACGGAAAAATAATGAATGCAACTACCACAGGGCATATCTCCGGTCTTGTGAGCGGTTACTCCAGCGGCGATCTACTGAAGAATAATAGTCTGATCAGACTTAGACGGCCCAATGTCTTCAGGAACACAAACATCAGGATAGCCACTGCAAGGTCAAATAATTTTGGCTGTGCCACGGAGGCCAAACCGAAAGATGATCTGCTTCGATATATTCGCTTGCTTTTACCATGTTAATTAACTGAAATTTTTAGTTGTTTATTATATCGTGCCTTTAATTCTGTTTCACCATAGGAAAGAACTCCAGTACGTGCGCCAAAAGAGTGCTGTTCTGTCAACATTCGCGACCTTCCTTCACACCAGCTCCATTGTAGCGTGTTTCATATCCCTGACGACCTTAATCATTACTGGAGTGGAGCTCAACACTTATAACATCTTCATGGTGCTCGCGTTCATCAGAACCATCCGCTTGTCTGCCTCATCTACCTTCGCTGCTGGCGTAAATTTTATTGGCGCAGCAGCGGGTTCACTTGGTAGAATACAATTATTTCTAGAACTCGAAGAATCGGTTTACTCCGAGGAAAGTTACAGCAGAAAGAGAACTCGCTCAAAGATTCGATCTTTCTTGGATCTGACAGATGCAGAAATGTCTGAGTACCTTTCAAACGAGGATTTGACAAAGATTTCCAACGACATCAAAATTGGAAAAAGTGTTCCACAGTATCAGCCCGCACTCATCAAGCAGCAGTCTCTCGATATTCCGGATAACCCGTCAGATGATATCCACGTGACCTTTGAAAACGTTTCATGTCACTGGGGAGGCGGGAATAGATCGGTAGGGTTGAGGAATGTCACATTCAGAGCGGCCACCAAAGAACTGACGCTTATTAACGGTCCTGCTGGGTGTGGGAAATCATCGTTACTGGCGGCTATTCTCGGAGAACTGCCTCCTACGGAAGGGAACATTTCAAGCGTGGGCAAGATCGCTTATGTACCTCAGGCGTCATGGGTTTTTACTGACACTCTCCGAGAAAACATATTATTTGGAAAGCAGTATAACCCGTTCAGGTATCAAGCCATAGTGAACGCATGTAACTTGCAAAGGGACATTGACAAGCTTCCTGATGGCGACCTCACGATTGTAGGTAGCAACGGCTTCACTTTGTCCGAAGATCAGAAGGCTCGTATTGGCATCGCCCGAGCAGCTTATTCAGATGCCGATATCTATCTTTTGGATGATCCATTGTGTTCTGTCGAACCGAGAGTTGCTGAACAGGTGTTCGGCAAGTGCATATGCGGACTGCTCTCAAAACGAATCCGCATTCTCGTGAGCCGGCAGTTACAGTACGTGGAGCGAGCGGATCAAATCCTGACCATGCGCGCTGGTACCATTATAAACGAAGTGACGTCACAAGTTATGGGTTACAGGTCCGTGAAGCTCCATTCTCCCGGGGAATCACGGGAGCGGGAAAGAAAGAGTCCCAGTAATAAGACCGTGGAGTTCGCGATCGAGGAAGACATCCAGGAAAAGTATCGTACGCGAACAAACCTGTTTGAAGAAGAAGAAATGATGGGACCTGTATCATGTACTGTTTACTGGAACTACCTCAGAAACGGTGCTTGTCTTCCATTCCTTGTTTTATTTGCGCTTTTTACTTTCGCTGTTCAAGGTGGGTGAGTTTTAAACAGATACAGAGATCCATTAAAAACAAATTTTCCCTTAAAAATTCCACTTGACTTGCATTTAAAACTTGATTTTTTCCAAACTTGTGATTTCGGTGTTGATCATAACTGGCGAAGATCTACTAAAGGTTGTTCTCTATAAGCGTCCTCAAGCCTTCGAGACAGGCTTAACCTAGAGTAAAGAAGGGGGAAATTGGTGGAAACGGAGAAGGAGAATTCTCGCATTTTTCTACCATTGAAGGTCTGGATGATGAGGTTTATCTGATGACTAAGAAATGGCAAGGTTTAAACTACTACTGAGCCGAGAACTGGAATCTGTCAAAATTAATCGATAACTGAAAACTGGCTAAGATATTAACTGACAGTTAAGATTAATGGCGCAAAATTTAACTGATAAGTAACATTCCAGTTCCCCTTCGAGACCCTCTTTCCTGGTTGTCAGAGGTTTTTATTGTTTTATAAAAAATATATATATAAAATTGGTAGTTATCTAGCAACTTTTGTGGCATTTTTAGGTGTTATAGAATGGGATCCCCTTAGACCTAATTCCAACCCTCACAATAAAATTCCTTTACTCAAGATATCAAACGCTACTGAATTTTGAGAATGGCTTTCTTCCCTTTGATCACATCCAACATCAAAACACTGACTGTTTTATAACACTTTTTGCAATAAATATTTTTACTAATTTTAATTTAAATTTTATTCGCCTTTATCACATTGAGGTTGTAGTGTGCTGCGTTGCAGAAGTCGCTCCCTCAATTAACAATTAATTTAACAGACTAATATTTGTTTTTATTTGCACTACTCACAACAACTCCCGTCCATACACCTTTTATCAACCTCCTTATATTCCATTGATGCAAATCAATGTTCATGTTGGGAACCCCTCTTTGAGGGGATCCCATTCTATAACACCTAAAAATGCCACAAAGGTTGCTAGATAACTACCAATTATATATATTTTTTACACTGAAAACAATATCGAGACCCTCTTTCCTGGGTGTCAGAGGTTTTTATCAGTCACTGAGTTGGCGTCTTATACATCAAGGTCTCGCCGTTTATTGATCGTCGACCGCACCAAGAAAGTTCGAGAAAATATCTTCGGTATCCAGTGTAGCCGTCCGCCAAGCAAGGGCTTCATTGTTAGTTCAGGATCCGGCGATCTACCTCCGTCCCTTCGGGTTGGGAGATAGGCGCATTTTGATACCCCTCGAGACGGGTCTGTAAAGGGATTGACAATTTTGCCTTCTTGTCCTACAGGAGCAATTCTTTTCCCGGACATTTGGCTACTGCGCATGAGCGAGTCTGCAACTCTGCTGTCCCTGGATCAGACCAGCTGGTACATTTATGCTGCTATGGTGGGCGGAGTCTTCATGCTGTCAATCATGCGCGCATCGTTCTTCTTCGCGACAACTCTGCGCTCCTCTGAACGTCTCCACCAAAAGATGATTGTCTCTGTGCTCCAAGCGCCAATCGCCTTCTTCGACACGAATTCGAAAGCAAGCATTTTGAATCGGTTCTCAAAGGATATTGGCTGCATGGACGAGCTACTCCCGAGTGTGTTCTTAGGCGCGATCCAGATGATATTATTCGCCATTTCTGTCTTTCTCCTTCCTGTTATTTTAAACCCATGCGTGTTGTTGGTAGGAGCTCCGCTGTTTGTTTTGTTTATCATTTTCTGGGGCTACTATCTCAAGACTGCGCGCCAAGTGAGGAGACTGGAGATCAGTTGCCGTCGGCCTGTAGTTGGTCATTTCTCTGAGACGCTGACAGGACTGGTGACGATAAGGACACACAATATGCAAAAAGTCTTCACAGAGGACTTCTATGGGTTTGTAGTATTTCTCTTTTAAACAATATCATTACCATATGGATCTGTTATAAAAATGTTTACAGGCGTTCCCTCGCCTCGCTTTCTTTCGCGCATACCCCCTTCCGTCAGCACTCTTGACGCTTATCCTTTGTTTTCCACTGTCTGAACGCCTGGAATAGGTTACATCATCATTGGCGATTACATCAATGCTGAAGATTAACCAGTTAATTAACATGGGTGTGTTTTCTTTTGTGATTTGAGTCTGACTGTCACAATCGACACAAACCAAACTTACAGAGTAGTACGTTTTTGTTTGACTGATCCCAATTGCTTGTTTTCAAAGACCGAAACTACGGCACTGACGCAAACGCAGACGCAGTAATTAGATTTTGTTTTCACAAAAACTATAGTAGAATCACGAAAACTCGCATCCCTAAATCGAATTTCTTATTACAGAATTTAACCCTGGATAACTCTCCCTTCAATTCGTACCCAGAACGTCAACTGAGTAAGAGATTCGTGTTTCCTCTGTTGATTTGAGTTATGGAGGTTCAACTTTGTGTCTCACGTTTTCTATTCTGCGTTATTTAGTTACCAGGACTCTCATAATCAAGGATGGTCTACAAACATTTCTTGCGGGAGCTGGATCGGTTTCCGCCTCGACATGGTGTGCGTGATGTTCATGATATCAGTAACTGCTGGCGCATTTTATGTCAAGTTGGATGCAGGTATGTCATTTATTATCTAGACAAGAAACCTTCATGTGCATGGTCTCTCCCCACACTCGTATATAAATAGCGTAAAGAAGTAAAACCTAAAGTGCCAAAAGACTGCAGATCTGTGAAAGACTAGATATACACATATCGATTGTTCGGCTACAGAATGAAGCTTGAGCTGAGCGAGGACACCGATAAGTCATCTAACTTGTTCAGTCTGAAAATACAAAACTGAATGCAAGGCTGGCACTACGGAAAAGGGCAGATTTCCGCGTTGTTCAGTCTGTTGAATAGTTTTGGTACGGTACAAATGCAACGGGATGAAAGTCTAATAATAACAACCCGGTCTTGCTCTTTCTATTATATTAATTTCACCACCAAAAATTCTTTAACTCGTCCAGTTTTATGTCACCCCTGAATGGAAGTTCGAGTTGCCCGTATTCTTTGTCAGTTTTACCTGACGTCATCAAAATTCTAAAATTTAAAGAGCTTATTCTACATGGCCCTATGGCCCTACTTTTAACATGTTATTCATATCGTCAAGCCAAGTTTCGTGTCAACACATTATATTTGTTTGGAGATATAACATTTTAAAGGCCCATCTTCACCCAAAAGACGTTGCAGTAGTTTGTTTTTGTTATGAAATGCTCCATTGTTTATACGCGTGATCTGATTGGTTGCAAGCATTCAAGCGTGAAAGTGATCACGGTGCGCACAGCATTTTGGGTGAAGGTGGGTCTGTAAATTTTTTGACGGTGCAGCTTAAGCGATTTTTCACTCAGTTGGCTATTGTTTGCTACTACATATAAATAATATCAGTTGATTCCCTATACTAATGCCAGCAGTTTGTTCCTAAGCTTTTGCACTAATTTTCCTTTTCTCTGAAAGATATAGTCAACACAGTTACACCTAGCTGAATATTTACTCCTTGATATCTCGTCCTCATACGCCTTATAAAAGTTTTTAGAACTAAGCCATTAGAATCGTTTCCTGTAAACTAATATGATTACATTTGTTTCAGCCCTTACTATTCTGTCGCTGATCTATGCCCTGCAGTTGTCACATGACATGTCACAAAATGGCGTCAAACGCTGTGCAGAAGTGGAAAACTACATGAGTGCTGTAAGTCGTAACCTGGCCTGCTCTGAGATCGAGCCGGCGCCTGGGTACACCATTGAGGTACAGCCTCCAGTACCATGGCCTAAAGATGGTGGAATTAGTTTTGAATGCGTTTCCTTAAGTTACAGCAGAGAAGGATCAAGAGTTCTTAAAGATATCTCCTTCACAGTGTACCCTGGGGAGAAGTTTGGCATTGCTGGGCGACCAAGTGCGGGAAAATCTTCTATCGTAAATGCTCTTTTCCGAATGCCAGACTGTGGAGGAAAGATAACAATTGACGGTGTTAAAATAAGTAACCTCGAGCTTCAGGCGAGTAGGCGTGGCATGTCAGTCATCACCAAGGAACCAATTCTTTTCATGGGTTCACTGCGCATGAACGTCGATCCATTTTTAAACCACGCCGAAAAGGAAGTCTGGGAAGTGCTCGAGAAGTGTCACTTAAAGTCCTGGGTCGAGAGTCTTCCAAAACAGCTGTACCAGGACCTCGCGGACTGTGGCACCATACTGGGTTCCAGCGAGCGACAGCTTATCTCGTTTGCGCGTGCGCTGCTACACAAAAGCAAGATCGTAATAATAGATGAAGCTACCTACAGCGTAGATTACCGGACTGACCGGCTTATTCAAGAAGTGATTCGCACGTGGTTCGTGGATTGCACCATCATCACTATCCCGCATCGACTGAGCACAATTATCGACTATGACCGCGTAATGGTCCTGGACCGAGGAAAGATTGTCGAGCTGGACAAACCGGAAGTGTTGCTGAGGAGGGACGATGGCTACTTTGCTCACTTATACGGAAATCAGTGCCCATCTTAATTAACAGTTAAGAAAATAAGAACAAATAAATTGTAATCAACACTGAAACCAGACAAGTGACCACTTTGCTCGATTATATTGAAATCGGTACCTGTCGTAATTTGAAATATAAAATATCAGCAAGTCCACAGCGACAAACCGAATCTCCCAGTTGTAGACCTGGATCAGTACAATAATTACTTGTAGAAAATCAGAAAACGGCAAACTGATGCAAGGCGATGAAGGAGTAAACAAAATAATAAAACAATATATATATATACCTGGATTTTTGAAAAGGTGGTCAACGAACATTACAGCAATTTCACTACGACTAGCCCAAACAAGGGTTTCTATGACCCCAATCAGCCCGAAAATCACAGAGTCTTTTTTTTCTCTCGCCCACGCAACCTTTCCCATCTTCCCTCTCTTCTCTGTGATTTTCGGGCTGATTGGGGTCATAAAAACCCTTGTTTGGGCTAGTTGTAGTGAAATTGCTGTACATTTCGTTGACCACCTTTTCAAACATTCAGCTATATATAGTTTGTTTTATTCTTTTGTTTACTCCTTCATCGCCTTGCCGTAAGGATCAGTTTGCGTTTTCTGATATTCTACACGTAATTTGAAATACTGTATGTACTAAAATAAAAATAAAAACATAATTAACAGAAATATTAGGTAACTCCAAGAAAAAAGGATATGGTTTTAAAGATAAGTATTTTGGAAGTGTTGATTAAAGATCATGGTAAAAATGTATTTTCTTTTTCGCGCGTGCTTGTGTCGTTATAATGTGTTTTATATGGAGTATTTATTTGTGGTATTTATTCCTACCTCCTTTTCATCTTTTCTTTGTTGTGTTCACAACATAAGAAACGTGATTACTAAGTTTTGAAGTTAAGGTTATACATTTTTAAAGACTATAATTTTATTTTTATTGTTTAAAAAACTGTTAAACTGTCATTATTATTAATAATTATTATAAATTCTGATCGTTTTTAGCTGTATTTATTGTTACAGTATTATTATTATTATTATTATTATTATTATTATTATTATTATAATTAGGTCCCTTCACGGCCTAAGCCCCAAGGTCAAAACGAAACTTCTCCTTTCTGGTCTCCACACATTTCTTATGACACAAATTGGAAGAAATTGTTAAAGGATCAATAACATTTATCGAGCACCGAGCACCGAACACCGAGCAACCAATACCGAGCACCGGGCACCGAGCACCGAGCACCGAGCACCGAGCACCGAGCAGACCGAGCAGTATCGAGCAACGAGGGGAAAATATCGAGTGATTCCGCGAAGAGAGAACAAACTAAATCTAAATCTAAGCCATGACCATGAAAAATGACGAGCATGGGTTCTATGAGTATGGGGCTGCGCAGCCGGGCCTTCGGCCCGGCAAGTCAGCCTCCGCTATTAAAATTCAACTTGAAACAAAATACATCACTACGAGACTTAGGGGAATGATAATAAGGATTTATAAGCCTAAGCCTCGTAGTGATCTCGTTTGTTTCAAATTGAATTTTAATATATCGAAATTGGGCTATTGAAAGTAACACGCAAAAATATGACAGATAACTATCGCTTCCCTCCTTCTTACACTTTTCCGTGTTGCTGGTTAATTTCGCTTGCCGAGTGATTTTCAATGCCAAGACACGCTTTGTGATTGGTTAAAAACGCGTGCCGATCATCATCGAGTTCCGATCATTGGTTCGTTGGTTTGCTTGCGTTTGTAGTGATTGGCCAGAGTGATTCTGGTTTTGCGACAGTTTGAAACACGTTCAATCTGTGTTTTGTCAATTTAGCTCGTGTTAACTCCTAATTCCATGGAACGATTCTTATTCTGCAACAACGCGAACAACAATTAATAGGCGTGGGCGCATTGTGCAGTTTGACATACATTGTTGCACCGTGGGTCCTGAACAGGCTCCCATAGCCTGAGTGGCAGGCTTTCGAAGGGGAAGGGGAATGGGGAGAATTAAGGCGCCCTTCGCGCTCTCGCGCGCCTGAATTCTCCCCATTCCCCTTCGAACACCTGCTACGCAGGCTAAGGCTCCAACAGCGCACCAAACAAATAAATGTCCTCAAATAAATTTACAACATTGAAGAGACACTGGTTCTAAAACAGCTTTATTAATTATAAACCGACTCCCAAAAAACATACGTTGTTTTCAGCTTTGCTTTAAAAAGTTATACTTTTATCGTCACAAAATATCCTCCAAATATATACCAAGGATATTCAAGCTCAAAGATCATGGGCCAGGTATGAAACATCTGATCGCCAAGTTAAGAAGAACTAGAAATAATTTAACGAAGGTAAATAACGACACAATCAAGAACACTGCCCATGAAAATAAGAAATTACATTTAAATAACCTGCCTGAACACCCAGCGAGTCATTTTTTGCTTTAACTAAGTTGTTAGAAAAGAATAAATTAAAATTCATCCCTTCGTCACGAAATATGTATCTTGACTTCATGAGTGAAAAAATGTCCAGAGCATACAACATTTTAAATTTGAAAAAATTACTAGGCATAATTTTTCTTCCCCGATAATTTCCATAGCAAAGCCAAATCAAGACAAACAAGCCTCCTGGCAACCAAATCGTTATCTAAACAAACAAAATTAACAATCGTAACAAAATTAAAGGGTGATCAAATCGCTGTTCAGTAAGGGCTGCCTGATTACAACATTTTGCAGTTATAGTAAAACAGAATCTTTACAAGCATGGAATGTCTAATCTCGATTTTTTAAGGGCACCTTATAAAATCCAGGGATAAACTTGCACGCACTTATTTCAAATTGTCCCCGCGCTATGCTCTCGGCCGATTTATATTTTCTTCTCCGCGATTACACCTGAACTATACGTTACTCACTCCAACTTCCATTTATTACTAATTTTTATTTATTACTAATTCCAGTTGTCAGTTGTCAATTGTTGTCAGTTGTCAATTTTTCTTGTTCTCTATAGCGCAGACACATACGTCATACTTTTCGAGGCTCCTCGTCGCACTCAACGGTGATGATGACCTTAGTTGACTTCTTGGGGGCTGGTTTGGTATGCCTGTGGTCTTCATGGCAATATGGCTCTGGATTCGAACAGGAGGATTCCAAATCTGAACAAACGAAGCATCACTGTCACTTTATAAACAAAACTAAAAGGGTTATTAAGTGAATGTTAAATAAAATACCATTCAGACTGAAATGTCGTAATTTCATGGTAATATGGAATATTTTCACGGAACGTAGACCCAGGGGAGGGAAGGGGATGGGGTACTCGGGTTCATTAGTGACGCGCCCCCAGGGAAAATAGGAGAGTCTTAACACAGTCGAGCGCCTGGAATATCTACTTTACATAACCGGCGCCCTTATTTATTCATCTACTAACAATTTTCTCTGGTTCTCCATAAGCGATAGTCGATAGTCTCCATAAGCGATAGCGATAAGTCTTCACTTAGTTCATGCTGGGCCAATGAAGTGCCCTTGGTCTTATTGCTAAATATATAACACAACAAGAGCTTTTTACAAGAACTTATAGTGTTACCCTTTTTATCAATGCAGCCTGGCGGCTGGGAATCTTGTATCCCTACACGTTCTGGACTTTCACCAGTCTCCTGGACAGGAGGTGTGGGGGACTCTTCCTCTAGTTGAACTTCTGCAGGATTGAACTCATCTGTCTTATTGGCACCATGTTCGCCTTGCTCTTGCTCTGGGCGTTCCTTATCATCCTTCTCCATATCAGGCGAGTCATATTTCTTCCCACGGGTTCGCTTTCTTTTGTTTTTACGGTACCGTACAGAGAACAGGATAACTGCCACCAATAATACGCTGCCAAACACACCACCAATAATACCACCAATAATGTTGATGCCGGTTGGTTTGGGTTGAGGAGCAGCATTAGTCGGGTCACTGGCAACTTGTTCAGGAACATGTACCTGGTTTGTTTGAGGGGGTGAAGCAGTAATTGCTGCGACGTACAATGTTGATGGTGTGATCGTTGATGGAGTTATTTGCAGAGTTGAGACTGTGCTGACGCTCGCTTTAGCTTTTACGTTTACTGCTATCTTACGGCACGTCTCTGATCGCAAAAAACTGCACTGCATGTTTGCCGGCACACCGAGAACTTGACATCCGGGAGCCACTATGTCTTTGTCATCGTTACAGCACGGAGAGCACGGCTGACACATTCCCAAAAGGGACTCAAAGTAGGCACCAGGCTTACACTTTCCACACACTGCCTTTGACGTCAGCGAACAAGGTTTTGTCGTCTCGCGGTACTCTCCACAGTTTTCGCAATCTTTACAGGCGCCAGCTTCGTTTGCTGCAGAGTATGTTTTACCCAGGACACAAGACTTGCATGACACTGGTGTTTGTGGGGTTATAACGTCTCCACAGTTGACTGACAGCCCCTCCCCTGGGGGGCATACTCTGCAGTCCTGACACTGGTACCCTCCCGTCTTCTTATCCCGGATTGTAATGCTATTGACTGGACATTCGTTGGCAGTTTGAGCGATGACATCCGGAATAAAGACTGATAATAAACGAAAATATCGAGCATTACATTGTGAAAGGACCAGATACTTTGCAATTTGTTCATTTTCGTTTTGATTAGTCGTTTGACAAATTAAATCAAAGTATAGAGCAAGGCTGATACTACGTAGAACATTTAACGCGACAACGACATGATAGAGCTCAAACTGAAAATGCAACCGTCGACCTGGTTGGGTCTCGTCAGCACGGTGTAGCAGCAAAAAGATAGAAAAATAGCGCGAACGCCAATTGTCTACCAAATCGCAGGTGGTGATGGCAACAGATGAGCTCGAATTTTTAATGTTCTACATAGTATAACAGGGCCTCACAGAATACCACTACAATAGTGAAGAATACCACTACAATAGTGAAGTGAGCTCCCTGTATAAAGATTGTTATTATTATTATTATTATTATTATTATTATTATTATTATTATTATTATTATTATCAGACTTGCTCTATAGGCTTGTTTGTATCTCTATTTTTGGCTGACTAGATCTACTCCAGATCCGGGGTATACCAGCAGCATTTTCGTTCGCGATCCTTTGCTTCTTATTGAAAAATTAAAGTTTAACTCTCTCTGTTGAAGTCAAACCCTTAAAGGGAGGGACACTGTCCTGCCGAAATAGCAAAATTTCGCTTAGCTTATTTCCACGTTATATCGTCAAATGCCACCAAATATACAACATAGCTGGATAAAAAGATTCTACAGGGCAAAACAAAAGCAGTAGTTTGGAGATGAAGTGCAGGATTGCAAGCTGATTGAAGTGGATTTCAGTTCATAAAATTTGACGATTTATTGACAGGTGGTCAAGAAATCAAACTTGCCATTCTTGTGAGTTTTACTTTTCTAACCGTTATTTTGTCTGTTTAGTTCACATTTCTTTGCTTCTATCAGGATAATAAAGCAAGCTTAAAGCACTAAGGTGCAGGATTGCAGAAAACTAGTTTAATGAGATGGAAATCATATTTCTATCTCATTAAATAATGATACATGCCAATGTATCATGCTTCGTTCTAAAAAAACTGAATTAATTTTCTGCAATCCTGCACCTTACTCGCTAAAAGCAAGCCCCTGGCCATAATCATGAAAACAAGATATTTCGGCCGGGACAGTAATAGCGTCATATAAAGTTAAGCGATCTCTTGCTTTCTTGTGACATGAGCTTGGGCTGCCTGTGGTTGTAGAGACTGGACATATTTTACATCACTCGAGGCGAGAAGGAAATAAATGTCTAGCTAGGGCCACAGGGACACCCATAGAACAGTGACGGGGGCAAGATTGTAAAGAATGCCTAAAAGACACCAAAGTCTCGTTAAGTTGCGTCGTGGTTGAGTTGCCTTGATTATTCCCGCAAAGATGCCGCGAAAGCTGTAACGAAGTGAACACACAAACCAAATCAAAGGAAGACGAGGAACCCCGTCATTTTTACATGCAAGAGAAATGCCCCGAGAGGGGGTTAGGGCAGTTCCTTAGAATAGAAGTGATTCCTTTATATTTTTCTCAGAAATAGTCGAGTGAGCAAAACACGCGAGGAGACGCGACAATCGCACGAGAAGAGAAAATAAGAGACTTGACGGGCGATTTCTGCGCTCGCTCGACTTTTCCTGAAACTGAACAAAAGACTAGTCGTATTCTTGTTCCTTTTCAAAATCGCCGTCAAAATGCAACTATCACTATCACGTCTAGTCTTTTACCGAACCAGGGTCATGGTAGCTTAGCGACATAAAGAATACACTTTATTTTCCTTACATGACAACAGCAGAAGGACAAGTCCCGCCAAGAGCTTGAGCTTGAGCCTCACTCTCTGCATTGTCACGTGATAGAACTAATACTATGAAAAATAAAACAAAAACGTGAATGAATTGTTTAGTAAAACTCATAGATTGCCCGATAATATCATTTTTTAATATACTCCTATCCTCTCTTCAGTCCGTGCGTTTGCACCAAAGACATTTAAATGTTTTGTGCTGATAAATACGAGAGCCCTACTCAAACGTACGTGGGGTTATTTTGATAGCTTATTAAATTAGTAATGGTAAAAACGGCAAACTGATCCTTACGGCAAGAAGAAAAGATAGAGACAGAAGTGAAATAAAAAAATAATAAACAGTTGATATATTCAACTGTTTATTACCATTACTATTTCAAGATTTTTACTGATCCAGGTCTACGATAGATCCGGTACTCTGTCTTCACTGGTTTGTCGTTGTGGTTTTACCGTTATTATAGTTACAGTGAAACCTGTATTAGACGGACACCCTCGGGACCCTTGCTAGTGTCCGCTTAATAGAGGGGTCCGCTGAATACAGGTTCGTTTTACAGTAAATATGGGAAGAAAATTTAGGGATCGGAGTAGCTGGTGTCTGCTTAATACTGGGTGTCCGCTTGACATGGGGTCCGCTTAGAGCAGTTTTTAATAGGCCATTTGCACGATGACGTCATTTGACTACTACTACCAGAATCCTTCAGTTTTTTGTTTTGTAGTCCAAATTAGGGCTATTGTTATTTAAACCGCACTGGGATTCCAAAATTTAAATAAGAAAGGAAAATGAATTCTGGTAGTAGTAGTCAAATGACGTCATCGTGCAAATGGCCTATTGAGTGTCGTAAAACCAAAACCAAAGTAATGACTCTGACCAATCACAGCAGTCGTGAACAATCTAATGAACCAATCAGAGCTCCAAGCAATTACATGTCGCCGACGCCAAGCGCGGGAAAACGCATGCGAGCAAGTCACGATTGGTTTTGGTTTAACTTCTAATTGGTTGAGAGAGTGGCGCGAGATTTTTTAGCCAATCACAAAGCGTAGCAATACAAAACCAAAGCAATTGTGTAATTACTTTACACACTCAATTGAAAACTGCTCTTATGCAGGTTTCACTGTATTAAAATTAGGCCAACCTAACGAAGCAAACAAGATAATAAATGTCCACCACTTACAACAAAAGTGCTGGTAATAATCATAATAATAATAATAATCAAAAAGTTATTTTTGTTATTAACTAAACTTCAATTTCAGGCCCATCAGTTGAGTAACACGGCAAGACGACTTCTGATAGTCTGTTTACAGACCGATTTATTTTTAGCCCAGCTGTGTCGTCAAAAATCTAAGCATGTGATTAAAAACAGGAAACACATCGATCGATAACGTAAAGAATGCGGACAAGATAGCGACCTGTCTTTGAGATAACCGCTCTCGATTTTTCCTGTGCACGGTTGACGGACTTTGAAATAAAACTGCTCGTTTCCAAGAGGTTTACTATTTTGTTCATGATTCATTAAAAAAGGCCAGTAAATCAAAAGAGCCTCCAGTTGAAGATATAAGCGGCAGCGTTCAATATCCATGTGTATCAATAGTCGGTATGTTGTGCGCCTTTTGAGATCGAATCATAAATATAAATACAGTTGAACCCCGCTAATTCGAACTCGGCTAATTCGAATTCCCCGCTAATTCGAACTATTTTCCGTTTCCCCTGGCCTTAAATGAACCCTTTTAATTCGAACTCTAATTACAAAATTGACGGACAAACATCAGACGGCGCCAGAACACAGCTGGAAGCACACTTAACGTGCATGTAAAACATTTTAATTGCACTGGCTCCACTCCGCACAGTTACGGTTGTCAATGAAATTAATTAAATAGGGCGTTTACCCGGCGTTTACAAACTTCGTGATTCCCAAATCAATCTGCAGTCAGTCAAAAGTCGAAGGAGCTGATGAGATTCGCCGTCATACCCGTCAGCTCTCCTTTCTGGTAGAGAAGAACATAAGAAAGAGCAAAACGCAGCCAACAATCGAGAGGTTTTTTTTGCCGTCTAATAAGCCCGCCACAGAGGTGGCTCTTGATAATAATTGACTTGTTTTTTGTTACGTTTTGTTACGTTTTGTTGTTACGTTTTGTTAAAGTTAAAAAGTACGATTTTTTGCACAATTATATGAAATGCTTTACATTTAACCAATAAATAATGAAATAAAAACTGTATAAGGTACTATTGTGTTAATTATTAACGATCATTTTGATATTTAATTCGAACTCGGCTAATTCGAACCCCCGCTAATTCGAACTATTTTCCGTTTCCCTTGAGGGTTCGAATAATAGCGGGGTTCAACTGTACAGAATAATCATTTCAAAAACAGGTGTATGACGTCAGCAGACATAACGGAATTTCCGCTGTCGCGGTTTCATAAATTCTACCATATTCGGTAGAATATCAATAAAAACAGTTCACGGTCATTCAATCTGCTAAGACTGTATACGAAAAGGACACTGGATTTTTACCATGTGATGACGCAAATCGTGGTAAATAAGAGTCCACACCGCGGAAAACCGGTGGAAATCTGTTTTTTTTTTTTTTTTTTTTTTTTTTACCACAATACAGTAAAAACCCACCTTTAAGAACCTTAAATTTAAGAACCTGTTAGGCTAAAATTTTCATTTCAAACCCACTTTTCATAAGAACCTATTAAGCCTAAAATTTTTAATAGGTTCTCATTTCACAAAAATGAAGGCACGGATGAAAATACAGAAAAAAATTTTAGTCTAGGTTTAAGTCAGTAAGATTCAAAGAATGAGCTAAAATGAAAACCATATCATGTCTGCACCAATACTGGATTACACAATGCAATTGTATTAACTTCCATGCACCTATGTCATGCATCAATGGCTTTCCATATCACATATGCCCTGCAGTAGGCCCCTATCAAGTTAAGAACCTATTTAAGAACCTAAGTAGCCTAAAATCCCACTAAATACCATTTCTATAAGAACCTATTTAGGCTAAGTTGGAAAAATCTATGTTCTTATACCTGGGTTTTTACTGTATTTAGAAATCGCGTGATGTTAGCGCCAGCACCGTTATCTGCACTCTCATTTACCACCCGCATCGACCAATCAGATTGCGAGATTACCGGAAATTGTGGTAAAATACTCTATTCCCGACGATCAATCAATTCGAGCTGTCAAGCACTTCCCTTACTCGTCTTAGCCAGATTTCTATCGTCGCGCTATTTACGTGGGTAAATAAAATTGGAAAAGATTTATGAACAGCTTGCGTAAAAGTAAAAAGTTGAGCACAGTTCAACTTTTTACGTTTACTCAAGCTGTTCATACAACATCTCTAATTTTATTCATGCATGTAAAATGCACTGCACGTAAAAATAACGCGACAGTGGAAATCCAGCTAAATTTTCCTATCGGAAACCGGATCGGAAACTCTTTCAAACAATGCAATGTAAACATGAGTGAAAAGCGTGTGGCAAGTTCGTTTAGGTTCCAGTATAGTTTGTTAAAATGTTTATTCTTGCGTTTACTCTACGACTTTAAGAAGGCTTGAGTTCGGATCAGTTTAATGTGCTTTAAAATTTTATTCTAAAAGTTGAAATAATTTTTCTCGACGAGTGGGATTTGTGCTAGTATAGGCCTGTCATTCTTTTATAACAAAATTATAATAATACATAAATAAATTTGGGAGCCATGACAGCTGCCATGAAGTCGTTTATGAGGCAGATGAGGTCGAGCAAAAAGTTATCAGTATCTCCTGCAACCGTGACCGTGACCATGAATTAAGGAATTTCAAGGAGCATTGGCGACAGAAATCAGTAATACACCGAAGTTGTGCGTTTGTAAAACAACATTAAAAATTAGAGGTGAAGCCAACTTGACAGGGTCACCCAACGAGGAATGTGTAGGAAAATGCTTGGAATAGAAAAAAGATGTAGACTGAGGTTTAATTAAATTAATTCCCGTGAAAACCAAAGCGATCCGTATTTTTATTGATCACTTCATGATTCGCAAGGAATAAAACTTCAACTGAACTGCCTGTGGGATGTAGCAGCCCTCGTAAGGTCTCACACCATTGGTTTGAAACCCTTCGAGAGAACAATACAACAAACAACGGAAACAATGGCTCCCAGCCCTAAAAACAGAAGCAGTCGTAACTCCAAAAACAAGGGAGCTGCTACATTACCCCTGCCTGTGCATGACTCGACGAGTGCTTAGCTAAGCACATTCTTTTTTATTTACGCGGGTTACACGCTTAAGGTTTCAAGATCAAAGTCTAATCATCAAAATTCAACCATGTGCAAGGTTACTCCTCCAAAAGTTATTCTCAATTTCTTATCCTACATCCTACATCATACATCACCCTACTTCTTTTCTAAAGCCATACCAAATATTAAAACATGACAACAAATAAAAATGATTATTTGGACTTCCATGCAGTAAGGCATGCATTCACCACAACGGACCGAAAAATGTTGTGACTGGCTTAGAAACGTGGATTCCGAAGTTTGTATAAGAAGTACCTACCGTATATTCACTGAGCTCTTATTTCTAACTCTTAATGAAGCCAAGCTTCGAGAGACCTTTCCGTTCCAATCATCGTGACTATAAAGTTGGGTTCCAATTTTTAGATGTAACGTGAAATGAACACTCTCCCTGAATAACAATACATTCATGGACAGGTCAGTCAACCTGATTGAGCAACATGCTGATCGAGCCGGAGAATACGACTGACCAATAAAAAAGCTTGTTTTATCATTTTCCTTCGAGATGTAAAAGTAGTTTTCCCTACGTCTTTATAATAATGACAATAATCGCCTTGGGTTCTTAGCAACTCAAGACAAACTTTGATTCTGTCACGTGATTGTGCCAGCAGTGGGGTGAAAACATGAGATATTACGTTTAATTTAATTAAACGTAAACCGATGCTTTTGTTTTACAGAGTAACCTCAACTAGCATTATTAAGAATAAAATTAAAACGACAAATCTCTGAAAATAAAACATACGGCCTAATGTTTTGTCGGTACTCTGCTTTGTGTAGTATGGAATAATGTGACCGTAAATTAAATTAATTGTTCTCCTTGATCATCAGTCACCTGTTGATTCAGCCGAATAAAACTTTAGTGCGGTAATTAACCTATTAAATCACGGGTGGGTATGAGAAAGAATGTCGACATCTAATGACTCGCTTTGTGCTTCTAATTTTACGGGAAGGAAATACGAACTGCAACAGTCGTCAGTCGTGTACACTCAAGTCATGCTCCCTGTGGAGCGAAACAAAGAAAAAAAAAACCAGCTTTCTAAGCACATTCCGTGTGATGACGCAAAACGGAAAAGGCATGCAATAAATACTAGATATAATTTCCATGTATTTTTGCCACCTCGTGTAGTCATTCTCAAGTTCAATTTGCTTGAATGTTATTGTACATTTAAACGGTCTAAAAACATACCTTTATCCTAAATGTTTTGGTAAATAACTAATATCAAGAAATCATGAAGTGAGAATGTATATCCCCCAAAGTAAAACAAGACGCACGTTACTAAAATCGGTCCGGCGTTCATAAGTTCATGTACAAGTTTTACCATAATCGTTACATCGCCGGTATCGGAAGGAAGGGAAAAATATATAGAATACTTGGTAACTGAGACAGAACCACAGAAATATTTCTACAGAAATACTCACCTTGAAATCGACTAGCGTGAGAAGTAGTATGATTATACCGTATACTATCACGTGACTATCTCATACTGATACAGGTTGAACCTGTTTAGCCCAGCTAATCATGAAAAAATGATGTGAAAACAAGCCACGTGCAACTGTGTCCCGAAGAATTGAAAGGCCACGTGGGTAAAGCGTATTAAATTCATTAAAATGCACCATATGTACGTAGTGCCGGTAAAATACATTTCACATATGAGAAATGATACAAGTTAAGTCAAACGATAGCACTGATTGCATCATATCACATTCAAAACTGACTGAAAACCAAAGCAAGAGCCTTGTAAGTTATAAAATGGTAATCGTAATCGTGAATAAAAATAATAACGTGAATTCGAAATTGCATTAGAAACGGTAACGTCAAAAGTGTTCCCTTCATAAACGGCTGGCTGTTTTAAAAGTATGCAAGGGCATTTTGGAAATATTTTGCGTTATACAAATTATTTGCTTTATTAGTTTTTTACCTATCATGCCCTAAAAAATGAATTTATGTTACTCGAAAACCGTTAGACTACGAGCAGTCTCTCTTTCCCAGCTTAGTCCGTCGAGCGAGAAACGAAAAAACATCAGCGAACGGATAATGGCCGCGCGAAACTGGGGGCGAGGCAGGCAGTTTCCGTTCGCTAATGTTGTTTTCGTTTCTCGCTCGACGGACTAAGCTGGGAAAGAGAGACTGCTCGTAGTCTAGAAAGCCGTCTTATAATTTTTACTCATGCGCATAGCGGCATGAGTCAAGGTTTCGGTAAGGTTTCTTTTCGTCCCGCTTTTTGTAGTCACAAATTGCCTTGTTTTTTTAAAGTTTCCCGTATCCCGAGGGACGACTTTCACTGGTCTGATTGGTTGACACGCGACCTCGTGATTGCGGCGTGCCTGTAATCACGGTCTTGTTTCAAATAGCCGAGTCAAGCCACTAGCATTTGGACTTCCCGGAAAAGAAACTACATTTTTCGATGAGAATTTATGTTGATATCAATTTGTGATTGAATTTTTGTTTGTGCTGTCGCTAGTTTTGAAGAAATGCTTATAAAACGTGTTTAAATTCAGTTGTAAATTCAGTGGTAATAATGATATCTGATATTATGTAAACAAAACAAGACATACATGTCACGCAAAATTCGTTGAGAGGGAAGGGGTGCGTGACCCAGTTAAGGTTACAGTGTACCTTCAGATCGAAAATTTATCGAAATTTTTTTTTTGGCGTCAAAATAAAGTTTACAGAATGAACTTTCATCCAAAAAAAAAATTATCGACAAATAGTGAAAATTGACGGAGAAATGACGGTATAACTTTTGTGGGCGGAGTTTGTTTATGAAGCGATATGTTTTTTAAGCGCTGTTTTCTCAAAGTTAATTTTTCGCTTGTTGGGGACACTTTAAAGAGCTACAACTCAAAGGAAATTTGTTCGATTTTCCTCAAATTTGGACAGAAGCTAGGCTAACATATAATCAACAAAAACGTGTCGGCGAATTTCTTATTTCCGAAAACGTTTTCGTCAAGAGCCATTTCCGTGCGATCATTCCAATTTTTTTTCTCCCTGTTTCGAAAATATTCTGTAACTTTTCACTGCAATTGAATATGGGAAATCGCCGACATGTTTTTTTAGCGCTTCGTGTCCGGAAACCCGAGAACAAATCAAATTAGCAAAATACAATAATCGCTTTGAGTTATAGCGTTTTAAAGCTGATTCGGACGTTCGAATTAGGACGTCGTCAAAAATTCGACAATTCACTTTATTACCAAATGGTTTCCATATTTAGATAGCCAGCTCTATAAGCTTTAATTTGATATCTGGATCAGGTATATTAAGTGTAATCTTAAGACGCTAAAGCTGTTATACTGGAGACACCCTCGAAGGTACACTGTAACCTTAAAATAAACCATAAAACGTTATTATGCAAGCGCATGAGTACAGGCTACCAGCTAGCCTCTTGTTCTTGATACTTCATCTGCGGCTAGTGAGTACTAGAAAATTTCAAAGTTTCACTATGAAGTGTCTGATTAGATTTTGAGAAAAACTACATTGTTTAAAACAAAGGCCAGTAAGCTGGCGTTGCTATGATAACCGCTGTCGCTTGAAAAACATAAAACTTTGATCATATTTCATAAACTTGGTGAAGTATGAAAGCCGCATCGAAGCCTGACTTCACTGCGAAACTTTGATTTCAAAACATACACCCCACCGCAAAAAAATAATGAGTCGATCCTCCTTTTAAAAGATCGTAGTAAACGAAACAAAAAATTAAAGGGGCTATGTCGCGAGATATGTCACGCAGGCAAGAACGTCGAGCCGACATCAAACAAATTCACGCTATCGCCGTGGAATCGAGCGAAATCCTTCAGGTTTTTCTCCGGTGCTGATTGCTGTGGAATCAACCCAAAAGTTGTCTTATTTTTCTCTCTTCTACGAAAGTAATGTGCTTTCAATGCTCTAACGGAATTTATAATAAAAAGCGTAAGCGATCTCAAGGTCAAGCTAGGTCACGTACGCGAAGAAGCTCGAAGAGTTCTAGCTGCCGTAGTTGATCTGTTTTGAATGAAGTCCACAAATTTTCATTGCTCTCTCTCAAGTGAATAAAAAAACCCATAAAATATAAGGTTTGTCTGTGGTAATAACAAATTACAAAGTGAAATTTTCTAAGCCGACTAGGTTTTGATACTGAAGCGTGCTATTTTTGTCGAGACAACTAACAAATTTTATTCATAACGCTCAACCACAGGTAGCCCAAGCTATATGTGTCACAGCTGGAATCGTTACGAGCGGAATAATAAGGATTTGTATGAGAAAAAACGGTCCATTCTAGGAACTAAAAAATACTAACAAGATTTCAATAAAAATTGCCTACCTTACTTCGCTTGTGTCTTTCCTTGTCTCCTGTGTGGATTTTGGGGCGATTTAGAGCGTTTCCAGAGAGTTTTAGTTCCACTGCTTTCTCTCTATATATCCACTCTACCCCTGACCTTGGGAAAGGGGTAGAGTGGATATTTGTGTACTGGTATTAAATTGATCGAGAGATTAACTCTGGTTTTTTGAAATTACTTAATGATAATGTCAAAAAGTAGCTTGATGTTATGTTTGTAAACCTTGAAAGTTTTGTTTACTTTCTCTTTTGCGATCTTGAGAACTACCTTTTTTCCTAACATCCCTTCATGTGCAATTTTTGGGTAATTTTCGATTTTAATGGCTTTTGCAAAAATCTGAGAAACGGCTCGATGGATTTTTTTAAAACATTCACTGTGCATGCTTACCGATGTGCAAAATATTATCTGAAAGTTTCATTGGCATTGATTCACTGGAACGCCTTTAAATTTAAAGATGAAGACGACGTACGAACCGGCCGAAAAAATGGCGTTACAAATTTACTTTTTTAAGTTATGCTTAATAATGATTTCAAATCAATGCGCACTGCATTCCTCCGTGATTTATACTTTCGTTGTGATCTGCTGTGCATCTATTATTATCTATATTCGAGCATGAATGTACCTTATTACTCTCCTTGCTGCTTTCCAGATTCCCTTAAGTCTCTTTTTAGGATTATTTTGAGCAATAAATGCCCTTTTGCGTTTTGAAAACGTTTTTACAGCAGGCGTTTTGAACGCAAAAGAAAACAGATGTAAAGAAATTTGCGTCAACAAGCGTACATTGCAATGTTTCAATCACGGAAGAATGTAGTGCGCATTGATTTGAAATCATTACTGAGAAAAGTAAATTTGTAACGCCATTTTTTCGGCCGGTTCGTACGTCGTCTTCATCTTTAAATAGGGAGCTTAAGATCCAGGACGCGACGGTTTTGAGACGCGGCCGGAAGTAATTTTTCACAGAAAAGCAGCAGTCCGCTTGCCTCGGAGTGCTGGCTCGCAGCGTCGCCGTCGCGTAGAGAACTCGAGTCAGAAGGATTTGGCGTTGTGTAGAAAACGTGAGTATTAAATGTTCTTGTTTTGAAGAAAAAGGTGTGTTAAGTGCCAACTCTATACATAAATCGAAACCTTGATTCACATTGAAACTTTCTAGCGAAATTTACGCCGCAAAAATGAGAAGGCTCTGACTTTTTTAAACTTTATTTACAGGTTGACTTAGGTTAGCGAAGAATGGCTTCGACAAAGTCTTCGAAGTAAGTTGTGCCTCCAAGCTTCCTCTTCCCCCCCCCCCCTGTTTTAAACCCTTGTATTTAGCAAAATTAAGCGTTAATTTGCTAAGAACATGCAAGAAGTGATGTTCCGTGGAATTAAGCACAAAATTATTTTCAACTCAGTCTGAGCTCAAATTTAACTCGGTTTTAAAGTTGTTGTTTTATTTTTTCTTTTAGTTCGGTGATGTCTTGGACAAACGACCACGGCATAAGCCTGTGTAGGGAAGTTGCCAAGTCCACACAGAGAAGAAGCCTGTGGGAAAAAATTGCCGACTTTGAATAAATGTTCAGTTCCTGAATTTAGCGTTGATAAGCGGTCGGTTCGCGACCGCGTGGGAATTCTTGTTATTAGGTACAAGAAAAAACTGAGGGATGAAGAAAAAGCTGCGGGAATAACGCCAGACGAGCCCTCCGAATTAGAGAATGCTTTGGATAGGAGGAACTCTAAAGGTTTCAACAAGTAAAGAGATATCTCCCTTTTCCTCGTGAAAATTTGCTTTACATTTAGACGGGTCTTCATTTACGAGAGAAAATTTCTCATACGACGAGTGAGCAAATGGAGGATTCTGCGGTGTGCATGCGTCGTACAACACGGCAAATTCTTCATCAATGATTTCTTCTTCCAAGCACAATAACAACATTTCTTGGACTTCTTTGAACGAGCTCATTTTATATTTTGCGTTTTATTTTGTCAAAACAAAAATCTTGAACCGCATCGCATCGCAAAACTTAAAAGTTTATTTTTTCCCGAGCTTAGAACGGCGTTCTCGTTCCAGGCTTTAGCTCGGTCACCGCGTTCTAAAAGCCGTCGCGTCCTGTATCTTAAGCTCCCTAATAGTAGTGTAGCGTAGTAATGTATAATGTAAGAATTTTTTTTGGAAATATCAATAAAAAAAATAATAAAATAAAAAATAAAAGGATCAGCATTCCTGGAGCATATATTATTCGCGTAAATTTGAAGAAAAAAGTTATCGCGATAGTTCGACTTAATAATTCTTGCCGTGTCTCTCGTAGTTTTTGCGCGTCTTATCTGTGACTCCATCTTGTCTCGCGTGGTTTCGTGCGAATCACGCGTAACTACTACTACGCATGATTACAGTTTATTAATTTAGATCGTGTACGTGTAAACAATTGAATATTTATTCTGCACAGGAATAGCCTAGCTAAATTTATTGAATAAATCTGGCTATATTTGAATTAATTTTTAAATTTTCTGTAGTTTCTACCTAAAGATTTACAGACTGCGCCTAAAAGACCTCACGCGTGTCCCCCCGGGTCACATCATAGCTCTGATTACCCATGATGCTCAGCGCCTTGATCAAGTCTTCCAGAAAGTGGGTTACATTTTGCAGGGACTCCTAGAGCTAGTTGCTGTAACAGCCCTAATTTGGCGCCTTATTGGGTTCCAAGCCATATCCGGGATAATATTCCTGATTCTCCTGCTGGCGTATTACATTGGAATGTGGGATGTTTGTATGAAGTTGCGCCTGCGCATCGCGCGCTGGACAGAGCGGAGAATGGGTATGATAGAGCAGATTGTGAGTGGAATCCCTGCGATAAAAATGAACACATGGGAGTGGCCTTACAAGAACAGAGTTGAGGAGATACGCAGGTTAAAATAATATACATTTATTAATATGTATTTTTGAGTAGAGTAGATTCCCGCTTTCTACAAACTATTCAAAGAACGTTGAATCGAATTATTCTGTTGCCTCTTAGCCTATGGCATAAATACGGAAAAATAATGAATGCAACTACCACAGAGCATATCTCTGGTCTTGTGAGCGGTTACTCTAGCGGCGATCTACTGAAGAGTAATAGTCTGTTCAGACTCAGACGGCCCAATGTCTTCCGTTTCTGTCTCTCCTGTGAGATCAAAAACTATCAAAACGAAAAAACATAGACTGTCTAAAAATCAGGATAGCCGCTGCAAGGTCAAATAATTTTGGCTGTGCCACGGAGGCCAAACCGAAAGATGATCTGCTTCGATATATTCGCTTGCTTTTACCATGTTAATTAACTGAAATTTTTAGTTGTTTATTATATCGTGCCTTTAATTCTGTTTCATCATAGGAAAGAACTCCAGTACGTGCGCCAAAAGAGTGCTGTTCTGTCAACATTCGCGACCTTCCTTCACACCAGCTCCATTGTAGCGTGTTTCATATCCCTGACGACCTTAATCATTACTGGAGTGGAGCTCAACACTTATAACATCTTCATGGTGCTCGCGTTCATCAGAACCATCCGCTTGTCTGCCTCATCTACCTTCGCTGCTGGCGTAAATTTTATTGGCGCAGCAGCGGGTTCACTTGGTAGAATACAATTATTTCTATAGAACTCGAAGAATCGGTTTACTCCGAGGAAAGTTACAGCAGAAAGAGAACTCGCTCAAAGATTCGATCTTTCTTGGATCTGACAGATGCAGAAATGTCTGAGTACCTTTCAAACGAGGATTTGACAAAGATTTCCAACGACATCAAAGTTGGAAAAAGTGTTCCACAGTATCAGCCCGCACTCATCAAGCAGCAGTCTCTCGATATTCCGGATAACCCGTCAGATGATATCCACGTGACCTTTGAAAACGTTTCATGTCACTGGGGAGGCAGGAATAGATCGGTAGGGTTGAGGAATGTCACATTCAGAGCGGCCACCAAAGAACTGACGCTTATTAACGGTCCTGCTGGGTGTGGGAAATCATCGTTACTGGCGGCTATTCTCGGAGAACTGCCTCCTACGGAAGGGAACATTTCAAGCGTGGGCAAGATCGCTTATGTACCTCAGGCGTCATGGGTTTTTACTGACACTCTCCGAGAAAACATATTATTTGGAAAGCAGTATAACCCGTTCAGGTATCAAGCCATAGTGAACGCATGTAACTTGCAAAGGGACATCGACAAGCTTCCTGATGGCGACCTCACGATTGTAGGTAGCAACGGCTTCACTTTGTCCGAAGATCAGAAGGCTCGTATTGGCATCGCCCGAGCAGCTTATTCAGATGCCGATATCTATCTTTTGGATGATCCATTGTGTTCTGTCGAACCGAGAGTTGCTGAACAGGTGTTTGGCAAGTGCATATGCGGACTGCTCTCAAAACGAATCCGCATTCTCGTGAGCCGGCAGTTACAGTACGTGGAGCGAGCGGATCAAATCCTGACCATGCGCGCTGGTACCATTATAAACGAAGTGACGTCACAAGTCATGGGTTACAGGTCCGTGAAGCTCCATTCTCCCGGGGAATCACGGGAGCGGGAAAGAAAGAGTCCCAGTAATAAGACCGTGGAGTTCGCGATCGAGGAAGACATCCAGGAAAAGTATCGTACGCGAACAAACCTGTTTGAAGAAGAAGAAATGATGGGACCTGTATCATGTACTGTTTACTGGAACTACCTCAGAAACGGTGCTTGTCTTCCATTCCTTGTTTTATTTGCGCTTTTTATTTTCGCTGTTCAAGGTGGGTGAGTTTTAAACAGATACAGAGATCCATTAAAAACAAATTTTCCCTTAAAAATTCCACTTGACTTGCATTTAAAACTTGATTTTTTCCAAACTTGTGATTTCGGTGTTGATCATAACTGGCGAAGATCTACTAAAGGTTGTTCTCTATAAGCGTCCTCAAGCCTTCGAGACAGGCTTAACCTAGAGTAAGGAAGGGGGAAATTGGTGGAAACGGAGAAGGAGAATTCTCGCATTTTTCTACCATTGAAGGTCTGGATGAGGTTTATCTGATGACTAAGAAATGGCAAGTTTTAAACTACTACTGAGCCGAAAACTGGAATCTGTCAAAATTAATCGATAACTGAAAACTGGCTAAAATATTAACTGACAGTTAAGATTAATGGCGCAAAATTTAACTGATAAGTAACATTCCAGTTCCTCTATCGAGACCCTATTTCCTGGTTGTCAGAGGTTTTTATTGTTTTATAAAAAAATATATATAAAATTGGTATTTATCTAGCAACTTTTGTGGCATTTTTAGGTGTTATACAATGGGATCCCCTTAGACCTAATTCCAACCCTCACAATAAAATTCCTTTACTCAAAATATCAAACGCTAATTTTGAGAATGGCTTTCTTCCCTTTGATCATATCCAACATTAAAACACTGACTGTTTTATAACACTTTTTGCAACAAATATTTTTACTAATTTTAATTTAAATTTTATTCGGCTTTATCACATTGAGGTTGTAGTGTGCTGCGTTGCAGAAGTCGCTCCCTCAATTAACAATTAATTTAACAGACTAATATTTGTTTTTATTTGCACTACTCACAACAACTCCCGCCCATACACCTCTTATCAACCTCCTTATATTCCATTGATGCAAATCAATGTTCATGTTGGGAACCCCTCTTTAAGGGGATCCCATTCTATAACACCTAAAAATGCCATAAAGGTTGCTAGATAACTACCAATTTTATATACATTTTTTTATAAAACAATATCGAGACCCTCTTTCCTGGGTGTCAGAGGTTTTTATCAGTGACTGAGTTGGCGTCTTATACATCAAGGTCTCGCCGTTTATTGATCGTCGACCGCACCAAGAAAGTTCGAGAAAATATCTTCGGTATCCAGTGTAGCCGTCCACCAAGCAAGGGCTTCATTGTTAGTTCAGGATCCGGAGATCTACCTCCGTCCCTTCGGGTTGGGGGATAGGCGCATTTTGATACCCCTCGAGACGGGTCTGTAAAGGGATTGACAATTTTGCCTTCTTGTCCTACAGGAGCAATTCTTTTCCCAGACATTTGGCTACTGCGCATGAACGAGTCTGCAACTCTACTGTCCCTGGATCAGACCAGCTGGTACATTTATGCTGCTATGGTGGGCGGAGTTTTCATGCTGTCAATCATGCGCGCATCGTTCTTCTTCGCGACAACTCTGCGCTCCTCTGAACGTCTCCACCAAAAGATGATTATCTCTGTGCTCCAAGCGCCAATCGCCTTCTTCGACACGAATTCGAAAGCAAGCATTTTGAATCGGTTCTCAAAGGATATTGGCTGCATGGACGAGCTACTCCCGAGTGTGTTCTTAGGCGCGATCCAGATGATATTATTCGCCATTTCTGTCTTTCTCCCTCCTGTTATTTTAAACCCGTGCGTGTTGTTGGTAGGAGCTCCGCTGTTTGTTTTGTTTATCATTTTCTGGGGCTACTATCTCAAGACCGCGCGCCAAGTGAGGAGACTGGAGATCAGTTGCCGTCGGCCTGTAGTTGGTCATTTCTCTGAGACGCTGACAGGACTGGTGACGATAAGGACACACAATATGCAAAAAGTCTTCACAGAGGACTTCTATGGGTTTGTAGTATTTCTCTTTTAAACAATATCATTACCATATGGATCTGTTATAAAAATGTTTACAGGCGTTCCCTCGCCTCGCTTTCTTTCGCGCATACTCCCCTCCGTCAGCACTCTTGACGCTTATCCTTTGTTTTCCACTGTCTGAACGCCTGGAATAGGCTACATCGTCATTGGTGATTACATCAATGCTGAAGATTAACCAGTTAATTAACATGGGTGTGTTTTCTTTTGTGATTTGAGTCTGACTGTCACAATCGACACAAACCAAACTTACAGAGTAGTACGTTTTTGTTTGACTGATCCCAATTGCTTGTTTTCAAAGACCGAAACTCCGGCACTGACGCAAACGCAGACGCAGTAATTAGATTTTGTTTTCACAAAAACTATAGTAGAATCACGAAAACTCGCTCCCCTAAATCGAATTTCTTATTACAGAATTTAACCCTGGATAACTCTCCCTTCAATTCGTACCCAGAACGTCCACTGAGTAAGAGATTCGTGTCTCCTCTGTTGATTGGAGTTATGGAGGTTCAACTTTGTGTCTCGCGTTTTCTATTCTGCGTTATTTAGTTACCAGGACGCTCATAATCAAGGATGGTCCACAAACATTTCTTGCGGGAGCTGGATCGGTTTCCGCCTCGACATGGTGTGCGTGATGTTCATGATATCAGTAACTGCTGGCGCATTTTATGTCAAGTTGGATGCAGGTATGTCATTTATTATCTAGACAAGAAACCTTCATGTGCATGGTCTCTCCCCACACTCGTATATAAATAGCGTAAAGAAGTAAACCCAAAAGTGCCAAAAGACTGCAGATCTGTGAAAGACTAGATATACACATATCCATTGTTCGGCTACAGAATGAAGCTTGAGCTGAGCGAGGACACCGATAAGTCATCTAACTTGTTCAGTCTGAAAATGCAAAACTGAATGCAAGGCTGGCACTATTAAAAAGGGCAGATTTCCGCGTTGTTCAGTCTGTTGAATAATTTTGGTACGATACAAATGCAACGGGATGAAAGTCTAATTATAATAACACGGTCTTGCTCTCTCTATTATATTAATTTCACCACCAAAAATTCTTTAACTCGTCCAGTTTTATGTTGCCCCTAAATGGAAGTTCGAGTTGCCCGTATTCTTTGTCAGTTTTACCTGACGTCATCAAAATTCTAAAATCTAAAGAGCTTATTCTACATGGCCCTATGGCCCTACTTTTAACATGTACAGGTTATTCACATCGTCAAGCCAAGTTTCGTTTCAACACATTATATTGCTTTGGAGATATAACATTTTAAAGGCCCATCTTCACCCAAAAGACGTTGCAGTAGTTTGTTTTTGTTATGAAATGCTCCATTGTTTATACGCGTGATCTGATTGGTTGCAAGCATTCAAGCGTGAAAGTGATCACGGTGCGCACAGCATTTTGGGTGAAGGTGGGTCTGTAAATTTTTTGACGGTGCAGCTGAAGCGATTTTTCACTCAGTTGGCTATTGTTTGCTACTACATATAAATAATATCAGTTGATTCCCTATACTAATGCCAGCAGTTTGTTCCTAAGCTTTTGCACTAATTTTCCTTTTCTCTGAAAGATATAGTCAACACAGTTACACCTAGCTGAATATTTACTCCTTGAAATCTCGGCCTCATACGCCTTATAAAAGTTTTTAGAACTAAGCCATTAGAATCGTTTCCTGTAAGCTAATATGATTGCATTTGTTTCAGCCCTTACTATTCTGTCGTTGATCTATGCCCTGCAGTTGTCACATGACATGTCACAAAATGGCGTTAAACGCTGTGCAGAAGTGGAAAACTACATGAGTGCTGTAAGTCGTAACCTGGCCTGCTCTGAGATCGAGCCGGCGCCTGGGTACACCATTGAGATACAGCCTCCAGTACCATGGCCTAAAGATGGTGGAATTAGTTTTGAATGCGTTTCCTTAAGTTACAGCAGAGAAGGATCAAGAGTTCTTAAAGATATCTCCTTCACAGTGTACCCTGGGGAGAAGTTTGGCATCGCTGGGCGACCAAGTGCGGGAAAATCTTCTATCGTAAATGCTCTTTTCCGAATGCCAGACTGTGGAGGAAAGATAACAATTGACGGTGTTAAAATAAGTAACCTCGAGCTTCAGGCGAGTAGGCGTGGCATGTCAGTCATCACCAAGGAACCAATTCTTTTCATGGGTTCACTGCGCATGAACGTCGATCCATTTTTAAACCACGCCGAAAAGGAATTCTGGGAAGTGCTCGAGAAGTGTCACTTGAAGTCCTGGGTCGAGAGTCTTCCAAAACAGCTGTACCAGGACCTCGCGGACTGTGGCGCCATACTGGGTTCCAGCGAGCGACAGCTTATCTCGTTTGCGCGTGCGCTGCTACACAAAAGCAAGATCGTGATAATAGATGAAGCTACCTACAGCGTAGATTACCGGACTGACCGGCTTATTCAAGAAGTGATTCGCACGTGGTTCGTGGATTGCACCGTCATCACTATCCCGCATCGACTGAGCACAATTATTGACTATGACCGCGTAATGGTCCTGGACCGAGGAAAGATTGTCGAGCTGGACAAACCGGAAGTGTTGCTGAGAAGGGACGATGGCTACTTTGCTCACTTATACGGAAATCAGTGCCCATCTTAATTAACAGTTAAGAAAATAAGAACATGTAAATTGTAATCAATACTGAAACCAGACAAGTGACCACTTTGCTCGATTATATTGAAATCGGTACCTGTCATAATTTGAAATACTGTATGTACTAAAATAAAAATAGAAACATAATTAACAGAAATATTAGGTAACTCGAAGAAAAAAGGATATGTATTTAAAGATAAGTATTTTGGGAGTGTTGATTGAAGATCATGGTATTTTAAAAGATATTGAAATGTGTTTTCTTTTTCGCGCGTGATTGTGTCGTTATAATGTTTTTGATATGGAGTATTTATTTGTGGTATTCATTCCTACCTCCTTTTCGTCGTGTCTTTATTGTGTTCACAACATAAGAAACTTCATTACCCCGTTTTGAAATTAAGGTTATACATTTTAAAAGATATATTATTTTATTTTTATTGTTTAAATAACTGTTAAACTGTTATTATTAATTATTATAAATTCTGATCAATAGTTAACTATATTTATTGTTATTATTATTATTATTATTATTATTATTATTATTATTACTATTATTATTTTTAGAGATTGCTTATTTTTGCTGATTAAAACATAATAAAAATTCATGATTATTGAGCCATTACGTGGATAATTAGGTACGTTCACGGCTTATTAACCCTTTAAGCCCCAAGGTCAAAACTCAAATTCTCCTTTCTGGTCCCCATGCATTTCCTATGTCGCAAATTGGAAGAAATTGTCAAAGGATCAAGAAAATTTATCGAGCACCGAGCACCGAGCCGGCAACCAGCACCGAGCACCGAGAGGAAAATATCGAGTGATTCCGCGAAGAGAGAACAGACCATAATCAGATTGAAGCGATTTTTCCCAGATGCAAGGGAAGGACTTGAAAAAATTGGCCATTTTTTTTCAAGTTGCAACCCATTTCCATCCAGGCCATCCGCAGCCCAAGACACGCTCTGACAGTTTCATTGCCGTACTAGTCACTAGTATATTAAGGGTTAACAATTCTGGGGCATTGTTTCTAGATTTCCGTTAATATAAATTTGTTTTTTACTTTTCAAAGTGATACTAAAAACAGCTGACATTGCGCCTTTAACATTGGGGCTTAAAGGGTTCGGCAAAAAGAAGTTAAAATCCCTAATACAAAAGTCTATACAATTATTTAATGTTATTTATTCAGTTGCCAATATAAACCAACAAATTAAACGAGTTAGAATCGTTGTCAGTAGTTTCTTTTCTGTCTTTACATTGTAGCAAAACTTGAACTGTTTGCATAGTCAGCTTCTCATCGATCATCGGGTGGAGGAGTGGTAGTCCTGTGGTTAGCACTGAATGGGATGATGCTCCGTGACCAAGTCTATTGTGTTGTTCTATTCAACAATTAGATTATGAGCTGGAGATTTCTATCGCGTGATAGTTGATGAGGGCAAAGCCCGAATCAACTATCACGCGATAGAAATCAAGAGCGAATGTGTGTGAGTGAGTGAGTGAGTGAGTGAGTGGGTGGGACTGATATTTGTCAGCTCATTGCTCAGTTGACATTTCTATCACAAAAAGACATCGATTGGCAATCTACAAAAGCACTGAATAACTGATTGAAAGTAACACGCAAAAATATGACAGATAACTTTCGCTTCCCTACTTCTTACACTTTTTCGCCTTTCGGGTTAATTTTGCTTGCTCGATGATTTTCAAGGACAAGGCATACGCTTTGTTATTGGTTAAAAACGCGTCCCAATTTCTCAACCAATCAGGAGTAAGACCACAGATTTTTCCGCTTTTGGTTCCGGCTACGTGTAATTACTTTGAATTCCGATTGGTCCGTTGGTTTGCCTGTGTTTTTTGTGATTGCCCAGAGTGATTCTGGCGATTCTGGCTTTGCGACATTCTCGTCCCCAGAGCCCCTTGGCTCTCGTACTCAGGTTCCGGCGGTTAAGAGGGCCAAGCGGCTCTGGGGACGAGAATGGCTTTGCGACAGTTTGAAATCCGTTCTAACTGCGTTATGTCAATTTTTTTCAGCTCGTGTTCACTCCTGTTTCCACTGCACGATTCTTATTCTGCAACACCGCGAACAACAATTAATAAGAGTGGACGCATTGTGCAGTTTTACATGCAGTATTGCACCGTGGGTCCAGCACAGCCTCGGCTTCCACGGCGCACCACAGAATGCTTCACCCCCATCCCCCCAGGGAGGGGTGTCCTGGAATAAATTTACAACATCGAAGAGACACTGGTTGATTCGAAAACAGCTTTAATAATGATCATCACACTCCAACAAAATGCACAGCTAGAGACTATTAACACAGAAAAATATTCCTACAAAACTACTTTCTGCCATCACAGCAAGAGTCACAGAAATTACTTCCGCCCTATGCGCTTGTCACTATCACTAACGGGATTTCCTATCTGACACTTATCAATTACCACATCACACTATATCCAGGCCGGGGTACTGGGGTTATTAGACAAAGGTTTCGCTCTCTGACCATGTTCTCGTCAAATAATGATGTACAAAATATCTTATCTCGCACCCAGATCTCCCACGGTCAGGCACATTTCAGTACAGTAGAAGCACGAGTGAGATCTGGGTACGAGGTTACAAAATATCCACCAAATATATACCAAGAAAATTCAAGCTCAAAGGAAGGGCATGGGTATGAGACACCTGATCGCCAAGTTAAGGAGAACTAGAAATAATTAACGATGATAAATAACGACACAATCAAGAGCAAACCCATGAAAATATAAAATTTCATTCAAATAACCTGCTTGAAAACCTGGAGAGTCATTTTTTCTGTTTTTCTAAGTTGTTACAAAAGAAAATAATTAAATTCATCCATTCGTCAAGAAATATCTTTTGAACTGTGACTTGATGAGTGAAATCTTTTTTCCAGGGCATGCGATACTTTGAATTTCAAAAAAAAATAAAACTTTACAAATGTTTCTTCCTAATAATTTCCATAGCAAAGCAAGATCAAGACAAACAAACCTCCTGGCAACCAAATGGTACTCTAGACAAACAAAATTAACAATCGAAACAAAATTAAAGCGCGATCAAATCGCTGTGCAATAATGGCTGCCCGATTGCAACATTTCGCAATTTAAAATTTAAGGGGCCTCATACAATTCAGGGGTAAACTTGCACGTAATAATTCTAAATTTTCCTCGCGCTATGCGCTTGGCCGATTTGTATCTTTTTTTACCGATTACACCTGAACTATACGTTGCTTACTCCATTTATTACCAATTTTCAAGATTCCAGTTTTGAATTGTTCTTTGTCATCCCTACAACGCAGACTCGTCATACTTTGCTAGGCTCCTCATCTCACGCAACGATGATGTACCCGGTGAAAGTGACCTGAGTTGGCATCTTGTGGGCTGGCTTGGTGTTACTGTGGTCTGCATGGCATTACGGCTTTCGATTCAAAGTGGAAGAACTAAATCTGGACAAAAGAAACATCACTGTTATTTTATAAACAAAACTAAAAGGGTTATTAAGTGAAAATTAAAAAAACACCAGACTAAAATGTCGTAATTTCATGGTAATATGGAATATTTTCACGGAACGTAGATCCAGGGGAGGGAGGGCGATGGGGTATCCCGGTTAAATAGTGACGCGCCCCCCGAAAGAATGGGAGAGTCTTAACACAGGCGATCACCTGGCATATCTATACAACAAAACCGGCTCCCTTATTTATTCATCTACTAACAATTTTCTCTGGTTCCTCCATAAGCGATAGTCGATAGTCTCCATAAGCGAAAGCGATAAGTCTTCACTTAGTTCATTCTGGGCCAATGAAGTGCCCTTGGTCTTATTGCTAAATATATAACACAACAAGAACTTTTACAAGAACCTATAGTGTTACCCTTTTTATCAATGCAGCCTGGCGGCTGGGAATCTTGTATCCCACCACGTTCTGGACTTTCACCAGTCTCCTGGACAGGAGGTGTGGGGGACTCTTCCTCTAGTTGAACTTCTGCAGGATTCAACTCATCTGTCTCATTGGCACCATGTTCGCCTTGCTCTTGCTCTCGGCGTTCCTTAGCATCCTTCTCCATATCAGGCAAGTCATATTTCTTCCCACGGGTTCGCTTTCTTTTGGTCTTTAGGTAACAAACGGATAACGAGATAAATACCACCAATAATACGAAGCCGCCAATCACAGTACCAATAATGATGACGTTTGATTTGGGTTGAGGGGCAGTATTGGTCGGGTCACTGACAACTTCTTCAGAAACATTGTACATTGTTGATGGTGATGTTGATGGTGTGATCGTTGATTGAGTTATTTGCAGAGTTGAGGCTGTGCTGACGCTCGCTATCTTACGGCACTTCCCTGATCGCAGAAAACTGCACTGCATGTTTGCCGGTACTCCGGCGACTTGACATTCGGGAACCACTATGTCTTTGCCATCGTTACAGCACGGAGAGCACGGCTGACACATTCCCAAAAGGGACTCAAAGTAGGCACCAGGCTTACACTTTCCACACACTGCCTTTGATGTCAGCGAACAAGGTTTTGTCGTCTCGCGGTACTCTCCACAGTTTTCGCAATCTTTACAGGCGCCAGCTTCGTTTGCTGCGGAGTATGTTTTACCCAGGACACAAGACTTGCATGACACTGGTGTTTGTGGGGTTATAACGTCTCCACACTTGACTGACAGCCCCTCTCCTGCGGGGCATACTCTGCAGTCCTGGCACTGGTACCCCCCCGTCTTCTTATCCCGGATTGTAATGCTATTGACTGGACATTCGTTGGCGGTTTGAGCGCTGGCATCTTGAATAAAGACTGATAATAAACGAAAATAACGAGCATTACATTGTGAAAGGACCAGATACTTTGTAATTGTTCATTGTCCTTTTGATTAGTTGTTGGAGTTAAACCCTTAAAGGGGTTATGTCACTTTTTTTAGTGTTACTTTATTTGGCCAAAACGGACACATCTTTATATCAGTGAAAACCCATAAATAAGAGTCCAGTTTTGTTTCAAATTATTGTACTAGTGCTCTAAGAGTAAAAATAAGTGTCTTGGGCTGCAGATGGCCAGGATGGAAATGGATTGTATCTTGAAAACACTGGGCTAATTTTTATCAAGTTTATCGCTTCTGTCTGACTTGGAAAACTCGCTAAAACTGTGCTTCTGGTTTATTTTCGTTTAGAAATTTGGTATCTTCCTCTTAGTGTTCTATTAGCATTTCGTGTACGACAAAGGTACTTAGTTTTTATTTAGGGCAGTTTTGACCCAAGGCCTCAAAATCATTATGACATAGCTTCTTTAATCCCAATATTAAATTACAGATTCTCCTTTCTTACGGCCCGATAAATTTCTAATAGGAGTAAGTAGTTGTGGAAAGAAGTTGTTAAAACATCAAGAGAATTCATCTGGGGTGATCATATCCTTAATTCCCATGTCCGTATTATGAAAGGAAATCAATAGCATCATATCATAAAGTTAAGCGATCTCTTGCTTTCTTGTAAGGTGGGCTTGGGCTGGCTGTGGTTGTAGAGACTTGACATATTAGGCATCAATCGAGGCGAGAAGGAAATGTGTGGCTAGCTAAGGCCAGAGGGGACACCCATAGAACAGTGACGGGGGCAAGATTGTAAAGAACGTTTACAAGACACCAAAGTCTCGTTTTTTGCGTCGTGGTTGAGTCGCCCGTGAAAACTGCAACGAAGTGAACACACAAACCGAATCAAACGAAGACGAGGAACCTCGTCATTTTTATAAAAGAAATGCCCCGGGAGGGGGCTAAGGCAGTTTCTTAGATCACAGGTACCCCAAGCTCAAGTGATGTTCACACGTTGTAATCTGTACGTCGTGGTGACTGTTGCGTAATAGCGAAATTATAAGGATTTGTATGGGGAAAATTCGCTTCGAATTTGAACGTAAATTACGAACGATATTTCAATAGAAATGGCTCACTCGAACTTCTTCGTGTGTTTACTGGTGTATTGAGTGGGAAGTGGAACTAAAACTCGCTAGAATCGCTTTGAATCGACCCAAAACCACTCAATAAACCAGTAAACATACAAAAAAGTTCAGGTGAGCCATTTTTATTGAAATATCGTTCGTAATTTTATGCTGAAATTCGAAGCGAATTTTCCCCATACCAATCCTTATAATTTTGCTATTACGCAAAAGTTGTCACGACGTTCAAATTACAACGTGTAAACATCACTTGAGCTTGCGGTACCTGTGCTTAGATTAGGAGTGATCCCTTATTGGAATAGTCGAGCGAGCGAAACACGCGAGGAGACGCGACACGCGCACGAGGAGAGAAAATAAGAGACTCGACGGGCGATTTCCGTGCTCGCTCGACTTTTCCTGAAACAGAACAAAAGACTACTCGTAGTCTTGTTTCTTTTCAAAATGGCCGTCAAAATGCAGTTATCACTGTCACGTCTAGTCCTTTACAGTGCCAGGATCATGGCAGCTAAACGACATAAAGAATACACTTTATTTTCCTTACATGACAGCAAAAGCACAAGTCCCACCAAGAGCTTGTGGTTGAGCCTCACTCTCTTCATCGTCACGTGATAGAAGTAGTACTATGAAAAAGAAAAGAACAACGTGAATGACTTGTTCAGTAAAAATCATAGATGGCCTGATAATATCATCTTTTTAAAACACGTTTTAGCCTATCCTCTCTTCAGTCCTGTGTTTGCACCAAAGAAATATAATGGTTTTGTGATGATAAATGCGAGAGCCCTATTCAAAATTCTTCTTCAGCTCTGCTATACTTCGCAATACTTCCACTGGTTCTTACTATTGTTGAAAGAATAATAAAAGTCGAGCGCGTCTCGCAAAACTCAACAAAGTCAAACGCACTATCAGCTTTGGACGTACCCAGACCGGGTTATTTTGATAGCTAATTAAAATAAGGCCAACCTACTGAATATAGCGAAGCAGACAAGATAATAAAGTCAATTTAACTTCAATTTCAAGCCCAACAGTCGAGTGCCACGGAAAGACGACATCTGATGAATCACTGTGTCATCAAAGTTCTAAGCATGTGATCAAAAACAGGAAACACTTCGATCGATAGAGGACAAGATACCGAGCCTCCCGTCTTTGAGAAAACCGCTCTTGATTTTCCCGGTGGTTGACGGACTTTGAGGGGGCGGAGAGCGAGAACTTGCAACGATGTCTCAGAAATTTGAATGCCGCCCCCAATACTTGCCGTGGCTCCCCGCTGTCCGAGCTGTCAGAATTTGGCCAATCAGCGCAAACCGGAAACGAGCGTTAATGTCAACAAACATGTAACAGTCCACGTGAAAAAAAAAAACGTAGCAAGTATGGCAAATATAGATGAGTCATAGATCTGTGTAGGGAGAAAACCGAAAGCAGAAGATCCAAACGATTTAATATTGTAGATATTGTAAAGCTTCTTTAAAACTGTTAAGGTGTTTCTCTTTTGAATGCGTATTTATAATTTTGTGAATCGCGAGATGTTTTTTATTGAAAAGGTTTCAAATTACTTTCGAACATATGCAAATTGCGTGGTGAACAAAAATAAATTAATTAAATTCGATAGCTGTTCAAATGGCTGGAAATCTTTCATCTAAACAGGTACTAACAATTTCCGTTCGAAAGGGTGAAGATTTTTTTTAAACGGCTAACAGCCGCCGTTTGAACAGTTGAATATTTTTTCCCGTTAACTTTCAGCGTGAGAGGTCACAAATGCTGGTCGATAATTTTCTCGGCTGACCCAAACAAAAGCTGAAACTTCGCCGATCTTAATTCTTCATTAGATACATCGGCAACAGAAGCCGCAGACATTCCAATACTTCTGGCTTCTGCTACCAGGTCGTCGATGATGCGTTGTAACGGACAGACAACCAACACTGTTTGATGCTGCCTCCTTTCAATTTGCAGCCGCGGCAGCAAACAGTTGAAATATAAAGCTTTTGCCATAGCCCGTCGGCAAAACAGTGAGGACATCACTGCCTTTAAGTAGTGCTTCAACTGCTTGACGTTGCCCGGGTTTCAATTCCGAAGGAAACTTCACATATTTTGAACAATTCTCGCACGCTTTATGAATACAATCTCCTCCGCTCTCCGTGATTTTGGGCGCTTTCCATTCGGTCAAAATTTCCGAAAGTTTTGGCCGGAAATCCAATGGAACAGAAAAATTTCAGGAGAAAATTCCGAAATTTTAGGAATACGTTTTGATGTTGTCCTCTTTGATGGAAATTCCGGAATTAACAGAACTTTTGTGTTCCATTCGTAATTTGTCTCGTGGTCTCGGCCCTAGTCTCTCAAGCTCAAGTAAGCTGAAAACTCGGGAAAGATGGCGACCGAACAGTCTTTCATCATGTGGGTATTTCTGTACCGATCTCCAATTATTATTACATCACTCGTGCTTTGGAGCTGCAACTGGCAACGGTAAGATCAACTGTGTTTAATTTTGTCTGTTTACATTCGGTAAAGTCCGTTATACTTGTCGGTTTTGTTCCCGCCTTATTTAAAGGATACTCGGGGCAGAGAGTTTATGTTCAAAATATTGTTATTATTATTATTCAGACTTGTCACGACTGGTATAGAAGCAGAATTGCCCGCTTATACGAGCAATGTTTCTGAATCATCTCGTTCTAAAGCCGCGAAAACATTCAAAAAGTTCGTCATTTTGATATGTCACGCCGTCCCGGTATCCAAGTGTTCTAAACCCGTTCCATTCGACCACCGAAAATTCCGAAAACTTGAACCGGAATTTTTTACCGAATGGAAAGCGCCCTTTGTTTTCTTGATCACGCACGACGCGCGAAGAATAATGACGTCATTATCCAATTAAATCTCAACCAATCAGCATTTTCCGCTAGCTTTTACAGGCTGGACATTCAAATTTCTGAGACATCGTTGCAAGCTCTCGCTCGTTTCCCTCCCCCACCCCCTCCCCCCTAAAAAAACTCCAAACCCGAACCCGAGAGCTTGCTCGCAGGCTAGTCGGTACTCGGATTTGACATGTTTGAGATCGAATAAACAGAATATTCATTTCGAAAACAGGTGTGTGACGTCAGCAGACATAACGGGATTTCCGCTGTCGCGGTTTTATTTTTAGAAAACATACTATAAAACTACTATAAAACTACGGTGTAATATCAACAAGAACAACGAATTCACGGTCATTGAATCTGTAAAGATTGTATTCCGAAGAGTATTCTATTCCCGACGATCAATCAATTCGAGCTTTCAAAGGCTGTCAAGTACTTCCCTTATTCGTCTATTTACGTCGCGCTTTTTACGTAGGTTTGTAAAAAATGGAAAAGATTTATGAACAGCTTACGTAAAAGTAAAAAGTTGAGCACGGTTCAACTAATTTCCCTAATTTTATTGACGCATGTAAACGCACTGCACGTAAAAATAACGCGACAGTGGGAATCCAGCTTAATTTTCCTATCGTAACCGGATCGGAAACTCTTTCATTGCAATGTACACAAACAATCACAATCACAAACAATAAAATGTAAACATGAGTAAAATGCATGTGGCAAGTTCTTTACTGCTTTTTTTGCGTTTACTCTACGACTTTAAGAAAGCTTGAGCTCGGATCAGTTTAATGTGCTTTAAAGTTTTATTCTGAAATAATCTTTTTGACGAGTGAGATTTGTGCTAGTATATTCCTGTTATTCTTTTATAACAAAACGATAATAGATACATAAATAAATTCGGGAGCCATTGAGTCGTTTATGGGGCAGATGAGGTCGACCAAAAGATTATCAGTATCTCCTGCAACCGTGACTGGCTCCGTCGTCGCCAGCGCCAAGTGAATTAAAGAATGTCAAGGAGCATTGGCGACAGAAATCAGTAATTCAATTGTGCGTTTGTAAAACAACATAAAAATTAGAGGTGAAGGCAACTTGACAGGGTCACCCAACAAGGAATGGTTAGGAAAATGCTTGGAATAGCGCTGTACTTTTTTTGCATAATAATTCTATGAGAAAGCCAACACAGTTTGAGCTTTTGTGGTCCCCGTAGCTGAATATTTCAGTGGCAGAATCTTTTTAATATCCTTAATAAGTTTTATTAATATCCCTTAATAAGTTTATTAGCACCTTTCCAAAAATCCTAGCTGACCTTCTTTCATACCCAAAACGACATTTTTTATTACTTCGCAAAACAGAAGGCGTTAAATTTTCCGATGTTACGATTTGAGACGATATTTTTACTAAAGAAAACTCATTCCGAATTTTTAAGTCAACAGACGCCGTCCGAACATCTTCAGCTGAAATGACGCCTTAAAGATAGGTTGTCCTGAACGTGATAACTTTACATGTTCAGCAAACAAATATTTCAGCAGATTATAGGATAAACCAAATTCTTACGCATCCCACACGCAACCTAACCTTGACTAACCTTGGTCTTACCAGAACTTACGCATCGTGAACAAGAAACTGATAGAATAGAAAAAAATGTAGTTTAAAGTAATTAAATTAATTCCCGTGAACCAAAATTAAAGATCCGTATTTTTATTGATCACTTCATAACCGCAAGGAATAAAACTTCAAAACTGCCTGTGCGTGACTCTATTAAGGGTGCTTAGCTAGCACATTCTTTACGGCGGTTGCACAATCTAAGATCAAAGTCTAAATTAAACCATGCAAGGACGGATCCAGGATTTTTTTTATGGGGGCTGGCTACGGGTATATGCCTAAGTCTATAAAATTTTTCATTGTTGCAATTAAAAAGAAAACTGTTAAAACCGACGGTCTAAAGGGGGGTGGCTAGCCACCCAATTTCCCCCCCACCTGCATCCGCCCCTGCCATGTGCAACAGCGACGTGCGAAAAGAAAGGTTAGTCTTCCCAAAGTTATTCTCAGTTTCTTATCCTACATCCTGGCATCATTCCTTCCCTTTTCAAAAGCCAAATATTAAAACATAACAGCCCACAAAATGCGCATTTGGACTTCCATGCAGTCAGCCATGCATTCACCACAATGGACCGAGAATAAATTATTGTGACAACGTACTAAATCTAGAAGTACCTACCGTATATTACTGTGCCCTTATTTACAACTTATGAAGTCAATCTTCAAGAAATCATCGTGACTAAAGTTGCGTCCAATTTGTAAAATCAAGTCAATATACTGTATACATCTGACATTGACAGGTTCAACCTGAGCAGCTGCCTGATTGAACATACCAGAATTTTATTAAGTCTTGAGCAACAAAGCTATAGAAATCGACTGACTGACCGACCGACTGGCCAATAAAAACGCATGTTATGTCCACGTGATTTTTTTGACATATTAAGCTATCAAGAAACCGAAAAATTAAAACGAGCGAGAACATGATATTTACAAAAATGTAAATCTGGTGTCCACTGCGGACGCCATTTAACCCCCCGCAGGAGGAGGGGGGGGGGGGATACTCCCTACAATGGGCTATACGGGGATGCTCCGCCCGAAAGGGGTACTTTTTTGAGGCTGGAGTTTGTGAAAGGGTCGGGATTCCACGAATTGAAGTAGAATTGAAGTAGGGAAACTGCCAATTAAGATTTTAAAAAGCGCCTTTCAAAATATATCCTGAAATAAGCTCCTGCCTGAAACAGATGCACGTAAAGGCTATATGAAAGGGGTACCATTTTCAATGAAAGGTATATGAAAGGGGTACCTTTTCTATCAAAAACGGTATATGAAAGGGTAAAGGTTTGGACCTCTGGGCGGAACATCCCCGTACAAAACTTTGTTGAGCCCCCACCCCCCGGGGGGCATTTAACATACTAGTTCAGCACTTTCCTTGCCGTCTGAGGCGAAATAGGGAGCTTAGCTGAACATTATCGTAGTAAAAATAAGAGCATATTATAACTGAGATGAAAAGGCACTATCGCAAATAAAAATAGAAGCGTACTGAAAAAGACGCCAAGAGTATAGTGGTATGTGAAAGGTTATCGCTGCAAAAATGGCTACGAAAACCGCAGTCCCGACCTACAGGAAATAGTTTCATCGACTTCATTCCTGGGGCAGACGATTTGTTTTTAAACATGATTGAAATTGTGCTCAGAAGTACATTTGCCTGGACTCAATGCGTTTCATACAAGAACTCTCTAAGAAAAATCAGGATAAATACGAGACACTCAGTAAGTAAAGCGGGAGCAATTACTTTTGTAGACTATAAAAATGCGCCAAGTATAAACGGTATCGCTACCGCGATACCGTTTATACTTGTTTATACTTGTTTATACTTGTTTATACCTGTTTATACTTGTTTATACGTTAGTTCAGTTTCTATCCAGTCACGGTGTAGTTTTCAGCCTGCAAACCAGCCCGACTTGTTTTTGTCAAATACAGCTTTCAATGTCAACAAAAATTGAATCTTTGTCGGTAAACATTACTGGAACCAGAAAAGTCAGAAAAGGTTTAGGGACTTATCACAAAAATACGTTTGTAACAGAAAATTGTAAATACATACTGCTAGGCCGGCAAATATTTCGAACGTGAACCATAGATCCAAGCCGGCCAGAAAAAAAACTTTTTTTACTTTACGAAAATAAACAAGTCGATTAGTACTGGCCCGTGCGAGTCCTGGAATGCCGAATCAATAAGGCCGATCAGATGCTTTTAATATTTTGGGGGGGCTCGATCGCAAAACAAAAACAATAATCTCACCCGGGGGGGGGGGGGGTACCCAACAAAGTTTTGTACGGGGATGCTCCGCCCCGAGGTTCAAACCCTTACCCTTTCATATACCGTTTTTGACAGAAAAGGTACCCCTTTCATATACCTTTCATTGAAAATGGTACCCCTTTCATATACCTTTTAATGAAAATGGTACTCCTTTCATATAGCCTTTACGTACGTCTGTTTGATTTATTTTGAAAGGCCCTTTTTATTAGGCTTAAATGGCAGTTTTCCCTACCTTTTTTATGCCTCATCGGCGTGTTTTCGGTACCCTTTCCTATTCTTCGTGAAATCCCTACCCTTTCATATACTTCAACTCGTGAAATCACGACCCTTTCATATACCTCCAGCCTCAAAAAGGTACCCCTTTCGGGCGGAGCATCCCCGTATAGCCCATTATAGGGAGTACCCCCCCCCCCCCGGGTAATCTCACGTGCAAACAGTTTTGATGATGCAAATTTACGAGATGGAATCAAGATGGAAACCAATCGACCACCAATCTTTCGCCAATCGAACACAACGTGCGAAAAGAAAGACGGCGGGTGAGCCGAGGTGAAACTTATGTATCCCCTAAACAGAAGGCCTGTTCACAGGCAAGATTATGCCGAGAGCCGAAAGTAATCGAACGACCCATGGGCCCTGATCCTGTCGAACGATTGGTGTTCGATTGAGTTCGATTACCGAACGTAGATTAGATACACCGGGATGGATGAAAACGACACTGAGAGTGGCTTCAGGGGGATGATATAAAATGACTATATCATTATAAACCAACCTTTTCAGCCCTGCGGCCCAACATTACGGCGAAGGAAGCAAGTGTTGACTACCTGGCTACCTACCAGTGTCAGCCTTAAATATGCAAGCTTCGTATGATCACAGAAGAGAAAAAACAACGTAAAAGGTTTCCTTCCTGTTGTCAAAAAATGAGACACCATTGGCGGCGCACTGGACATGGCATTTGCTATATTTTAAAACCGCATTCAATACTCCTACGGCGTTTAACGGTGAAATATGGAATCAAAACGCGTTGCATGGCCTTTACTACTTTGTTTTAATAGCTCACGAAGAAATACTGACTATAACCAGAGTTAGTTTATTACGTTTTGCAGTGCGCAACGGCGAGCGACTATAAACTTGAGTTGCTAATCAGTTAAGTATAATATTTCCTATTATTTCCTGTTTACGAGGCGCCAGAAAATCTGTGATTGTTTTCATATCAGAAGACAAAGCACTCGAAGGATCTCAAAGGTGAAGGCGACATGGTTATTCTAGCGGGCCTCACGCGAGACGTATGGTCCTATTCGGACAAATATGTCCTATCTCCTATGAAAATAGGACACTTGGAATGGAAAATATTCTTGTTTATTCACTATCCTGCTTGCCGGATAGTTTTCGAAACCAAATAATCTTGTTTTTCTTTACGACAAATAATTGTCGACTCTGCAGACAACGTAATTTCCGTTTCCTTGTAGTACAGTGCAAACAATCACAACAAACGATATGTTGTATAAAGATGGTGACATCAGTTTCACGGTTGGTGAACTTGTCATGAAAGATTTATTTCCGGCCGAGTCAATTATCGGACTGATGAGCTGTCAAGCACTTACCTCTTACCTAATAAACTAATCGGGAACTCTTTGAAAAATGCCTACAGATTAGAAACTTGTCTGCCCCAGCTTGTTTTATCATCAAGCAAGACAATTTCCACGACCCAAGAAGGTCGGAAGCACGTGAGGAGGTTGATTCTGTCACGTGATTGTGCCAGCAGTGAGATAATTAAACGTAGGTTAAGACAAACCTATGTTTTGTTTTACAGATTAACCTCAACTATAGCATTATTAAGACTAAAATTAAAACGACAAATCTCTGAAAATGAAACATACGGCCTTTTTGTCGAGTTTTGTCGATATTCTGCCATGCGTAGTATGGAACAATGTGACCCTAAAATTAATTGTTCTTCTTGTTAAAATGTGATAACCATTGATCACCTGTTGATTCAGCCGAATAAAACTTTTGTGTGGTATTATTAAACCTAATCACGCTGTGTTTTAAATTTTATTTTACATGTGGGTATGAGAAAGATGATGACTCGCTTTGCGCTTCTAATTTGACTAATTTTACGGGAAGGAAATACAGTCGTCGCGAACACGCAGGCCATGCTCCTTGTGGAGCGAAAAAAAAGAAGAAGAAAAAAAACCCCAGCTTTCTAAACACATTCCGTGTGATGACGCAAAACGAAAAAGGCATGCAATAAATATTAGATAATTTCCGATTTCCGTGTATTTTTGCCACATCGTGAAGTCATTCTCCGGGGGGGGGGGGGGGGTACTCCCATATATGAGCTATATAGGAATGTGCCGCTGTGAAGGGTATGGTTTTCAGGCAGTTTAGTCTGGGATAGGGTATAGTAATCAGAGATTTTTGGTATAGAATAGGGTATCATTTTCTGCGAAACTGATCAGTTGCGTGAAGAATTTAGTCTAGAGAAGGTTTTACTGGCAAATGGTATTTTAAAAATCGGTACGGCGGGCAGTACGGCATTTTTACTAAACCCTGTTAACTAATAACTGTGATAGTGAGCGAGTTTCTGGAAAATAGCGAGTCTGGAATAGGTCTAGGATAGGGTAGGGTTTTTTGGTGTTTAGTCTAGAATAGGGTTAAAAAATGCAGCTAAAATGGTCTAGTATAGGTTAAGGGTCTCAGAGTCCCAGCGGCTCACCCCCACCCAAAAATTTGCAGAGTACCCCCCCCCCCCGGAGCCATTCTCAAGTCAAATTTGCTTGAATGTTAGTGTACATTTAAACGGTTTAAAAACATACCTTATCCTAACTGTTTCTAGTAAATGACTAATCAGGTCAAGAAATCATGATCGGGCATGAAGTGGGAAAGTATGATCCCCAAAGTAAAACAAGACGCACGTTACTAAAATCAGTCCGGCATCAGTTCATGTACTAGATTTACCATGATCGTTATATCGCCGGTATCGAAAGAATGGGAAAAAAATATTCAGAATGGTAACTGACACAGACGTATTCCTACTGAGATACTCACCTTGATGACTGAGCCACGATATCGACGAGGCCGGAGAAGGAATTGTAGTATGTCTATACCGTACACTATCACGTGACTATCTCATACTGATACAGGTTGAACCTGTTTAGCCCAGCTAATCGTGAAAGAATAATATACTGTTTCCTGAAGAATTGAAAGGCCACGTGGTCTTTTAAAAATGCACTACATGTAGTGCCGGTAAAATAGATTTCACATATCAGAAATGATTTAAACGATAGTGCTCACTGCATCATATCACATTCAAAACTGACTGAAAACTAAAGCAAGAGCCTTGTAAGTGTATAGAAATGGTAATAGTAATCGTGAATAAAAATAACAACGTGAAATCGCATCAAACAGTACTGTCAAAGGTCTTCCCTTCATAAAGGCGCCTTTATACAATTTAGTCTGCCGTTGTCAACAAGGATGTTTATAGTTCTTTTCAGTGCTACACTAACCCGGACGACAGACTACTGATACTTCTGGTTTCAAAACCATTCACAATTTCTGATTTGATCTGATTTTATTACTCCGCGAGTGAACCCGGGGGGTACTCCCATATATGAGCTATATAGGTATGTGCCGCTGTGAAGGGTATGGTTTTTTACGGCCGTTTAGTCTGGGATAGGGTATAGTTATCAGAGATTTTTGGTCTAGAATAGGGTATCATTTTCTGCGAAACTAGCTGGCCAGGAAATCCTACGATAATCTAAGTAATAACAGGCGCAGTAAGCTACATGCAGTCATAGACTGCCCATTTTTGGAATATGCTGAAGTCATGAGCACATTTCGCCACGTTCGTTACACGGCATACAAGGTATGTATATCACATCAAAGTCCGGTTCAACCATGTACAAGAAGCGTGAGATTCTTGAGCAAAGTGCGAAACGGATAGTAGACAATAAAGAAGGGCTGTTTATATATAAAGTGCCGGAAATAAAATGATTTCTCCCAGCCAATTTTATCTGCACTCGGCAAGGACGGAATGATATCTTCTGGTTACTTGTCTTCCTGCGTGTCTCCATAATTGACTCTGGGAGTAAAAAGGTTCGTGCTTAGTAAATATGCATTCGTGCATTAACCAGTGATAAAAGCCGTTTGAAGATGAAGAGGTTAAAATCGGATAAAGGTCAGTGACTGAAACATTAAAATTTCAGTAGTATAGTTGTGTACTGAGATAACAAATCAAAGATGTAGTAAAAAGGATTTTTGAAGTACAAAATCATCCTCTGCATGTTCATTTGAACATGAACAAGCAAGAATAAAATCAGTCATGGTCGGTAATTCGGCTATCACAAAAAAAACACAGCATATTAATAAAAGAAAAGGCGCCGTTGATTTCCACTTCAGTACTCTCGACTCTCGACAATTACCCAGACTCTTCAGTAACTCATCAAAGTCAAAGGTTAGTCCTTTTAAAACTGTAAACAAGCGGCTACAAAAACCGCAATCACGACGGCAAAATTTTGATCCGTTCCCGGATATGGCTGGACATAGTGTCCTATCGAAAAAAGTGTCAGGGTTCGGAGAGCTCAAGGAACTTTCAACCTTCAGCAAAGGGTCTTCAGTTGCCGATGTTAACTGCACTTCTCAAACGATGAATAATAATAAAAACGTAGCTTCTTCTAAAAACGATTCCCAGTCCAGACCAGATTGCACAAACGTAGCCTATTTCAGACCAAAATGGCTCGAAAATCCGGCATACCCTTTGGCGCCGCACATATCTATTTGGAATAAATCTACTAGCGTTCTATCACGAATGCTGTTCTCCTATTGGCTACGCTACTCACTATCTATTCCGTTGTGGAAAGTGAGTAGCCTAATGGCGGTCGCTTCTTCGCTTATTCGAAGTGTCTGTGAAGAGTATTTGTTGTTAAGTTTTGAACGTCTTGTAGATTTATACTAAAACAATTAGATTATTCGCTCTTGATTTCTATCGCGTGATAGTTGATGAGGGTGAAGCCTTTACAACTATCATTTGATAGAAATCTCGATCGAATGTTATTGTTAAATAGCGTATATAAGGGACTACCCCTCACCCCCCGGGGGGGGGGGTTAGAGCTCGAGCACGAGATTGAGCCTGGGAATTGTGTCTCAAAAGAAAAAAAATGTGAATACGCCTTCAGTTTGCAAAATTATGTCTAACAAATCACTTCTAGAAACTTAGTCGTCTCAATTAGCATAAAGATTAAATACATCTTTCGGCACTCCTTGAGATTCAAAACAGACCCATTAGAAATCTCACTTGGCGCCCCTGGGGCGAGAGAGATAATATGTTCTTCGCTTGCACATTCCACAGGGAACCCAAACGCTTTATTAGCTATAACATAATCATTTTAGAAAATATTGTTATTTACCTGTTTTCCTGTGTCTCTTTGAGTCGTTTTGGAAGCGATTTGAATCAGAGCGACGACGGTTGACCTTGCACCTTTCAATATCTTGTCTGCCGCTTCGTAAATGGACTAAATGCGACGCGCCTGTTACGTCTCAAGTTTTCATTATTATTGAAAATGTCACAAAAAGAGCCCCAAGCGGAATTTCCCACAAGCCGTTTCAAGTAGCTCTCAAGAATATAAAAGCAGTTTAAAAAACATACTTCTTGTCTCAAACAAAAGTAAAGGAGTAATATTTAATACCAGGAGCGTTAATAGTTACATGTTGAGACAGAAGATAAATGCAAAAATCAGCAGTCAAATGTTTTATAATCGGTTACATCGAACATTGCCGGCATTGAACAGAGAGGAAATTATTCCAAGTACTTTTAAACAGAGACGGAGATACCCGCCTTAGAAAAGTACTCACCTTGATGAGGCTAATTTTTTTACACCTTGAGAAGGAAACCTGTCAGTTTTACGACCTCTCTCTAAGGCTGAATGTGACTAAACTATGAGTATAATCTGGTGTTACTGTCAGCGATGGCACCGATTTTTAACTCCCTATTCGTAGTTGTGATACCGTACAGGTTCATCCTGTATGGCTCGATTGCTATTCGGATGATTGCACACGTCAACCTCCTTTCCCTTTTCCTCGCTACTTGCGAGGGAGAAATAGAGAAGACACTGGAAACGAGGAAGGCGGCAAAGTACTACTGAGTGTGAACCAAAAGAAGATTATTTTTTGCTTTACGGCAATCCGATTGTTCTATTTTAGGCACCATAGTGGTAAATTAAACAAGTAAAATCCGACTCTGCACTGTTCGTTTGATTCATAGAATTTGGCAATAGTTACAAATGGAAGGCAGACGGAACATGAAATAAAGAAAACCGTATGAAATGGTCGACTCCGTTGCGCAATCACAATTAAAAATACGCAACAGCACGAAAATAGCATTAACCACAGGAAATCGTTTCATACGGCGAGATACTGATGAAGGCGTCTGGACCAAAAAATTGGCAATCGCGTTTTACGCTGAATTTTTTTAGGATTCAAATTGTTCTCACAAATTATCACGGCTGAACATGTTTTATGTAGGACCTTTTGGTGAGGGATTGGTGAAGCGAAGAGCGAAGACCTCCCAGAGAAAAATATATTACAAAAAAATATATTTAAAATAACAAATAACAGTGTTGTTTACCCAGGGGTAAAAAACGTACTTTTCAAAAGACTATAAAGAAGTAGAAACACGTCTGTCATGGTCTGTAACAGTCTAATACATACCGCTGGGAATGGCAAATTTTTCCGAGGTGAACTGTAGACCAAGTCTGAATGAAATCCTTTCTGGCTGCACGTACTCGATGCGTAACTCAACAGGTCAGATATGGTCAGCGTTTAATTATACGTACTAGCTGTCACCCCACCGTGTCGCCCGAGATATCTGGAATGCGGAAAGAAACAATAAGCTTTCTACTTGGTCGGGCTTTGCATGCAAAGTTAAGTCTTCCTGTTTTATTTTTACCTTTGTTTACAGTGCATGCAGCACAGCCTGGTGGTAAAGTCAGCCGTGTATATGGTTCTATGTTTTGGAAATATCTAGCACATTCCGGCAGAGCCGTTACAGAAAAGAAGACGTAGACAATCCGGCCATACAAAGCTTTATAAGAATTACAATCCGCTACATCGACTGCCAACTTATTTCTATGTAAATGAATTACGACGTGACAAGAGAAAATTGACTGTTGTATTGACTGTTGTATACTGCGATCATTGAAAAGGGTTTCCATCCTACCGTCGAATTCTGATGGGACAATTTATTTCACTTGCATAACAGGCGCTTTTTGCGGTGTGCGCTGGCGAGCGCCTGACTAGAGAAAGTGACTTGAGAATTGTGATCGACATTTCCTAATATTTCGTGCTTACAAGGCGCCAGAAAATCCGTAACTGTATCCGGTGGAGTGAAGGACCTCAAAGATGTCGTTCAATTTAACATGTAGTTTTCTTATCCAAATAGATAAATTCGGCTAACGCATTGTTTATATATATCCAATTCAAACCTCCTGGGAATAAGATTCTTTGTTCACAATATTTCCATATAATTTCCATGTCAATGCTTCATTGATATGGAAATATGACGAACAAAGAGTTCTATTCCCAAAAGGTTTGAATTGGGTACAACAATGCGTTAGCCGAATTTGTCTATTATTACTCATGCGCGCAGCGGCATGAGTCTGGGTTTCGGTTTAATTTCTTTACGTAGTCACAAATTGCCTTGTTTCTTGGTAAAGTTTCCCGTATACCGCGGGACGACTTTCACTGGTCTGATTGGTTGACACGCGACCTCGTGATTTCGGCGTGCCTGTTTTCAAATAACCGAGTCAAGCCACTAGCATTTGGACTTCACCGGAAAAGAAATTACATTTTTCGATTAAAATTTATATTGATATCAATTTGTGATTGACTTTTTCTTTGTGTTCTCGCTAGTTTTGGAGAAATGCTTATAAAACGTGTTCAAAATCAGTCGTAAATTCAGTTGTAATAAATGGTACCTGATACAAGACAGACTTCATGTCACGCAAAATCCGTTGAGAGGGAAGGGATGCGTGACCCAGTTAAAATAAACCGTAAAACTTTCTTATGCAAGTGCACGAGTATAGGCTACCAGTGTAGCCTCTTGTTATTATTTTTTTTCATCTGACAGACAACTGTGGACTTACAGGCATGGAATGTGCCAATCACTGAACCGAGCAGTTCTTCAGTCAGTTGTTATCATGCCTGAAAAAAGGAGGGGGGGGGGGGGGGGAGGATTCCCACATAAAATGGTTTGCTGTGTTCGTCGAAATGTTTAAAGGATCATTTAAAAGGTACCAGAAACCCGTTTTGTGAGTGTGGCTCGCATTTCTCTCCCCCCCCCCCCCCCCCCCTTAGAGTCGCAATTCTTTCTGAAAAGTTGTTTTCAGTAGATTCATCAGAAAATCTATAACAGTGGTCATTTCGATAAAAACATCGAAATTTCGTCTATTTGGTACCAAACTACGAATTCTAACCACTAAAAAGTACGACGATCACCCCCGCCGCTTTTATGTGGGAGCCCCCTCCCCCCACCCCCCTCCTCCGGATTATAATATCGCGTGCTCCAAACATGGCCCCGGCAGCTGTCATTCTGTGTTGATCATCAGCAGACAACGCAATCAGTTCCGTTTCAGCGCAGAGTGCGCTGAAGTGCTTACAATGCAAACTTTTCTATTCTACTAACCGGTTGAATAACAATCACAACAAACGATGACATATATTGATAGAGAATTGAATGAGTATTGAGATGCAGATTCTATTTCCGTATCAATCTATTTGGCAGTATTTATTCCCAAGAAAAGATATAATTACCTTTGAGGGCCGTAAAACGTTATGCAAAATATCTTGAGTTTGCAACGTAAATTAAAAATCTGACAAACCAGGAGATCAAACTCAGACATTTGCATTCCACGATTCACGCAGATTGATCCTGTCACGTGATTGATCAGCGTAGTAGTGTAACAACAGTATTCGTGGGTGAGGCGATTCGACATTTTCAAACACCCACGGTGTTCGCTTACAACACCTTCTGGTATAAATTAATTTGAAAAAAAAAACATGGCAAAATGAAATTAAGCATGCATGCTATTAAAACCTCTCGTAGCCCCGTTTTACCACATTTCACTACCGAGTTAATTTTAAAATAAACATGAACCTTGGAGACTTCTTCAAAAGTAAATACATTTGCAATTGTATTGTGAACAAAATAAATACGCCTGGCCAGTTAATTATAGTTTGTAAAAGAACTCAGTAGTCAAAGGTCGCATAATTAATTAATATATATTTTTAAACAGTTTGCTTCGAAAGAGACTTGTTTAAATAGTAACCTCAACTTGTATTATTAAGGGAAAAAAATAAAACATGCGACCCTGTCGAGCTTTCTCTGTTTGGCGGTATTCCGCTTTGAGTAGTACGATATACTGAAAATAGTATGGAATAATGTCCACCCGTAAAATTAAAAGATACGATTTGTCTTGATAAAATGTAATACAACTGTAATTGATCACCACTCGATACACGCCGAATGAAACTTCAGTGCAGTAGCCTAACTGTTCTGTATTTTTAGTTTTATTTTGAGAGTGTTGGTATCTAATGTCTCTCTTTGTGCTCTTAACTGCAATGATCGAGCTAGCCGTGTACACATGACGTACGCACTCAGACCATGCTCCCTGGAGCGGGAGAAAAAACAGCTTTCTAAGCACATTTCGATGATGACGCAAAACCGCGTAAAAAGCCTGCATAAACGGAAAAGGCATGTAATCATCCATGTCAAAATAAAGTACTAGATAATTACCGTGAATTTTACAATCTTTTTGGTTCGTTCTCAAGTTTAATTTGATGGAATGTTAGTGTATATATCAAATCGGTTTAAAAACATACCCTTATCGTATCCCTAATTGTAAAGATCTGTAAAGTTAAATGGCTTATACAAAAAAATAATACTAAGAAAGTTGAACAAGACACATGTTACGAAAATCAGTCCTGAGTTCATGCACTAATGACCATAATCGTTGCATCGCGGGTATCGGCAGGATGTTAGCAAATTATTCTGAATACGTAGAAACTGAGACAAATATATTCCTACACAAATACTCACCTTGATGACTGAGGCACAATCAACAAGCGTGAGAAGGAAGCCTAACCTTCGACGGCCGAACGTGACAAAACTATGATTATACCGTATTGGCTGGTAATCAGTGGGAATGCTTCAATTTTTACTATCACGTGACTATCTCACATATATACAGGTTGAACCTGTTTAGCTCACTCGGCTAAGTCATGACGTGTAAGGTCTGACAAGCCACGTGCAACATTATATATCTACTGGTTTAAGGTTACAGTGTACCTTCAGATCGAAAATTTATTGAAAAATTTTTTTTGGCGTTAAAATAAAGTTTACAGAATGAACTTTCATCGAAAAAAAAAATTATCGAAAAATAGTGAAAATTGACGGAGAAATGACGGTATAACTTTTGTGGGCGGAGTTTGTTTATTAAGCGATATGTTTTTTTAAGCGCCGTTTTCTCAAAGTTAATTTTAAACTTGTTGGGGACACTTTAAGGAGCTACAACTCAAAGGGAATTTGTTCGATTTTCCTTAAATTTGGACAGAAGCTAGGCTAACATATAATCCACAAAAACGTGTCGGCGAATTTCTTAATTCCGAAAACTTTTTCGTCAAGAGGCATTTCCGTGCGATCATTCCAATTTTTTTTCTTCCCTTTTCAAAAACAGTCTGTAACTTTTCACTGCAATTAAATATGGAAAATCGCCGACACGTTTTTTTAGCGCTTCGTGTCCGGAAACCTGAGAACAAATCAAATTAGCAAAATATAATAATCGCTTTGAGTTATAGCGTTTTAAAGCTGATTCGGACGTTCGAATTTAGACGTCGTAAAAAATTCGACAATTCATTTTATTACCAAATGGTTTCCATATTTAGATAGCCAGCTCTATAAGCTTTAATTTGATATCTGGGTTTAGGTATATTAAGTGTAATCTTAAGACGCTAGAGCTGTTATACTGGAGACACCCCCGAAGGTACACTGTAACCTTAAATAGAGGCAAATTTCCCACGAGAGCTAATTTAAAGATAACAGTTTCAGTAATGTCATAAACAACCTTCAAAATTATAGTTTTTACACTGGTGTAGAGGCAACTAAGAAGGGTTCCAGTTCCCTTGCGGCATCTTGGCGCCCGATTTCCTTGAGGGCCTGGTATAATTTTAAAACAGTGGCATCTGCTCTTGTAGCCCAGTCCTCTAGCAGCATTTGAGTGCTCTGCATTGGGCGTAGCTTATAATTGCTGGCCTGCGCATACGTGTAATTTAGCTTCCCAGCCAGGTACATCCAGTTTTTAATTGAAGTTGGATTTAACAGGAAGCCAAGTTTCTCATATATCTCGGCGCTGACATCTCTTAACAAGACTTGATCTGAAAGATATTAGACTCGCGAGTTATTAGTTGGTAATAATTCTCTTGGCATAGAAAAGAAATTGCATGCCCGTGGGTAGCACACACTTCTTTATGCAAAATGGGACAAAAAATGAGGGTAAAGTTTTTATTCCCAGCTAGAAAGCTCGAAAGTAACTCGTGCACACAAATTAGGTAACCTCGTTCCCAGGGCCTTTCCCTTCGGAACGAGGTTGATTTTTAGGGACAGGATGGGAAGGGGCACTTAAAGTTGTATCTATTTTTAATATCGCTGTCTATTAAGGTTTCATTACTAGCTGGGTACAAAAGTGGGGAAAAACGCCAAGGGAGCCTTTTCACTCTCGCGTAAATTTTACGTGTACGGACGTAATTTCAGTCTGGAAACTACATGACATCTGAACGGTTTGCGTAAGCGCGGTTCAACTTCTAACGTTTGCGCGAGCTGTCCATAGCCGACATAGCCCGCCTCTTATTTGATTTACGCAAATCAAGCCAGCTAAAATTACGTCCGCACGCACGTAAAAGTTACGCGACAGTGGCCACAGTTGCTTTTGCAATAGAACATCGCGTGACCGTCTCATAAATAGCGTGACTTAAACAACACGAAATCAAAACAACATGACTTATGATGTTTCTTTCGAAAAATTAGGGAAAAACAAATATCATTGAAATATAGATTTAAGAACAATTAATAAATTTAACTCACCGCGAGGACCATGTTCATTGTTGTTTTCAGACACGATAGAATTTTGCCTGCCGTCTGTAACACAACACTGCAAGTCTTTCTTGTTTACAACACAAAATTCGCTCCGCTGGGTTTTATGATTGGCGACACAGCCACGTTTGGCGAGCTGATTCCTTTGAAAATTCTTCACTTTCTTGACTAGATCTTGTCGCTTTATCTGTAAGAGAAGATCTTCCAGGAGATAACAGTTGTCGCTGCCAAGTTCATTTCTTTGTTCGAGAAAAACAAATAAATCCGTAGCATTACTGATGCCTTCAATTTCTCTCGTTGTCAGCAGGTCGCGCAATAAATATTTCATGGAATGTAAATTTTCCGTCGTAAGTTCTTTACACAACGAAAAGATAAATTTACGATACTCTGAAATATGCGTAACACTCATTCTGCCGAAAAAAAATAAACTCAAGATGTTTGTGTAAAGATTTGCGTTCCGATGCGACTTGCGGCACGTGTTGAAGGCCAAGGGCCTGAGGGGGCTCCCCTTATCCCATAATGCATTGTGAAAAGATAACAGCCCTGTGTTGCAGTGTAACTTGTCAGTCACTCAGTTAGTATTATTGTTTGTGCTCAATCAGCTCACTGGGGACCTAGACTTTCTTATTTATTTATTTATTTATTTATTTATTTATTAACAATATTTCAACAGAGGTGCGCAGTTCAGCATAGCTGGTTTAAGTAATGCTTCACATAAGAACTATAGTAAACTTCATTGTTCTGCGGCATTGGCTCTTTCCCACATAGAATAGCTGCGGTCACATCTGGGCTACTAACTATAGTTAAGACGGGGATAACTATAGTTAGCTATTTCGGTAATGTGACCGCTACTCTGTTCGCTCTAACTATAGTTAGAAAATTTACGCCTCGGTGATCCAAAACAATACAGACTACCTATAGTTATACCCAAGCAGGGTTCATGGGTTAGTTTTAAGTTTTCAAACAAACAACCAATCAGAAGGTAGCAATTCTTTTCGCACTTGCGACCAAAAACAACAAATGCAAAAAAATTACATACAACAAGGTAGCAACACGTGTACCCGGCGTCGAGCATCCGTTAAAATTATCAGCTTATTTCTCATTTTTCTCCGACGGTTTGCCGCATGAAAAAAATAAATAAGAAGGAAAACTAGACACACTTTACATCGGTCAACCATGTTGACATTTCACGGATGAACAATAAGGGCCGTCACAAACCTCTTTTAATTCTGACGTCATCCATAAGCTAATTAGAACTAACTGTAGTTAACTGTGTGGTGTGACCGCAAAGTCGACCGAAAGCACTAACTACAGTTAGGTATGACGTCACGTAACTTGAGACTAACTTAAGTTAAACTTTAGTTACGTCGTAGATGTGACCGCAGCCAATATCTATGATTTCAAGAATAGAGGAGGAGCTGATGGTTTATAATTATATTTCATTATAAAAATATAGAAAATCCATTTGCGTCAAATATATTTTAGGAAATGTTCGTGCTAAAACAATCAGAATAGCCGAATTCAATAGCTACTAATTTTGCTTCTTTGATGAAGTTCCCCAAATACAATATCTTTCAAAAATTGCAGGTTGTGCGATTGGGTCTCAAAATACTTGAAACCTTAAAAAAATTAAACTTAATGCACCTTGAACCTTAACTTTTTAGCGGTTGTTGAGTCTAGGCCAATGACATCACTAGTTCCTTGCATAGTAAATTGAACCCAATCGAACTAAATTTCAATCGAACTCGATTGAGTTCGGCAATCGAACGAAATCGAACTCACCTAAAAAAAAAAAAATCAATCGAACCAAATCGAACGTTCGATTTTCGAACTCGTGATTTGTGTAAAACAGGCGTTGAAAATCCATAACCAGATCGTGTTTTAAATTTTCGAAAGTTAAGGTGGCTTTGAACCCCACCTACATTATTTTTTAAACTTTGCCAAAAGTTGCATCTTATCCTACTGATCAAAATTCGACAATAAAAATGGGGTTCACCGAGTCATTTTTGGGTTATTGACACTTAAAGCTAAAATTAAGGGTGTTTTCAGAACGTTATACTGTTGCTATAGTAACATATTGTGTCACAAAAGTGATAACAACGTGTTCACCAATCATTGGGCATTCGTTTGATATCATGATTGTAGCATCAACTGATAAAGAGTGGTTATAATGACCCCTTAAAATTCTAAGTCTTGAAAAGTGCTGGAACTGAACTGTTGGGAGCCACCTTAAATGGGGCTCTGCAAAATAAATATACAATATCTACTACATACTATATAACGTTGTCCCTTCCAATAATAATTTTCGATAAGTTAGGTTTCTTCGTTGGAATTAACTTAAATAATAATAATAATAATAATAATAATAATAATAATAATAATATTTTATTTATCCCACAAAATTAAAATGGATCAGCGGGATACAATTAAGTGTCAACTGGTATAAACCCATGCGTTGCCAAATAACATAAGTATGCTATAAAAGTGAAACTAAGGATAAAAATAAAAATATAAATATACTAAAACCCCAAAACCATCAAAATAAAATTAACTATACATTATAAACAATAAGATAAAGCTATGCATTATTAATAACGTACTAATTACATGAACATCGATAGGAAGTACGGTCTGATTCACAAATTAAATATATTTATCGCTTTTATTATAAAGTCAACAAAGGAAACGAAGGTCGACTTGTGGTAAAAATTGAAGTCTAAATAGAACCCTCTGAGTTGTTTTGGGTATTGTTTTGCCCACCTGGGATGCTTCATTGAGCTGCACCCCTGTCCTGGCGAGTAGTCTAGACGTTTCTGCATAAATTTAATTAAACACGCGCGCGCAGTGACCTATCTGTCCAGGGGTCAATCTCTGTTATCTGTCATTGGAAATCTGTCATTTGATATTTTCATTTCTCAAGGTTCGCGTCCTGTGAACGAATTTATTCCAAGATAACAGACGGACTCTTATTCTTCCAGAAAACTGTCCTCCTATTCATGATCAAAGAACAGCTCTTGGTCCGTTATTGTCGCCAATACCTGTTGGCAGTCTGAGAGAAGACCTTGTTACAACCGGGAGCCCAAACAGACCGAACTTCATACGCCACTAAACGTTCATAAACACTTATCTGCAATACCAAGCTCTCTCCCGGGAGCTCTCTTCGTTTTAAATAAGGTAAGATTTCTTATTAAAGCAAAAACAAAAATCGTAGGGCTGCACAATTCGTTTAGGTAGCATGAATGATTAAGCGTGGAAACTAAACATTATGTTGTTGAGTAAGATACAATAGACATCTGTTTAGTACAGTGAACTCTAACAGCAAAATATAGAAATAATACAGATAATCTTGCTTTATGGTTGTCAATATATAGCTCTTGGATATTAATTTGGGAAGCAAGTATGCACAACTTTTATTTAAATATATACAAAGGCACCAGTGAGGCACAAAAAGAAGAAACGGTTAACACTGAAATGTAATTAAAATCTTTGACTTTCACTTGCTCGCGAAATTAAATCTATTGGAATGTAACTTAAAAAAAAAAGTTGGAAGAAAAAGCATGTTAATCAAAGGTCCCGAAATATTCTGAGATGGCGAAGATAGCACCGTGACAGGTATACGGTGAACGGCCTCTTATTTTTGTTCAAAGTAGCCTGCGAGCAGGCTCACTTGTTTGGGGTATCGCTCGTAATTCAAAGCTTCGCCGCTCGCATATATAGCACTTGCACGCGAAACCCAAATAGCAGAACCTCGCAGGCTTTGTTCAAAGCAGCTTCAATCCCGGACGGAATAAAAAGATAAATGAGACACCTCCCCCCCCGTTCAATGATGGATTCGCGCTAAAATTTTTCATCACTAAGATTGGGGGGGGGGGGGGGGGGGGAGGAGGAAAGGTCTTAATTGTTAATTTGAATCGTCCAAGATTATAGCTCGGTCGCTAACTTGTCTACCGCTCCACTGTCTGTGAAGAAAATCAACAGAGTGGAACACAAACACATTGTGTTTCATAGGTCTACCGACAATTCCGAAGATAGGTCTCAACCCCTCCATCCAAAATAGCATCCCCTGCCCAAAAAGTTATTTCGATAATCCATCTCCTCCCTCCCACCCCCATGCCACTTTCTGATGCAAATAATTCGCCCAAAGGACATATTAAGAGGTTTTGGTAAAATTTACAGTTTTAGCTGTTTGATCAACCTTGCATTTTATTCAAATTAAGTTTGTTGTTTGTTTTACGTCATTTGGTGATCACAGCATCAGCATCCGCCAAGAAAACTGTCACACAAACTGTGTTGACCTTTTGTAGTCAGAGTAAATGTATGGGAATGTCTAATAGTTAAAATTATTGTAAATTACTGTGATGAATATTTACATATAAGTCAGTTCAAAATAATGATAGTAATACATTTGTATAGACCTATAGCGCCTTTTCTCGGCGATTCAAGGGCGCTTATTACAAACATGTAATTCAACAGAATGTAGTATTGTTGAATTGTCGTTCTTTTAGCTAAAACGGTGAAGTTTAGCGATGTGAAGTGTTTTGCGTCGGCCGCTTACAGCTGCTTACCCGGCGTTTACCTGGACGTTTAGCCATCGGCCAAGGTAAATGGCCGACGAGTTTTTCATTTGTTTCCGCAGACTGATAACTGACTGATAACTTACTCCTTTTACAGTTTGTTCCAGCCGCACGTGACACAAACAACAAGACAGAGTGCGTCTTTTTTGTCACTTGGTTGCACTCGTGTTATTCCAAGTTATTGCGCTGATCGGACCTGATATCCAGACTGCCGCAAAATGAGTTCGAAAGACTCTCCAGACTCACTGTCTTCTAAGTCGAAAAAGAAGGACAAGGAAAAGAAAGGTACGGGGAAGATTAAGTTATAAGATAGAAAAAAACCTTCTGTGTCATTATTGGTTTCCTCATTCTAAATCAAGGGAAAAAAGGACAGAGAAACGGATGTAACCCCCCCCCCCCCATCTTTTAAGGGGGTATGACGATATTTTTAATGAAGTAGTATAGGGTTTAAAGAAGAAATAGAAGGTGAATAATTAATTCTGAAACACCACCAAACAGTTGATACCAACGCAAGAGCATCCTAGGTTGATAATGATAATTATTAACTTCAAATTGTAATTTTAAAACTTCATTAAAACTTCACCCCCCCCCCCCCCCCCTCCAACATTTCTTTTCTCTCAAATCATGTCATGTCTAGAACCAAAATGCTCTTTTCTGGAGAGTATGACTTAGTGTACTTGACAATGACCAAAGAGGAGTTTCTGAGCCATCAAGTGTAAAGTGATAGGGAGTAATATTACCCCTGAATGCGTTTACTGCCAACATTTCGTCAACTTCATTTATACACCAGGCCCCGGTTGTTTTAAGGGTGGATAGCGCTATTTTTATATCCACCGCATAAGTTAATATCCAGCAGATAACACAAACGATTTTGTTAAGACTTATCCACTGCAGGATAATGATTTATCCGATGGATAGCGCAATCAAACTTTTGGACAACCGGGACTTGGGCTGGTGGAGAGAAATAGTAGAGTACTGTAGAGTGTTATTTTTAGACAACACGAGGACAATAACCAGGAATTGATCTAAACTCTAACTCGCTCAATTCCAAGACCACCACGCCTCTTTCCCAATAGCTTTCCATAACTCGAAAAATTAGAAGAGGCTGTACTAGTATTACAATTGTATTTAATGCATGTTCAAATGCTCGGAGCCCCTGATATAGGACTGAGTAAAACACATCACATTTCTTCATACACCAGTCGGGATGAGCTGTATGTTGAAGCAGGGTGTATAACGAGATATTATTTGTCGGATGCTAAGAATTCTTTCTTGACTTCTCATGCCGGTGCGATAAGCTAAGTTCTGAAGTTTCTTACCATGTGTCTAAGCTCCATCTGTTATCTCACGTAAAGCAGGGATGGCACACCAGGAGAACAGGGCTGACACAGAAGAGGAGCAGGTGAGAGCACTCGCCTCCCACCAATGTGGTCCGGGTTAGATTCCTGGAGGCGACGCCATATGTGGGTTGAGTTTGTTGATGGCTCTTGTCCTGCTCCGCTATTCCCTCCTTCACAAAAACCAACGTTTTCAATTTCAATTCAATCCGGAAACAGTGGAAGTTAGAGACACCTCGTGGATTTCACTGAAATTCCTTTTTATTTATTTATTTATTTTTATTTATAAAGATAGTTTGTCCATAGAGCTAACTCGCATCAAACATGATCTGTACATCCTCGTCACGTATCAATTGGTTTCTTTTGTTTCTTTTTGGTAGAAAGTAAGAAAGAGAAGAAAGAGAAAAGCAAAAAGAGAGACTCGAAGAATCTGGAAAAAGACACGGTTGGTGATGAAAACCAGATTGAAGGAAAAGACCAGGAGTCACCTTCGCCGAAAACAAAAAAGACGTTTGGTATTTTTCGACGCAGTGGGAGGAAATCATCCAAAGGTACAAAACATGGCTCCTCCGACAGTTTGAAGAGGGAAAGCAGAGATTCAGCTGATTTCGACAGAAGTGGAAGTGAGTTTTCACTCGAGGAGTCAAGTGGATCCATAGGATCAGCAGCAGCAGAAACATCTGAACCATCTGAGAAGATTGTTTTGGATATGGAGAAAGAAAGTGCAAAAGCGAACTTACAAGGCAATTTCCAGGCAAGTAACAAAACAGTTTTAGAAGAAACTGTCTTAGCAGAAAGCTCCGAAATCGTCCAGCCAGATTTGGCTGAAGGTGCAGTAAATGAGGATGGAAACTATCCTTCACCAAAAGAAGACTCGAATGAAACAATGGAGGAACCAGATAACATCCAGGAACAAAACACATCTCCTAACAACACCGAAGCCCAGTCGCTCGAGCTAGAACCACAGTCATCTGTCATCTTAACCGAACCAAATGAGGACATAGACGACAGTTCCACCAAAAGAACAAAAGAGGAGCAGAACGAAAGCGTAACAGTGACTCTTCAAGAAAATGTCTCATCCCGTACAGAGGAAGCTAGCCACGATGTATCTCAAGAATCTGCGCGTAGCTATGAAGTAGCCTTGGAAGACATTAGAAAAGTACACGATCGAGAAATTACAAGCTCCGAGGACGAAAGCGTGGATACTGTGGTATCGACAGGAATTTCAGACACTGCAGATGTCACCCGAGAAATGAGAGAAGGCGGGAAAATCGGTGTAGTAAAACAAGAGGATGTGGAAGAATCAATCATCACGACATACAAGGAAAGAGAAGTTCCACCTCAAGATGATTCCCAAAATGGAAACGTGCAAAACGAAGCCCCAATGAATGCAGAAGCGATGTTACTCGTTTATCCTGACAAGCAGCAAGTCCAGGATCAAAATGCGCAGCAAGGTGACTCTGTAAACGAAGAAATTCCGGTGGTGCTATCAATCAGTAAGAACCAAGAAAGTGTCATACCGATGCTTGAAGAAAATGCCTCATCCATCTTTGTAGAGGAAACGAAACACGATTATGTATCATCAGAATCTGCTTATGACATTGAAGCACACGATCGAGAGATGTCTAATTCCAAAGAGTTTCAAACACTAAAGCAAGCAGACGTGGAAGAATCAATCATTTCTATATACAAGGAGAGAAAAGTTCCACCGCAAGACGATTCTCAAGAACCACAAGTACAAGAAGAAGCTCCAGTAAATGAAGAAGCGATGTTGCTCGTGTATCCTGACAAGCAACAAGTCCACGATGTAAATGAGCGACAAGATGACCCTGTAGACGAAGAGATTACGCGCTCTGAGAATAAGAGCATCGATACTGTTGTATCGACAGGAATTTCCAATACTGCTTATGACGCCGGAAGGATAGGAGAAGAAGTGGAGATTGGAACACTAAGCCAAGAAGATGTGGAAGAACCAATCATGTCGACCTACAAAGATAGAAACGGTCTACCGCAAGATGAGTCTCAAGACGAACAACTACAAGAGGAAGCACCATTGCACGAGGAAGCGATCTTACTCGTGTATCCTGACCAGAAGTATCATGAAGATGAGCGGCAAGATGACGCAGCAAACGAGGAGAAGCCAGTGGTGGAAGCAGTCAGTAAGAATAAAGAGAATCAGCTTCAAGAACAAGTCGAAGAGTTTCTCAAACTCGACTCTGATATTAAAGAAAAATTGAAGCACGAAAGCGAGAGTGGTGTGGGGATTGTAAAGAGAGAAGTAAAAGAAAAAACAGGGTCTGTTGTTAAAGAAAATGAAGAGAAAAAGATGCCTAAAAAGGGTGGAGACATTGTTGACGATCGTCCCGAGAAATTCACATCTGAATCATCTCCCTTTGATGAGGAAACCAGCTTTACTTCCAGCACACCAAAGCGGTCACCACTCGACAACAAAAGAGACACCACAAAGGAGATTAAGAATGAAGAACAGAAGAATATGAAAACGGCGAAAGACAAAAGTGCTACAACAGGCTATAAGACGAGCTCAGCATCACATGAGTTTAAGGTCAGAATTCAATTCGTCAATACTATTAAGGATGTGAAGATGTCTTCTTCAGTGTTGCTAGCTCAATTGGCAGAGATAAACAAGAAGCTGCTTGAACTGAGACAGGAACTGCTCAAGCTACTTGACAAATAAAGATAAACAATGAACCAAAGACCCTCAGCCAGTATAGAGGAAGTGTCAATCGTGATTTTGTCGTGAATAGACGAAATATCTCTTTAGGTTTTAACTCTAGGCACTGTGACACATGCCGTAGAACGTAAAGTGTAGCCCTGAACAGTTAAAGAACCTAGAAATTTGTGGCCTTGGCATGTTTATAGATTTTTCGTTAGCAGACGAATGCAGCGAATTGTGGCGTTTAGTAAACTTTAAAATCACTGACAATTAGTCTGTGTTGTGGATGTTAGCCAGCGTCTAGTATTCGGTTCCCACGACAAAAGCTTTGATTTAAGAACTGTGGCAATTTGAAAACTGTCACAAAGCACCTTATTTGTTCTCCAGGAATATGTACTGTAAAACGTGTAGTGTTGAATTTTGCGACTTCGTTATGCTCGTGCTCATATAATAAATATACAATTCATGTCAAACATTATCAATGTTTACATTGTTTTGTCTTTCTGCACAATGTGATCGATTAGAAGAACTCGGGTCACATTTCTGCCTTATGTTACTTTTGGTATACCCCTGAAAGTTTTCAGTTCTCGTGCATGTTAGCAGTCAGCCGACTAGCCTGGCCCAGGCTGGTTTGTGGAAACAGTTAAGACTCAGTTAAAAATCGATGCGCGAACGAGCAGGGAAAACGAGAGGGGTGAGCCCTCTTTCGCGCCTATCTTTCTCCGTCAGCACTAGCGATATTTTTGGTAGTTTCTTGGTGTTGCGGATGGTGTGATCACCAAATGACGTAAAACAAAAGATTCAAAAGACACTGAACAATACCCACACCACATTACAAAAACTAACCAACAATGGCTTCCGCAACACCAAGAAACACCCATATTTTTCCTTCTATTCTCAATAAATAATTAATTAGCCCATAGCGGAAGTTTAAGTAATCTCTTCGCATTCCCCCGTGATTGCGCACGCTTGAAGTAGTAGTAATGCTTTGTGCTCCGCCTAAAACGTGGTCGCTCCACCTAAAACGTGGTCATTTCATCGGAACTCCGGGACGACAGTCGACTTTCGCTTAGTGTCTGTTCGTCAACCGCCACTATGGCCGACTGTGTGTTCCTCGTCCACCCGTTTCTGACGCTGTTCAAGGTATTTTTGATAACCCAAAACCTGCATGATCCGCCTCCGACGCCAGCATTGTAACCAGAGCCAGCTCCGGCACTTGGAGCTGCAGATGAGGTAATGCTTGGGAAATTCGGTTAGTCTTTCAGCGATAGCGTTTATTTCGTTTTTGTATCCCTTGGTTACCCGCTATCTTCCTTTTTTTTTCTCGCCTTCCGGTGTAGTTCGCATTTTTTCCTTCTAGAAGCCTACTTTTATTCTTAATTTTATATTTTCCTTCTTGCCGCCACATGGATGTAGCCTTTTGTTACTTCAGTGTTTGTTATACATTCCGTGCGCTTCTTTGGCATAGTTTTCAAGTTCGTGCCATTTAAGTTTATTATGGCTTTGTTATTACTTTCATAGCGGCTTTTGTCATTGCTTTTATCGTCGCCCTTTGCATGTCATTTTTTCGGCGTTTGTTTAGCATCGTTAGTTTATTTTCGTTCGGGTAACTTTGCATTTCAGGGTGCTTCGCGGTGGAATTCTAAAGGTTTGCCGCCGGGGTACGGTATATTTGCGTGTTATTTAGGAATATTCCACCCAAATTGGGGGCGTGTTGCGGGATTGCAGAAAAGTGGCTCTATTCTTTTTTTTTTTTTTTTTTTTTTGCCGTTTACCATCGGCTCATTTTATGCATTTTAGTATATGTCTAATTTTCTGCAACCCCGCGCCTCACAGCAAATTGGTATAAGACCGGTTAAGACTGTTTTAGGGCAATGAGTTATTAAAATGCATGAGTATCCCACCGGTGAAGACAGTTGGTGCAGTGAGTTATTATGAGTATCCCACCGGTGAAGACTGGAATATTTTATCTCTTCCCAAAGTTCATCTGCTGTTAATCAAACGATTGGAAGTGCGAAGTAAATTTCAAGGTGCGATAAACTGGATGAGGTCGACAATTTCGTCCTAATTAGGCCGCGCTCCTTATTCAAACCTGTTCAAATCAATTTGTAGCTATTTTACAAAACATCGCGCAATCAGACACACGAAAGTTTATCCAATTTTTATTCCTCTGTGTCCGAAACATACTTGAAAAGAGAATTAAATGAAAGAGTGATCGCTTTAAGGTTATTTTTGCCAGAGAAACTTTCACTAGCGCAAGCGATTATAGAAAGTCAGTCACCAGAAACGTATCACAAGACACTGCATTGTTTACAGTACATCTTCTATTGGCGGTGAATTTTTGCACCCGAAGTTTCAGTTGGCTGTTCTGTTCCTTGAACTTCACGAGATAAAAATTCATGAAAGGCAAACAACCGAAAGAAGTAAAATTAATTGGGATTCCTACCACGCTTATATTTCTTCCTTCGCTGTCCAGTGTTCACTTTTTATTAAACAAGCGCTATGTCTTCGTCTAAATCTTCTTCATGTTCGTTTAAATATGTTTTAGCGGGTTTCCGTCCTAAAGGTATCGTAGAATTTGTCGCGAGAGTGTCAAACACTTTCGCAGTGTCTTCTTGAGTTTCCTTACGCATATTGAATATGCAACTCGGTGTTAGATGCAACTGAGAAAACGCAACTCGCACTTTGAGAGCCCAATTGCAAATTTGTGCACTACGAAACTGCATTCTTATACTAACTTGGCCGCTGCGCCCAAGTAACAAGTAGTTGACTTTTAGCTCTGAAAAATGTGTTCAGTTTTGCCGCATTTCTGCTGTGAGAAGCGACACTCATTAAGATTCGACTCCGATATTTGACTGAAATAAGCAGCGATCTTATATCAAAAAGGGGAAAGTTGTAGACTTTTGCGATCGAAAATCTGAGGTTTAAATCTCGCGCGCGTTCCAGATGAAGTAATCGTTTCTACCGTATAACAATGGTTCTATGTATAAACAATAAGTTGGAATATTGTATTCATAAACTACAGTCATCTGTGAACGTTAGCCCACTGTCTTGTAATTCATTAGTGTAAAAAAAAGAAAACAAAAAAAACTTGTCCACAAGCGAAATTTGAACACAAGTAGCGCTCGAGGTCACTCTTGCAAACAACACTGAACGGAAGCCTAGGAAGAATGACCGATAACGCGTGAAAGATTTCGGCCGTGACTTTCGCTTAGAAATAAATGGAAATGCTGTATGGGCATGGCGGAACATATAAGGGAAGTTTAAGGCTATTCGCAGTCCTTCAAGAAAAACGTGCGTACAATCGGCTACGGACTAGAGGAGTCTGCCAACCAACAGGTTGCTCCGCAAAATGTTATCGCTACACTATAAACACCGTGTGCTAAAAGTAAAAGCGAAAGACCAGTAGTTTTAGTCACAATAGCTGTCTCGCCCGTGCACGTTCTTTTTCAGGGAAACCGGACTTCGGTAACAGTTCATCAGAGATGACGCTCTTGTAGCGTTATCATTTCTCAGTTTTCTAAACGGTCACTCTAAACGTAAGCATCCTGTGAAAGGAAATGGAAAACTTATGTCTTTTTCTTCTTTGTAGGATCTTATGCGTAACATCGAAGCGAAGGAAAAGCGTGATTTTCGAAAAAAAAAAAAGTACGAGAAGCCATTCAGAAAATCCGAAAATCTCAGATGAATGGAACTGCCATCTCTAAATTCGTAGGATCCTTCGCGGTTTCGAAATTTCTAGGGAACCTATTAATACCTTTCCGAACAGATATTAACAGAAAACGGTACAGTATTTGTATCAAATACACTGAATCTGGATCATTTGGAACCTATTAACGCATCTTTTTCCAAGCTAGCGATGCACGCATCTTAGTCATACAAGAAGAATACAAAAATTTACTTTTCTCTTTGCCTTGAGGGCCAATAGATTGGAAGGCTCACCGTGCAGCCTCGTCACTTAATTTGTTGAATTTTAAGCCCAAATCTACATTTCTTGAATCAGTTTCACTCCCTAATGTGACATTGTCTTGTATTTATTATTATATTTGAAGCCCCCAAAACGTTCAAATCACGTTTACCGCTAATTTCACCGATTTTTCATATCCAAAACATATTACGCTCACACAAAGCCTTTAAGCTGACAGCAAACTTTGTCTGATTCACGTAGGGGGTCTATCTATTTTCAGTAGTAATATAGTGCAAAGCGCTATTGTGGGCATAATTAATATTTGGACTTGTTACTCTTCTTGTTCTTTTAATAAAAGCGCATTTAGTACTACCAGATAAACAGCGAGTAGTCCTTCATCAGAGTCGAGTGGAGGATAGTGCGCTAGCGTGACCATCCTGTTTGACTCTTCCTGAGAGAAATAAAGGATATCGATTAGTCGTAGTCTTAGTAACAGAACTTTTTAATTCCAAACAAGAACTCTACGAGTACTGGTTTACTATCAAAATATCTAGCAAGACCTCATACAAACAATGTGTTACATATATTACTGATATACTAGAGTGCGAAAATTATTTGCCAATGCATTTTTCCAGATTTTTCAAAATGCTTGCCGTTTAGTGTGGCGTGAATTATGCAATCAAAACAAACAACGCCGAAACTGATATCTAAAATCCCAAGATACAATTTATCTGCTCTCTATTTTGATAGCACTTATTTACATCGTTAATGATGGCAGCTTTTCATGACAATAATTATACCATAAATGTCGGTCTGAACGCTTTAGCGGACCGCCACTCTATGAAAACCTGTCTATCTGAACGCTTAAGCAGGCCGCTACTCTATCCACCACCAATAAATATCTGTTTGAACGTTTAAGCAGACTTAGCCTGACCGTACAACGACTGTCTGGTGTAAACTCACTAAGGTCTTTCGTCAAAATCTTTCCCAGGAAAAAGGGTAATTTATAAAACCCGGGTTAATTAAGCATTTCAATCTCTTGAATAAAGGCACTTATTTTTCACCTTGCTCGGTTTTCTTTGTTATTTTCAGAGGAATACATCACATAACCCCGTTCATTACAGTGTTTGAAAAGCTGGGTGCGGCTTTGATTGTAACAGGGGAGTGGCGGGGCTGAAAAAAGTAGGTGATACGGTACATGAATACAAGAGCAAAACAAAGGATAATATATTTCCCTCGCCATATTCCTCCCGGCGTATTCCCCTCGTCATAATCTCCTCGTGATATTCCCTCACCTTAGTCCCCCAATGATAAAATAACACAGACGGGAAAACATGATCGGCGTAACAAGAAAGAGCACGCTGGCGTCAGTCAAAATTTTAGTTTATATAAAAGACGACTTCACTCTGGTTTCTTTTCTTTTTTTGCTTATTTATTTACTTATTTATTTTTTTTTTACGTAATCAACTTGCCGCCGGGTCGCGTCCAAAACGCGACATTTTGATAGCATTATTCAATGGAATCGTACCTCGGGTACGGTGGGTCTTCAATAACATCTTCTACTTCTTCTACTCACTTTGTCACAGTGCCGACTTTTGTCGCCGTGACGGAAGAAAGAAACAGGACATAAGTCCCATTTGATATCAATCCCCCATGGAGACCAGACCACAACCCCGGGTACTACGTCCCCTATTCTTTTTCGAGCAGTGATGTGGGTTCTTTTACGTCCCCTACTATTCAATGTGAGAAGGTGTAGGAGACAAGGCCAACGGCTTAACGTCATCGCCCAATGACGCGATCATTGGATCATTGATCATCATCGCGATCATTTGAGCACAGACAGCATGATTGAGGTCTCGTATTATACGCTTGAATCTATCAAAATATTAGTAGGGGGACATTGGGGGGCTCTGAACACCGCAACACCGCAAAAAAAATTACCGAACACCGCATCACCGCAACACCGTCACCGCAATACATATTTTTGTCAAGTTACTTATAAATGAAAAAGGCTTAGGATTGGCGACCAGCAGCGTATTGAAGATTAACTAGACAGTATTGGACTGCATTTTGTTAAAAATTAAACATAATGGTACGTGCTTTTCGTTAGTAAGTACGGAATACTGAATAACATATAGAGGCTATAAACTTTAGATCTGACAAGGGTCAAACAGGAAACGGCAACACCGCAGATAATTTCGTTTCACCAAACACCGCAGACTTTAAAGCGCAAACATCGCACACCGTAGGGTTTGAGATCACCGCAACACCGCAAGCTGGGATTTTATTCACCGCAACACCGCATTAAAAAAATGAGCAACACCGCAACACCGCAAATCCCCAATGTCCCCCTCTATTAGCAAGAGCCTCATGCAAACAATGTGTTACATATTACTGATTTACTAGAGTGCGAAAATTTTGCCAATGCATTTTCCAAAATGCTTGCCGTTTAGTGTGCCGTGAATTATGCAATCAAAACAAACAACGCCGAAATTGATATCTAAAATCCCAAGATACAATTTATCTGCTCTCTATTTACATCGTTAATGATGACAGCTTTTCATGACATAAATGTCGGTCTGAACGCTTCAGTGTCTGAAAAGCTGGGCGTGGCTTTACCCCTCGTCACAATCTCTTCGTGATATTCCCTCGCTTTAGTCCCCCAATGATGAAATAACACAGACGGGAAAACCTGATAGGCATAACAAGAAAAAAGCACGCTGGCGTCAGTCAAAATTTTTAGTTTATATAAAAGGCGACTTCACTCTTATTTCTTTTCTCTTTTTACTTATTTACTTTTTTTTATCTATTATTCGTTTTTACATTATCAATTTGCCGCCGGATCGCGACCAAAAAGCGACATTTTGATAACATTATTCGATGGAATCGTACTTCGGGTACTTTAGGTCTTCAATAATGTATGAGGTCTCGTATTACGCTTGAACCGGAATCTTTTTACGCCGGTTTCCCTTGGAAAACACACTGACATCCACTCCATTGATCTTCGCTGTCCGTCGAAAGATTAAGGCGGGCAGTTGGGCCATGGAAAGACCACGAGGACTGTTCATACATGTTCTTCTCTCTCTCCCTCCTCATCCGGCGTACGGGAAAAATTTTGTCGGGAGGGCTGAACTTAATTTGCCCGAATGAAACTCGTGACGTCATGTTTATTCGTCATGATGATGATTCTAGCACTCGCTGACATTTTACTTTTCTACCACTGTGAACGATGCGAGAATGAGCCGTCTACATCTCGCATTCTTCGCACTTCACACGGCACCGATAGGTCTATATATTTTACGAGACTTCGACGAAGACATACTTTGAACGACCAGATACCAACCACACATACTGTCCTAAGCAAGATGGTCGCCAAATGTTACACTTAGTTTCAGTCCCTGCGCGGTCTACAATATCATTCCCACCTTTGGCGGACCACAACGCAAATTTGTCGTTCTATGGCCCTATTTACATGGAAAGAGGATTATCCTAGTACTGAGATTATCCTAGAAGGTTCATGTGGTTTACACGCGTAAATGCGGCATCCAGGATCAACCTTTCATTTGGTTTACGTGAAAAATTCGGCAGGATGGCCCCAGTACCCCTTTCCATGTAAATAGGGCCTATGTCTGCTCACGCGGTTAGCATCTTACAGCTTGAGGATATTTCATTTCATAAATACTAAAAATAAACTGAGGATAGTCAAATGAATTCAGTGATTCGTAAAAAATATTTCTTGGAGGTGTAAATAAGAAGTTGTATAATAAATGATTCCCGGGTTGCCGTCATCTAATTAGCATTTTGTAAATTGAAATCTCTATAACTCACTAACACGACGTTCATAACAAGAAATATTTTACCATTCAACAATTGAATGTACATAGAGTTGATTTTGAAAATAACTTTATAGGGGTGATAGGCACTTTAAAACCAGTAAGTTGCGAAAAATGAGCAAAACTTATATATCCGCACAATTTTAATTACTAGAACTCTCTCTCCAAGGTGAAAGTCGTGCCGCAAGATTAACGAACATAATTAAAAAAATATATGCATGCATGATAATGTCACATTTTTCTACTTGCTCTCCTCTTTGGAGACGGAAAATTTCAACCACTTAGGAAGCAGATGTTTGTGAATAAAGTGTGCGGTAACACATGGCAACTTCGAACACATTTAAACCCGTCGAATGACAACTTCCAATTATTGAGTTAAACAACTGCAAGATAAAGGTAGGAAATTTTCAGTGTTATTACTGTCGAACCTCTCGTTATAAACACCACCATATTGCGGACCGATATCAAGGCCTCCCTCTCTTGCGGATAGCTCACTTGACAACTCATTCGAATGCAATCCTTATAACATGAAACCTTCGCTGACATTGATCCGTTCTTGTAGTGTTCATATTAACGAGGTTCGATGGAATTTTATGATCGAATTTTCCTTTTCAAATTGAAGAAATAATTTTCTACACAATATGTGAGTAAGATTATCAAAAATTAGCTGTAACATTAGTCTGTGTGTGTGTGACTGTGTAAGAAATGCTCACAAGGCGAAGCGAAAACATTGGAACCTTAATGCGGAGTTACACTCGACAATCGTTGCGTGAGACTTGCCTCGCAATTTTGTTGCGACACAAGTTGCATGAAAAATCGCAACTTTTCTGTTGCCGCAATCGTTGCAAGAAGTAGAATTCGTTTCTACGTTTCGCAACAATTCTCGCAATGCTGTATCTTTATGGCTTAAATCCCGGGTACAAATACTGAGATGTGACGAGCTTCCTTAGTGACATATCATCATCAATATTCCCGGCCTTTATCTCCTTAGGGGAGAATAGGGTTGACATATACAACTTATATATTTTATATATCACTGTCCTTTGACGTTTGTAATTACTTTAATTTGTTTTTCTTTTAAACCTCAAAGAAGGTTGGTTACTTTGGTTACTTTGTAATATATTTCTGTGACGTTTCATCTTTTGTATATTCTTATTATTTTCACGTTTTCCGTTTTCATTCTCGTTGTCGTTGGGATCAGTCTGCCGTCGGTCTAGGTACAGCCCGACGGGGGGGGGGGGGGGGGGGGGGGGGTACTCCCTATAATGGGCTATACGGGGATGCTCCGCCCGAAAGGGGTACCTTTTTTAGGCTGGAGGTATATGAAAGGGTCAGGATTTTACGAGTTGAAGTATATGAAAGGGTAGGGATTTCACGAAGAATAGGAAAGGGTAGCGAAAACACGCCGTTGAAGCATAAAAAAGGTAGGGAAAACTGCCATTTAAGTATAATAAAAAGGGCCTTTCAAAATATATCAAACAGACGCACGTAAAAGCTATATGAAAGGGGTACCATTTTCAATGAAAGGTATGTGAAAGGGGTGCCATTTTCAATGAAAGGTATATGAAAGGGGTACCTTTTCTGTCAAAAACGGTATATGAAAGGGTAAGGGTTTGGACCTCGGGGCGGAGCATCCCCGTACAAAACCTTGTTGAGTACCCCCCCCCCCCCCCCCCCCGGGAGGTACAGCAGTTCTCTTCAACACACTTGCCTGTTAGCAAGACCGTATTTAACATAATCAGCGCTCAAAACTAGAAAGCAGACGCGGACGGCTGTATCACCCTTGTTGGGGCTCGTCAGCGCCTCGTATGGCTAAAACACAATCAGACTCAGCCGATACTTCACCTATCTCAAAACAATATTGAGACGAATTATGGGAAAACCACTGCAATGTCGTGAATGATCTATTACACCACATTGGATCAATACAAATAGTGATAAGCAAAAACAGGACCACTGCGAGGACCGATCAAATAATGTAAAAAGGCATTCTCTTAAAATAGCACTTGGCTATGCATACTTTGCCAAACCTGACATGATCAGCGCTCAAAACTAGAAAGCAGACGCAAACAGCTGTTTCGGGCGTTTTGACCCTCGTCAGTGCGCCGTAGCTAAAACGTAATGGGCACTTTATTTAAACGAAGTGGAACTGCGGTTTACTGTTTGTAAGTGTGTCATTTTATTAGGGTTGGGCAGATTGAAATTGGTTTATAGAGAGCGGTTTTCTTAAACATGATCTAAACCTCCTTTACATAACCGGCCCAATGAGACTCAGTGACATTTCACCTATCACCACCATATGTCACTAATCATTCTAGAAAGAGCTACAAAGGTAAAAAGCACGAAAGTTAGAGGATTTCAGGGCGTCTAACAAAAACTGTAAACTTATGGAATCGAAAGCCTTCGTGAAGTCGATTGGTCCGATTGCCATCATTATTCCTGGTAGTTGTTTTCTTTTTCATCATTGATAGACCGAATTGCATCGAATAACATAAGCATATTGGTCTATATGAATTATATGTGGTAATACCATTTCAAGTCTTCAAGCGAACTCTTTTGAAGCAATCTTCGTATCAAAATTTAGTAAAGGGATAAGTCGCCAATTCGGTTTTTATATATATCTTCTGTGTTTGCTATTTTCTTTCGATAAGCCTTATTATTGCTTGCCTTTTCTTATATATTAAATATTAATAGAGTAAAAAGTTAACACTGAAGTTTTAAAAAATATGGATGTTTCGGTAGCGTTATACTATCTTCAGACAATAAAAATGTAAATGGCGTCCTTGATGATGTATATAAGTTTATATACATCATCATCATCATCATCATCATCATCATCAGTCTGCCGTCGGTCTATTTTAAACTGTGAAAAAATGGCCTTTAGCACAGCAGCTCTTTCCAACACAGCACCGCGGTTAGCTAGACCGTATCTGACATGACTAGCACTTAAAACTAGAGAGCAGACGCTGCAGATAGTTGTTTCGCCCTTATTGGGGCTCGTCAGCGCATCGTAGCTGAAACACAATTGGGAGCTTTAGCCACCACGACGGCAACGTGCACGGTGCACGTGCGTTTACATTTGATACATTTCTTTGCCGTTCCCTGCAAAACAACAACGTGAAATCATCACACGACGGTTAATTTTCCTTGCTCTATTTGAACTTGAAGGTCGTCCCTACCAATTCAGCTCCTGGACAATTCAGTCACATTAGGCAAATTTAATCAAAGTAGTTTAAATGAGCGCAAGTTCTTTTTTCAATGACGTTTTCCTTGGCGTTACCGTCGTGGTTGTTAAAGCTCCCTAATGAGACTCAGTGACACTTCGCCTCACAGGACACCCAAGTGTAATGTTTGCATATTTTAAAATGATATTTGAAAATATAAGACATTGTCTGGAATTACGTTTGGGTGTCCTGTGTTCGCCTATCTCAAATATTGAACTGAACGAATTACGTATGAAAACCACTGCAATATCATGAACGATCTGTTGCACCACATTGGATCACTACAAACAGTGATAAGCAAAAACAGGACCACTGCAAGGATCGAGTCAAACAATGTGAAAAGGCATTTTTTCAAAATTGCACTTGGCCAAACCTGACATAATCGCTGCGTTCAAAACTAAAAAACAGACAGCTGGTTTTGGCTTTTTGGACCTCGTCGGTGCGCCAAAAGTCTTATTATTGCCTGCCTTTTTAATATATTAAATATTAAAAGAGTAAAAAGTTGACATTGGTTGCAATTTTAGACTGAATATGGACGTTTCTGTAGCGTACTGCCCCGGGGTACTCCCTATCATGGGCTATACGGGGATGCTCCGCCCGAAAGGGGTACCTTTTTGAGGATTGGGGTATATGAAAGGGTCGGGATTTCACGAGTTGAAGTATATGAAAGGGTTGGGATTTCACGAGTTGAAGTATGTGAAAGGGTCGGATTTCACGAGTTGAAGTATGTGAAAGGGTCGGGATTTCACTAGTTGAAGTGTATGAAAGGGTAGGGATTGCACGAGTTGAAGTATATGAAAGGGTCGGGATTTCACGAGTTGAAGTGTATGAAAGGATAGGGATTTCACGAGTTGAAGTATGTGAAAGGGTCGGTATTTCACGAGTTGAAGTATGTGAAAGGGTCGGGATTTCACGAGTTGATGTATATGAAAGGGTCGGGATTTTACGAGTTGAAGTATATGAAAGGGTCGGGATTTCACGAGTTGAAGTATATGAAAGGGTCGGGATTTCACGAGTTGAAGTATGTGAAAGGGTGGGGATTTCACGAGTTGAAGTATGTGAAAGGGTGGGGATTTCACGAGTTGAAGTATGTGAAAGGGTCGGGATTTCACGAGTTGAAGTACTTGAAAGGGTCGGGATTTCACGAGTTGAATTATATGAAAGGGCCGGGATTTCACGAGTTGAAGAATATGAAAGGGTGGGGATTTCACGAGTTGAAGTATATGAAAGGGTCGGATTTCACGAGTTGAAGTATATGAAAGGGTCGGGATTTCACGAGTTGAGGTATATGAAAGGGTAGGGATTTCACGAAGAATAGTAAAGGGAAGCGAAGCCACGCCGTTGCAGCATAAAAAAGTAGGGAAAAAGGTCAAAATGGCCTTTCAAAATATATCAAACAGACGCACGTAAAGGCTCTGAAAGGGGTACCATTTTCATTGAAAGGTATATGAAAGGGGTACCATTTTCAATGAAAGGTATATGAAAAGGGTACCTTTTCTGTCAAAATCGGTATATGAAATAGTAAGGGTTTGGACCTCAGGGCGGAGTATCCCCGTACAAAACTTTGTTGAGTACCCCCTTCCCCAACCCCCCCCCCCCCGGGCGTACTGCTTCTTCAGAGAATAAAAATGTAAACGGCGTCCTTGATGATGTATACATGTTTATTTACAACATCAATAACGCCATTTATATTTTAATTCGCTGATCAGTTTCCCGGCAAATGATATCCTATCCTAGACCAAAACTCTCTGATTTTTATACCCTATCCTTGACTAAACTGCTTGAAAACCATACCCTTCACAGCGGCACATACCCATAAGGCTTATATATGAGGGTACCCCCCCACCATACCCTTCACAGCGGCACATACCCATAAAGCTTACATATGAGGGTACCCCCCCCCCCCCACCATACCCTGCACAGCGGCACATACCCATAAAGCTTACATATGAGGGTGCCCCCCACCCTACCCTTCACAGCGGCACATACCCATAAAGCTTACATATGAGGGTGCCCCCCACCCTACCCTTCACAGCGGCACATACCCATAAAGCTTACATATGAGGGTACCCCCCCCCCACCATACCCTGCACAGCGGCACATACCCATAAAGCTTATATATGAGGGTATCCCCCACCATACCCTTCGAAGCGACACATACCCATAAAGCATATATATATTAGGGTACCCCCCACCATACCGTTCGCAGCGGTACATACCCATAAAGCTTATATATGAGAGTAGAGAGACCCCCCTCCCCCCCCCCCCCCCCCCCCCCGCCACTGGGGCTAATTCTGGGTTAAGCCTCCTTATTTTCTTATGATTGATTTTTTCGTGGTTCATGTTACACAGCTGTACGTGAAATAGAAAGGAAAAGATTGGGTGCGTTAGTTCACTTGGTTGCAAACGTCCCAATCCAAATCTTAACGCTGACCTGACCTGTTACCGATCCAGAGAGTGCTTAAAAATGAATTCGAAAGCTTCTTCAGATCCGCTGCTTTCCAAGTCAAAAAAGAAGGACAAGGAAAAAAAAGGTGAGAAAAATAAAAACGGAAGATGGAAAACATTATGAATCATGTTTGGTTTGCCTATCTCTCTCATTCATAGAACGAAAATACAGAGAAAAGGTTGCAACAGACCTTTAATTCAAAAAATTATTTTAACGTTTTTAAGATAGTGTACTTCACATCACACTTCATATAATACATTGGAAATTTAAAGTGCCCATAACGTTTAATTTTTTATTTTCTCATCTGAATGTAAACATCACACAAGGAACCTCTGCGTAACAATTTCGCGCTTTGCACAAAACACGAATTTTTATGAATATTTCAAATCTTCAAAATCCTATTTTTTTGCGGTATACCCGTCCCGCTGTTAAGAAGGCCAACGGGCTCACATGTTCCTTAATCTACGTCACGGATCCTTTGTTAACCAAGAGGGACCGAGAGGAGACTAATGCGAATGGTATGCCAAAATGGCGGCAAATTTGAGCGTTTTAAAAAAAAATCTGAAAAATCACGTTTTAATTTAATCGCAAATTTTTTTTCACGGAAGTTCTTGTAGTAATGTCTAGTTTCAGATAAAAAAAAATAAAAAAAATTAGGTTATGAGCACTTTAAGGGACAGTTAATGTCTTTTACTGTCAAGGCAGCGAAATGTTCACTGTTAGTTTCTACATGGCTTGCCATGAATTTTAATGTTAGCTGTTATGCAAACCCCCAGCTACTAGGCCCTAGCTAGAGGTTAAATGGGTCTTAAATGAAACTAGCAAGTGAGCTGTATTCAGTGTCAGTTACAAGAGCGTGACGACTTATGAAAATTCTACGCTCCCAGTATAGGACTGAGTAAAACCAATGACATTCGCCACACTATTCAGCATTACCTTCACTCACGTGACATATGTCCCTGCTTTTTCAACTGGTGAATACGCTCGCGTTGAGCGAGTTACAGCATTTGGGCAAACATTTCACTCGATCGTTCGATCGGCTGTAAACGTTGAGCCCGCGATATTTATTACCCATCGGGGACGGCGTTGGAGAAAGGGGAGGATGGGTAGTTGGGCGCAAGGTGGAGCAAAACGCTAGGTGTGTCGAATCGGTATGTAGTGTAAATAAAAATAGTCTGAGATGATTCGACGTCTGCCGGGGACTAATTCACAATTATACTTAGTACACCGATGTCTGAGCTTTATATTTATCCCGGAGGGACTCCCATGTAAAATTGATGGAATGATTGTGGGACATTTTGAAAGGAACCAATAAAACGTACCAGAAACCCGTTTTGTGGGTACTAATTCTTCCTCCAAAGTTGTTCTTGTCAGCATATTTTTCTGGCTAATGTCATATCAATATCAGTGGTCATTTTCGATTCATACACCCTTAGTGATACCAAACCACAAATTCCATTCCCTGAAAGAAACGACGATCACCCGCGTCACTTTTACATGAAAGTCCCCACGGGCATATTTATCATCTTTAATGTTCTCGTAAAAAAACAGTACTTAATAAAAGAAAACAGTGCAATCTTTGTAATGTATCCCTTGGTTTCGTTTCTTTCTTTTTGTTTATAGAAAGCAAGAAAGAGAAGAATGAGAGAAAAGAGAAAGAAAAGAAAGAGAGAAAAGAGAAAGAAAAGAAAGAGAAAAAAGAGAAGAAGGAGAAAAGCAAAAAGAAAGAAAAGGACAAGAATAATGATGTTGGCGATCAAAACCAGGAGTTTCCTTCAGCAAAAAGAAAAAAGAAGTTTGGTGTTTTTCGATTTGGAGGAAAAAAAACAAAACATGGCTCCTTAGACGGCTTCAAGCAGAAAGACCATTCATCTGACTTCACTGGGAGTGAGTTTTCTTTTCAGGATCAAACTGGATCCATGGAATCAGCGACAGCAGAAAAAGCCGAACCATCTGAGAAAGTTGTGTTGGATTTAAAGAAAGGAAGTGCAAAAGCCATGTTGGCTGTCTTGGCAGAAAGCCCCAATGTCGTTCAGTCTGATTCGACCGACCACAGAGGCATCGACAAAACGGGCGATGAAATACCAGATAGAAGCGAACCTTTGCCACAAGAAGACAGCGTCGATGACGGATTGCAAAAGATGGAGGAACCAGCGAACATCCAAGAACAGGACACATCTTTTGAAAACAGGCAAACTCAATCGCTGGAGTTAGAGCGGTCATCTGTCATCTTAACCGAACCCAACGAGGACACAGACGCCAGTTCCAACAAAAGAGAAAAAGAGGAGCAGAAAGACAATGTAGCACTGACGCTTCTAGAAAATGCCTCGTCCGGTGCGGAGGAAGCTAATCACGTTGTATCTCAAGTAGCCTTGGAACACACGAAGAAGGTACACGGTCTAGAGGTTACAAGCTCCGACGACGAGAGCATGGATACTGTGGTATCAACAGGAATTTCAGACACTGGAGATGTCACCGCGGAGATGAAAGACAAAGTTGAAACTGGAACATTTAACCAAGAGGACATGGAAACTTTGATCATCTCCACACACAAGGAGAGAAAAGGTCCACCGCAAGATGAGTCTCAAGACGAACAAGAGGAAGCTCCAGAGAATGCAGAAGCGATGTTACTCGTGTATCCTGACAAGCAGCAAGTTGAAATTGGAACATTTAACCAAGGGGACATGGAAAATTCGATCATCTCCACACACAAGGAGAGAAAAGGTCCACCGCAAGATGAGTCTCAAGACGAACAAGAGGAAGTTCCAGAGAATGCAGAAGCGATGTTACTCGTGTATCCTGACAAGCAGCAAGTTGAAATTGGAACATTTAACCAAGGGGACATGGAAAATTCGATCATCTCCACACACAAGGAGAGAAAGGGTCCACCGCAAGATGAGTCTCAAGACGAACAAGAGGAAGTTCCAGAGAATGCAGAAGCGATGTTACTCGTGTATCCTGACAAGCAGCAAGTTGAAATTGGAACATTTAACCAAGGGGACATGGAAAATTCGATCATCTCCACACACAAGGAGAGAAAAGGTTCGCCGCAAGATGAGTTTCAAGACGAACAAGAGGAAGCTCCAGAGAATGCAGAAGCGATGTTACTCGTGTATCCTGACAAGCAGCAGGTCCAGGAACAAACTGCGCAGCAAGATGACTCTGTGAACAAAGAAGTTCCGATGGTGCCAGCGGTCAGTAAGAACCAAGAGAGTGTCATAATGATGCTTGAAGATGCTTCATCTAGCTTTGTAAAGGAAACGAAACACGATGTATCATCAGAATCTGCGCATGACAATGAAGTAGCCTTGGAAAACATCAAGACAGTACACGATCGCGAGATAACAGATTACGATGAGTTTGACATGGCAGAACCAATCATTTCGACATACGAAGAGAGTAAGGTTCTACCGCAAGTTGACCGACAAGTACAAGAAGAAGCTCCTCCACTGAATGAAGAGAAGCATCAACTCCAGGATCAACATGGGCGGGAAAATAACCCTGCAGCGGAAGAAAAGCCAGAGGTGTTGGCAGTCTTTGAGAATCACGTGGGTCAATGTCAAGAGCAAGTCAACGAGTTTCTCAAACACGACGCTGACGTCAAAGAAAGACCGAAGCACGAAGGCGAGAATCATGCAGAACCGATTGTACATCGGGAAGAAGAAAAAAAGAAACAGAGGTCTGCAATAAGTATGTGTTGTGCTTGTTTGGGATATTAGCTGGTAGTGTCTAATGGTAAGGATTAGGTAAATGATTACAATTCACCTGAACTTTCTAATTTAAAAAATTGGCATAGCGCCCTACTTTATCTAATTAATTTGTTCTCCAAGAATATGCACGTAAAACATACAGTTTTGAATTCGTCAATTCCATTATGCCCGTGGCTACAGAGGCTTTCTAATCGTAGTGTACACTGCTTTCAATTTCCTCACTCTGTGATTGTCTACGAAAACTGGTGCCACATTTCCGAGCTATGCCTTTTTGCACCAGTTGCATGTTTTGTACTGATCGAGTTGTAGGCTTAGATACAAAATTCCGGAATTTTTTTGAGAATTTTAGACACCGAAAATAATTTTAGAAAATTTCGGGAATTTTAGACAATGAGTAAAATTTGGTAGAATTTTAGAAAATATCAGCTTCCAGGTGACACTGACAATTTCACACGAGCAACAACGTCGCAAAAGCGTTTATTTTGTGTTCAGTACCGCCGACCAACTTGAAGGCTCACCCTCACATTAGTGTATACAGTGCAACTAATCAGCGGTTGTCCCCTCAAATTATGCTTTCCATGAATTTCATCTCTGTTAGCAGCAAATATGCACAGCTGATTCCAGTGAAAATACGAAAAAAGCAAGTGACGCACTCGAACACCAACCCCGCGGTCTGATCCACCTCTCCATACGCTTGCCGTGGGAGGACGGCCGTGCTGTCCCCACCAACAGCTAGCTACTACATGTGTAGTCTGGAGTTGGCGCTTAAAGGGGTGCTTTGCATAAGCCTTGGCATAAGAGGGCATTCTAGTACATAGCGCTTTCGTTATATGGCTGTGTGTGTAAGTAAGGTACTGGCCAGACCTCGGGGTTGGTGATCGAGTGTGTCACTTGCTTTTTTCGTGATTCCAGTGAGCAATCTACCAACTCACAGTCAGAAACAAAAGATCAAAGAGAAATTTTAAGAATTTTCGAGAATTTTTTAAAATTTTTGAAAGAAATTTAGAGCTTGTTTGGAGAAATTCCGGAAAGAATTTTAGCCCATTTTGGAGGAAATTTGTGTCTAAGCCTATCGAGCTGTGATTGATTCATTGCAATGTTCGCGACTGTTGTTTTTGGTCACATGTGGTAACGTTTTGTCACGCGACACTGACCGCTGTAATTTATGGTCACGGTAAACATATCACCATAAATCGCACGAGAATGGAACCAAGATCGTGACAAAGGTTTCAGAAACTAAATGTATGGATCCTGACTAACATTAAGATAATGTATTCCCGAATTTTTACGGCTGCAGGAAGAAGTGAAATCATTTATAATTATAGTTCTAAAACTCATTAATAATTCATGAGGAGAACACAAAGGAAATCACTGCCGTGTTTAAGGTTTGGATACCCGGTCTTCATTTGCATAGATGTTGGTGATTTCATTCCTTCGTTTTCTCCGCATTTAATGATCAGTTTGAGAAGCTAAATTAAACACTCGAAAGAGCGTTTCATCAGGTATCCAAACACCTCAAAGTGGGTTAAAAAAAGCTCGGCTCGTTTTTCAACCCACTTCTTGGTGTTTGGATATCCTGATGAAACATTCTTCCTTGTGTTTGATATATTACTTAAAACTGTTAAACGTGATCACCAGATTTACAGTCAAAGTGCTGAGATCAATCTTTATTTCCAGAACGGACAAAAGCGTTATGCCCTTTCTCCGTTCCAACATGTTTTAAATTTCTAAAATAGCAATAGTTTTTCTCATTTTTCGTGGTGTACGCGGAAAGTATTTTGGTCTTCTTTTGTTTCAATCTAAGAAAAAGTTAATTAATCTAGAGAATTCGAAATGACTCTAGGTTTCAAGGAAAGGAATTTCCAAAGTCTTGGCAGGACCTCTCAACTTATAGTTTCAGTACGAAACAAGAAAGGCTTTATTACTAGAAAACATTGCAATATAATAAAAATAATAATTATATAATAACTAAATTATACATATTATTTCCGATTTTACTTGTAATAATAATAATAATAATAATAATAATAATAATAATAATAATAATAATAATAATTGTAATGTTTATTCATCGACTTTAAGTTTAAAAATACAATGGTTTTACAATTTAAATAGAGTAAAAATATAATTGCAAAAGTAATGTTATGAAATATAAATATAACAAAGCTATATTACGAGCGGTAAGAAATATAAAAACGACGCTTATAGATCGTTTTCATGAACGTAAGCAGTTTGGGTTTTTTTCTGGCTTTGAGAGCAACATCAGAGATAAAATGTAGCAGAGAATGTACGAGGAAAACAATATTTCGAAAATTAGAGAACGTTGAATGCGTCAGTTGGTGTGCCACTTTGTTTAATACACCAACATAGCAGTCGAATTTTTCATTTCAAATATAGCTTAATTTTCTTTATAATTGTTTTTGTTTAGTTCAAAGATTCAAAAGACCTCTGATTTGCATCCTCGCTTTAGAATAGTCTACAAACTAAGTTAAAAGTTTTTGTTTCGCACATGGAGACGCTTAGCCGCTCCCCCAAAACACTCAGTAAGTAAGGCTTATTATATAACCGTGGTTAAGTAAAAAGGCAATTTAACGAAATAAGGGACGGACCATTTAATTTTTGTGGTGGTGGTGGGGAGGGGGGACAATCACCAAATAAGAGAAAAAAAATCGCGCACAAGAAAGCAAGTGAAAAAAAATTCAAGCATTTTGGGGAAAAAATTCTTGCAAATAGCGATGCTGAAAAAAAGATTCATACTCAGAAGAAATTGCCCAACTCCCCCCCCCCCCCCCCCCCCCCCCCCCCTCAAAAAAAAAAAATTAAATGGTCCGTCCCTAAGTGGCTTTCCTATAGTTAAGACTGGTTTACACTATTGCTACTATGAGCGACATAGATTTATCGACATAAATGGATCAGTTTTTTCCTTATGTCGTTATGTTGTGTTGTTCACACTGGTGACATAAAACATCGATATAAGCTGTGTTTTGCATTTTTGTGACCTCGCCGTTACGTCGTTATGATGTGTTGTTCATACCGGTGACATAGTTGTGTTTTATATTTGCGTGACCTCGCCGTCTCTAGTGTGAACCAAGCTTCATTACTGATTTTATTTGTTTTTTTTCCTACGTTAGCGTACACAATTGATTTCGGACTTGTTAATCTTCTTGTTGTATAAATAAAAGCTCCTTTCATTGTAACAGACCATTGTAACAACAGACCTATTTTTACTTTTCTCTTATTGTTAAGCGCTTTTGAATATTATTTTATATTATTATACATTGGTGTCACTAGCTCGATTTTGATTGGCTATAAGCACGTAGCTAATTATTGCTTGTTGTTTCTGTTACGTCATACCTACAGACAATGAATTTTATATATGTAGAAGTGACGTCATACCTACAGACAATAGTTTTATGCATGCAGAAGTGACGTAAGTTGTTTACTTACAAGTTGACTGCTGTGCATTGATCACTTTTTTGTGCGCGCTCTTGTCTTTACAAGTGCAGATCAGGAATATGCATAATAAAACAATTATTGGATTCGGTTTTCGCATGATAGCGATAATTATCAAGGCCTCAGTTTGTGTTATGCGCCTCAGCCTTCGGCTTCGGCAGATAACACAAACCTTGACCTTGATAATTATCGCTATCATGCTCAACCACAAGTATTAGCGCGATATAAATTTAATATTATTTTTTATTAGTATTTATCAAAATTCACATCCCCAAAATAGACACATCGTTAAGTTTATAAACCTCTGTTGAAAACAGGTCCCTTCCAACGTACCGAATTTCTAATAAACGTAAATAGGGTAGGTATGACGTCATAGAAACGGAAAGACATTATGCAGACACTCGCCACTTGGGTATGTACTTGGTGTATCCCTTATTATTTTGTATTTAAACACTTAGTTTTTATTTCAGTGGAAAAAGAAGATAAAAACAGCAGAATAGGGAATCGAACCCGGGCCGTATGATCTACTCCATGCACACTATCCACTACACCACCGACGACTAGCTGCCGGAATCTGTATTTTTTAAGGGATATAAGATAATATGCTGCTAGCCCAGACCATATATAAGAACTAACCCTTTCGAAAAAGTGAAATACTGGAATCAGTGCTTAAACCTAAATACTAAAATCAGTGCTTCAACCCTAGATACTGTAATCCGACCCTAAATTACACTGCAATATATCTAAATATATCACAATAAGGGATACATGAAGTACCATACATTATGATCAGGGATACACCAAGTACCTAGGGACACTTGGATAAACTGCTTCATGTTAAAAATAAAATCAAAGGGCTCTAAGAACCATCTCGTAAATACGAAACAACGTAAGATTAATTTTAATTGTTCTTGATGTTTTGTAATTACATTTCAAGCTTTTGATAATCCTTTAACTTCGAAAAATTATCCATTGTTTCGGCCAGCAGGGCGGAATACAAAATAAAAGCTGGGGCGTCTGCAGGGGGTAGGGGTTACTTTATTTTTAAATTCTTAGTACTGAGATACAAGCGAGAATCCACTCTTTCGGCGCTTCATGCCTTTGAAGCAGCGGGCTGCGATTTAAGCGAATAAGGCTAAAACAGAGAGCGAAAAAAAAAAACAGTAAAATGATACATGATCTGCACCTTGAGATTTGAAAGTCAAATTTTGGGAAGAAAAAAAAAATAAAAAAACCGGTCAAGTCAGAGAATTAGCTCTACGAAACGTAGATAGAAATAGGCATAACTCACACATATACGTAAGTCGTGTTGACAATCTCACTTTTTTCTGCCCTCTCGCCGCTTTTAAAACGGGAAGTTTTAATCGTTTAGCAAGCAAGCAGATTTTTGTGCATACCGATGCGTAACACGTGGTAACAGGCAGTTTATTTAAACCCAGAACGATAAGCTTCAGTTATTCACTTTAAACCAGCAAGATAAAGGTAGGAAATTTTGTTATTGTTGTCCTTATTCTTAAATTCTTAAATAAGCAATCCTAATTTAGCTGATGCCATTATATAAATACAAACCGACATTTATGATCTATCATGGATAGCTCGCCGTTGGTACTAGGGGGATCAAAACTCATTCAAATCCGTACAGTGAAACATGGACACCTCCATACCGCGGACATCCGTGTTTGTCCTTTTGATGTTCATATAAGCGAGGAATGACTGTAGAATAAGATGAGGGTTTAACTGGCCATGCAACGAACCCTAGATAATTACGATGTTAACTCTGGATCTGGTGGCAGATCTTGATCAGCAGATTCGGAATTTTGATATATGAATATGTATTAAATGGAAGCTGACTCTGCAGTGCAACGTCTGTTTTGCTCCGTTACTGCAATATTTCGGTTGGCCAGTAGCAGCTGCTAATGGCCAGCCGAAATATCATCAAAGTCAAAAACAAAAACAAAAATACATTGTGCTAGTAAGCTTCCACGTTAAATTTTACAAACATTATACATTCATCATTTTATTGTAGGTTTTATCGAATTTTAATTTACCATTTATTTCCCACAGAGGTAAAACAATCTGTAAGGGAGATTAACTAAGTTAGTCCCCGGAGTTGGGAGTTTGGGGAGGGGGGTGGGGGTGGGGGAGGTGGGGAAGGGGTGCTTCTACTGGATGTCATTACCGACTGAGCCCGCTTCATGAAACTCTTATCTTATTTTAGACTAAAATAGATGGTTTGTAATATCGCATTCAAGACTGTTTTCTTTTCAGGGGGCAACTTAGCATGTTTCTTTGTCGGGTTAAAAAATGACAGGAAGGTGCTGAAATTTAATACCTCCAAAAAGTCCTGATAAATTAAAGCTTATTGAAAACAGCCAGAATGAAGAATGTAAAAGTCCCCTATACTTTTGTTTTTATTTCGCGCCTTTATACTTAAAATGGTTCAGTATGCTTCAAATTCTGAAGATAGTGCATTACATGATTGAATTCAGATCAAAAAATTTAAAAAATAATAATTCCGTGTAAACAAAAGTATTACTTCTGCCTGCAAAATGAGCATATTTAAGGCATTGCTTTTCTTTTTTCACAACAACTGAAATCTAGTGAAGCAAACTGGATGAAACCTTTAAGGAAAGTAGTTTTATACCTCAGGTATGGTGAAAATATTGTTTCAATTTGTCAATAAAATACTGACATCGACGAATTAACAGAAAGTAAGGCGAATCTTTAATTTTTTAAAAATATTATTACAAGCAGTAATCACAGATTACGGAGACGCGTTCGACGGAATCTCCGGCGGAAATGAGCCCCTGAAAAAAAAAACAATAGGGGCGGCCATTTGGAAGACCGGCCACCAAAAAATCTCAAATTTTACTGCACATAAACCACGGGACAACCAACGCGAAATTAGGATTGCGTTCTTCGAACGCGATTATTATTATTATTAGGCTAGAAAAAAAAAACTTTTTTAAATGTACATATTTTACCCTATTGGAGTTTTAATGTATTGTAAATAGTTATTCTAATTGTTAATAAAATTATTTGTTGTTATTATTATTTATTATTATTATTATTATTATTATTAAAAACAATTTTATTCGAAACCGCTATTATAGAATTGTTTCAAACCTTGCAGTCTTCAAGATCTACATCTAGACTATAAGAGGCATGAGGTCGTTTTAAAAGTTTAAGTCTAGATGTCGAGAAAATAACTTATAATCAGAAGTAATGATTTCATCGGTCATCGGTTCGTTGCTATGGTAACACCGATGTCAATCAAACCTAGTTTTTTGGAAAGTTCATTCTATCTCTAGCAAATGTGTGAAGCACTTGCCTGGCCGAGCTCAGACAGTGATGTATCACCCGTTCAAAGTTCGGATTGTGTGGCGCTAAAATTCAAGTTGAGCTCAACCTCAGGTGGCTCAAAACAGTTTCTAGTAATTTCCAGTATACTTACACTTTTTTGCATAGTTTAAAAAATTCTTGGGAAAGGATTAAAAGCCACCGGCACATTACCTTTTCCAAAATTTAAGGTGGCTCTAAACCCCTTCCCAATAACATGCTAAATACAAAATTCGATAATAAAAAATGGGGGTCGATCACCGAGCTCGTTTTAAAGTTATAAGCACTCAAAGTAGTACTAGACTGGAAGAAGCTGTCGTCATAATTGCCAGTTTTGTCGACGATAACTGGTCAGTTGCTCAACGACTGATTCGGATTGACATCTGCTAAAGTTTGTAAACCGGCGGGCAAGAGGATAAAATATAACACAGTCACAGAGCGAAGAATATCTGGCAAGAGCTGACGGGACGATGTTGGCGAACATCATGGTGTTGGTGAACACGTTGGTGAATATTTTGTTAACGCCACATACTACATAGAAGGAAATGGACCTATCGTATTCTTAAACTATGAGAAAGTCCAAGCTTTTGCCGAAGCGTGTCGACCACCCCACTTCCCCAAGGTTCGTGCCGTTTCTGCTGCAATCACAGCTGCAGAAGATCCAACACAAAACGTTGTTAGCCTGGAAGTGGTTTTTTTTACTGAAGTTCGATGTTCAGCTATATGACCTTGTATATATAACAGCAATGAAGGCTGCACGATTCATGCATCCAGTTGCAGTACAGTGGTTGGCAGCAAACGTTTCGTCTATCCGTATCTTTCCCTTCTTAGACAGTAACGTAATCATTGATAGACTGATTGCGGAGCTGCCCAATCAATCAATCAATCGGGACGTGGTGATTTCTACAGAAGACTTCTAGAGAAGTGAAGTGGTGGCGTCAGCATGCAAGACTTCCTACATGTTGGTCGTCGGCATTTAAACAGCTCCTACTGGTGCAGCCTTCCTCTGCTGCAGCCGAGCGAGCATTCTCCATTCTGTCAGCTGCGTTCCACGATCAGCAAGATAGTGCACTTATTGACTATCTGCAAGCAAGCGTAATGCTACAGTACAATAAGCGTTGCTGATGTTGCTACTCCAGTAAATATCTGATTGAAAGAATGCCTGAACCAGACATAACTGTAGAGGAGTCGATCCGTTGTCTTGATGCTTTGAGTGTTACAGTTGGCTATATTTATACCACTTATCTATTATTGTTGCCTTTATACAAATTATTATAAACGTGTGATTTAAGAAGCATTAAGAACTTTAAGCTTTGTAGAGCATTTAGAGTAGCTATATATTATGACAGCCGAATAGGCCAACTGTTGTAATATGCATGTAAACCAATAAAATTTATAACAATGCCATATTCGAAAAATGTGCCAAACATTGTAATTGTTTACTTCTGAATTATCTTTTCGCTGTTATAAACACAGAAACGTTGTCATTTTGTGAGCATAATTTTGGAATCAAGGAGCATAATTTGTGAACTTTGGCATAATTACTCATGCGCGAAGCGGCATGAGGTAAGGTTTCGGCTCCGTTTTTCTTGTTATTATTTTTATTATTATTATTTTTATTTTTTGTGTCACGATTTTGCATGCAAATTTATGCACGCATATTTTAAATTGTGCACTTCCGGTTGACGTCTTTGCCATTTACACTTCCTGTTTAGTGACTTCCGGTTATTCTCACTTCCGGTAAAAGAGCGTTACTTAGGTGTCACGACAGAATCTCATACAACCCTACATGCATTACTATGTTCACGTTTGGTATATCTAAGACTTAGAAGAATCACTGGCTTCATTGTGGTACAGCCTTCATATCCAGAACATTCAATAGTAAACAACGTGGTTTGCAGAAACGATGACTGAATGAAAGGAGTAACTCTTCTCCATGTCAGACATCTTCTTATCATGTTTAAAATATATCATAAAATTTTCTTACGCATGCGCATGAGTAAAGGCTGCTTGGAGCCTCTTGTTTTTGGCATAATTCGACAAAATTGGGAGCGGTGCTAGTAGCATAATATGCCACTTTAAGGAGCACGCACCAGTGACGTCTGTTGCCCTTTGAATCACATGGTTGCTTTAAACGATTTCTTTCTTTAGCTTCAATCTTCTTTTCCTACTTTTATTTTCTCAGGATTAATTTTATCATGGAATATTTCATGGTGTGCACTTTGATGTTTTTATTTACAGTTTGACCCAACAAAGAAAAGTGGTTGCGTTATTTCAGTTGGTTACCGCCGACCTGTTATTCAAAACTGCTGAAAAATGAGTTCCAAAGGCGTTTTAGACTCGTCGAAAAAGAAGGACACGGAAAAGAAAGGTGAGAAAAATGAAGATGGAAAAAAATTATCTGTCATTTTTGTTTTGTTTATCTCTCTCATTCATGAAAAAAAATTCAGAGAAAAGGTTGCCACAGAATACTTAGGTGGCCGGTAGATTATGTTGAATCGATAAAGTTCGTGGAGACCTTTTTTGTTCATGAACGTCTTTATAGAATCAGTTCGCTTTTTCTCGCTGTTTTGCAAATGGGTCAAATATGACGCGAAATGCATTGTCGGAAAGTTGGATTCATCTTATGAAATACTTAAAGTCTATTCATGAATAAAAAGGAGCTTACGAATGAGCTTCAGAAAGATTATACACTCATACCAGTGGCGGACCTAGGAGAGGTAACGGGGGGGGGACTCTAACCTTTCACTCACCTCCCCTCCCCCCTCCCCCCTCTCTCCCCACCCTCCCACCCTCTCTCCCCACCCTCCCACCCTCTCTCCCCACCCTCTCTCCCCACCCTCTCTCCCCACCCTCTCTCCCCACCCACTTGTACATTCCGATCCCTCTCCCCCTGGAGTCTGGAAAAAATCCGCCACTGCATGCCTCCTGTTTTCTGCTAGGATCAGATATGTGTAGTATGCTGATAATGTGCTCGTTCAACAAACTAAGTGCAGTTTTACTTACAAAATGTAAGCGTATAATACACATTTAAACATTTGTTGATCAGCAGATGTTGTGACTGCTGTTCAACAAATGTTAAACAGTATATCATGCCATATGGAATGTTGAAATAGGGCATTCAACATGTTAAACGTTGTTGAACGTCGTTGAATGAAAATAGTTCAACAAGATGCAACTTCTTGAACGACCTCAGTCCACAGTTTCAAAATGTAGAATGTGTTTTCTACTTATTTAAACGTTACAGCATCGTTCAAATTTTTTGAGCAACAAATATTGATCGATGTTGAACCGAGTATCATTCGCTTTTCTCACAAGAAACCAGTGTGTCTACAAACTAACCCGCTACAAATATACCAATTCTTGTCATGTATATCTTGGTTTCGTTTCTTTCTTTTTGTTTATAGAAATCAAGAAAGAGAAGAAAGAGAAAAAAGAGAAAGAAAAGAGAGAAAAAAAAGAGGAGAAAGAGAAAAGCAAAAAGAGAGACTCGGAGAATCTGGAAAAGGACGAGTTTGGTGATGAAAATCAGACTGAAGGAAATGACCAGGGCTCTTCTTCGGCAAAAACAAAAAACAAGTTTGGCATTTTTCGACTCCTTGGAATGAAATCTAAAGGTTCAAAATATGACTCTTCAGACAGCTTGACCGTGCAAAGCAGGAATTCGATTGATTTCGACAAAAGTGGAAGTGAGTTTTCGCTTCATGAGTCAAGTGGATCCTTGGAATCAGCCACAGCCGAAACAGCCGAATCATCTGAGAAGATTGTTTTAGATATGAAGAAAGAAAGTGCGACAGCCAAGTTAGAAAGCGATGTTTGGATAGGAAGTCCTAGTAAGAACATCAATCCTCAATCGTTCGAGATCGTCTCGAGGTCGCTACCGTCGTCTGTCATCGTAACCGAAACAGAACAAACAAGAGCAAAAGGGGACCGAAAAGAAGGTGTAAAACTGAGGCTTGAAGCTGAAAATGTCTCACCCAGTTTGACCGTGCAAAGCAGGAATTCAACTGATTTCGACAGAAGTGGAAGTGAGTTTTCGCTTCATGAGTCAATTGGATCCTTGGAATCAGCGGCAGCCGAAACAGCCGAACCATCTGAGAAGATTGTTTTAGATATGAAGAAAGAAAGTGCGACAGCCAAGCTAGAAAGCGATGTTTGGACAGGAAGTCCTAAGAACATCAATCCTCAATCGTTCGAGATCGTCTCGAGGTCGCTACAGTCGTCTGTCATCGTAACCGAAACAGACCAAACAAGAGCAAAAGGGGACCGAAAAGAAGGTGTAAAACTGAGGCTTGAAGCTGAAAATGTCTCACCCAGTTTGACCGTGCAAAGCAGGAATTCAACTGATTTCGACAGAAGTGGAAGTGAGTTTTCGCTTCATGGGTCAAGTGGATCCTTGGAATCAGCGACAGCGGAAACAGCCGAACCATCTGAGAAGATTGTTTTGGATATGGCGAAGTTACAAAGCGATGTTCGGACAGGGAGTCCCAAGAACATTAAAGCTCAATCACTCGTGATCGAGAGGCCGCTGCAGTCGTCTGCCATCTTAACTGAACCAAACCAAACAAGAGAAAAAGCGAAAGACATCAAGAAAGTACACGATCGAGAGATTACACGCTCTGAAGAAAAGAGGGTCTATACTGTGGTATCGACAGCCATTTCCAATACTGGGTATGCCGCCGGAGAGATAAGAGAAGAAGTGGAGACTGGAACACCAAACAAGGAGCGAATCCACAATCAAAAAGGGCGGCCTGGCGACCCTTTACGAGACGAAAAGCCAGTGGTGCAAGCAGTCAGCAAGAATAAAAAGAGTCAGCTGCTAGAACAAGTTGACAAGTTTCTCAAACTCGAAGCTAACATAAAAGGAAGATCGAAGCATCAAAGCGTTGAAAAAAAAGAAGTAAAAGAGAAAATTAGGTCTGTTATTGAAGAAGATGACAAATTGCCTCAAAAAGGCATAGACCTTGTTGACGATCCTCCGGAGAAATTAGCACCTAAATCATCTTCCTTTAATGAGAAAACCGGCTTTACTTCCAGCACACCAAAGCGGCCATCAATCGACAACAACAAAAACACCGCAAAGGAAATTAAGAATGAAGAACACAAGAAAGTGGAATCGGCGAAAGACAACAAGACGAGCTCAGTGGTGAAGTTTAAGCTTAGAGCTCAACTCCTCAATGTTGTGAAGGATGTGAAGATGTCTTCTACAGTGTTGATGGCTCAGTTGAAAGAGGTGAACAAGAAACTAAAAGAACTGAAAGAAGAGCTGCTTAAACTACTTGACAAAGGTATAGATGAACCAAAGAAAGCCAGTACAGAGGACGTGTCCATTCAATCGTAAGAGTTTGTGGCCTTGATGCATGTGAAATGACACAATATTTTGTTGTAGTAGTTGGTAGTAGATTTCACCTACGCAAGCAGTTAGTTTTTCTGGCTTTGAGAGGAACACCAGAAGAATGTGTTGCAGAGAATGCTAAATGAAACGATAGGGAATAGAATACTTCGAAAATTAGGGAAATTAGGGAACTTTGTATGTGTCCGTCATTTTGGTGTGCCACTTTGGTACACCAACATGGTGGCCAAATTTGCATTTTTAAGAAAATCTTGAAATATAACTAAATTTTCTTTATAATCGTTTCTGTTCAGTTCAAAGATTCAAAAGACCTCTGATTTGCATCCTCGCTTTAGAAAAGTCTACAAACTAAGTTAAAAGTTTTTGTTTCGCATATGGAGACGCTCAGCCGCTCCCCCAAAACACTCAGTAAGTAAGGGTTATTGACCTGTCCCTCGAGGATATGTGATATATTCCCCTCGTGGCGTACCCGACGGCGTGGCGTACCCGACGGCGTAGCTCGAGGGAACGCCACGAGGGGAATATATCACATATCCCCGAGGGACAGGTCATTACAATGCTTATTATTAACCTTGTGAGGTTTTCTAAAACAAATAAACTATTAATTTTTCGGAGAGTAACATTCCGTTTAATTCAAATGCAAAAAAGCATGATTCCGCAAGTCCGCATTGGGATCACGGCACACGACGAAGCGAGACGGTAAACATGTTTTGCTTTTGCCAAATTTCCATTGAGCACGTTGCTTCGTTATGAGAAGAAGGAGGGAGCGAGAGAAGAAAATGTATGAACAGTACTCGTAGTCTCGCCATGCCGCCCAACTGCCCCGCCGCCTTTATCTTTCGAAGATCAATGGAGTGGATGTCGGTGTGTTTTCCAAGGGAAACCGGCAGAAAAATATTCAGGTTCAAGCGTAAAACGAGGCGTCATACATTATTGAAGTCCGGAAACCTAAATCGAGGTACGATACCATCGAATAATGTTATCAACATTTTGCTTTTGGTCGCGACCCGGCAAGTTATTTATGTAGGAATAAGATTGATGAAGTTGCCTTTTTATGTAAACAAACAATATTGACTGATGCTAGTGTGTTTTCCTTGTTAAGCCCTATTTTGTCTTCCCGTTTGTGTTATTCTATTATTAGGGGACTAAGGCGAGGGGGAATATGACGAGGGAAATATGACGGGGGAATATGGCGAGGGGAATATATAATTCTTTGTTTTGCTATTGTTAGCAGCTATTGTCTTCAGCCCCGCCTCTCCCCTGTTACAATCAAAGCCGCACCCAGCTTTTCTGTGATATATTCCCCTGAAAAGAACATTGAAAGAAAACTGAGCTAGGTGAAAAATAAAATGTTATATTTTACCCTGAAGTCCGAGAAAACATCTGTCGCATTATGTTAACTGCCATAGTCAACACAAAAACGCAATTAATTAAAGGGGTTTTATGTCACAAGATTTTAGCATCGCTTTGAAACCAAATGACATGGATACCGCAAATGACCTATAAGATAAGAGGCGTTTATTAGAGAAAGGCGTTTATTAACTCAGTTTTACAACATTGAACTTCAACTGTAACAACGGAACTAGAACGTTAAAGAACAAACAAAGAGGAGTAACAGGAGTGTATTCTATTAGTTTTCAATGTCAACGCAAACATTCTTAGCTTAGTACGGAGATAAAGGACATCAAGGAGCGCTATCCTTACTTTGAACAGTGAAATAGAACAGGATGTGATTCGCAAACCTTTTTTTAATTAAGCAAGAACCCGATGAATAAAGTGACTCATTTCACTTGTAAGTGTACTCTTTTCATGCCTTTCCGGGAACGCATTTCGCTATGGGGTTAACTGGTAGTTTCGTTGAATTTTTAAGGGTGTTGGGGCGTTTATTAGACGCAGGGCGTTTATTAAACAGAGGCGTTAAAAAAATAAATTTTCAAGGGAGCGTTTATTAGGTCATTTACAGTATGTTTGTAAATTTACCCTTTGAAATACACGATTTTAAAGTTTGAGACGTTGAGGGTAAAAAAACTTGAAGTAACAAGCGTTCAAAGTTGTTCAGGCATTTAACGGAGGGGGCAAGGGTGCAAGGGGACAAGTCTAGTTTCTTTTCGGTCTATTTATTTATTTTGGCTTCAGGGCTTAAAAGCTGTTTGTCAGTGGTTCTCAGAGTTGTTTTATTTTCCTTTTGTTTTATATAGCCTTTTCGTCTATTTCTTTGTATTCTTGAAGGAGGTAAAGATATCCGGACCATGCTGTGTACTAGCTCTTTTCTTCGTGGAGTAAAGTGAAAGTCGTCGAAATGAATATCTTAAAAATATATTGCTTGTTAATAGGTGGTTTGCAACCATTTTCTGAGAATTTAAAAGACGAAAGCGCAGAGGCCATGCTGGTGAACGGAACAAAAGAAAGTACCGGTAATAGAAGCTAATGATAAATCTTTTGTTTCGTACCTCCAGCGTGAAGTCAGGTGAAAACGTCCTACTATGGGAAAAACCTACAAATTGGAAGTTTAGCTTCCAGAGTATACAGTTAACTCTCTCTAAGACGGACACCGTCGCGACCGGCCCAAACTGTCCGTCTTAGAGAGGTGTCCGGCTTATAGAGAGTCGAGGTAATGTGACACCAGTAATTCTGAGACAACAAAGCTGAACATATGCACAATTAATATACGTCTACAGTTTTAAGTCTGTTTAAAGTCGTTTACTTATAAGCAAAACCTACAAACTGGAACCAACATTAGAAAAGTAGACTCGTTTGTTCATATTCAGCACTTACATTTCCGTTTTGAAGTATTTTTCATTAAAAAAAAGCACTTCTCAAGTGTCCGTTCACGGTTTCAAAGCGTCCGTTGTCCGTCTTAGAGAGGTGTCCGTCTTATAGAGAGTTTAGTTACAGTAAACTGATGACTGACAAACGGTGGAGACCAACATCAGATGTCCGTCTTATAGAGGTGTCCGTTAAGAGAGAGTTGACTGTATATGAAAATAAAAATCCACCAAATACGAGTTTTAACGGCTATAAAACTTGCTGCTGAATGCGCTGAATTACTTGGTCTTTTCGGTGGACGCTACAAACGACTCTGACCCTGACGTGGTGTACAATGCCAATAACTGACGCCGACGCCATGTTCGACGGAATCTTTTATTTAATTCGCTGTGAAAAACATCTTTTGCCGGTTTTTACCAGCAAAGTTAATTTGATGGATTGTCTAGCGTTCGGCTGTAGTAAACATCTTTTGTTTGTCAGCATTCATGGAGACACTTTTTTCCTTGATTTATGGAGTAGGCTTGGCCAAACCATATGCCTTGGCCAAACTTCAATGGTACGAAATGAAAGGAGTTGAATTTCTATGCACCGTTAAAATGACTCAACTGACGCCGACGCCATGTTCGATGGAATCTTTTATACTCCATTGTTAATATGTGAAAAACCTAAAATTGGAAGCCGACTCTGACCCTGACGTGATGCACAATTCCAATAAATAGCTATTCGAACTTTTTAAAGTAACTTGTGCGTCAAAATATTTTCTATAAATAGATCTCAAATTCAATTTTAAGTTTGCTAACACAATATGGCTGAAGACATGGTTTCACTTTTTAATTATACGTTTATAACACCGACCTTAATCACTTGTAGTTTCTTACATAACTTTCATAAGGTGGACGTCGTACTTTCAGTTAAAACTTTGCGAAGTTGATCGGAATGTTTCTGTTTAAGTAGGGCTTTCCGATAAAGCGGAAAATCCGCGGAAGTGGAACACATTTCTCGTACTATTGAGCCGACGAAGCCACCACCAGCTTTTCTAATGTCAGGGTTATAATACCCGAAAAGAACAAAGAAAACCTATCCGACCGAAAAATAGCTTCGGATATTTCGTGATTGAGATCGCTAAACTTGCTCACGACTGTGTTTTCAGATACCTTTTAGAATTTTAATTTACATATTTTACAGACTGTGAAGCACCACTGAACTTAATGAAATAGCGCCATAAAAGAATATAAAACGCCGGCGTTCAACTCCTTTCATTTCTATACTATTCAGCATTGAAACGGTGTCTCTGTTCGTTAATTCCCTTTTTGTGACGAAAGCACCGTGTAATTGTTTTAAAAATCAATTCGTTTTCGACTTAAATAAAATGCCGGAGTGTTGTCCAAACTGCAGTCACATTTGTGAAAAGCGCCGGGTGAATGCAAGTTCTCCAGTCTTACATTCCTATCAACTTCGCAAAGTTTTAACTGAAGGTACGTCCACCTTATGAAAGTTATGCAAAACATGAAAGGACGGTGTTATATACCTATAGTGATAAAGTGCGGACGATGTCTTTAGCCATGATCATTGTGTTTACAAACTTAAAAATTGAATTTGAGATTTATTTACACAAAATAATTTGATGCACAAGTTACTTTAAAAAATTCGAATAACGAACTAGTTATTGGGGTAAACCACGTCAGAGTCAGAGTCGGTTGTAGTCCACCGAATAGACCAAGTAGTTCAGCGCCATTCAACAACAAGTATTATAGCCGTTAAAACTCGTGGATTCTAACTTTCATATACTCTAGAAACTAAATTTTCAATTTGTAGGAGTAACATATATTAACAATGGAGTATATTTTAAAGATATTCATTTCGACGACTTTCACTTTTCTCCACGAAAAAAGAACCGGTAACTGAGCATGGTAAATCTATTTACTATTTCATTGCATTCAGCAAAGTGGGGCTCTGTCCTCGAGCACCGGTTCACAAGGGATTTCACATTGTATTCCTTTTGTTTATAGGTTATTATGTCCGTGTAGTGTATTGTTTAGTTTTTTGTTTTTGTCCTTGTGTACCGGTACACCAGGACAGAACCCAAAGTAGCTTCTTGCTTTAGAGATGCAACGTTCTTGGCTGGCATAGAAGAGATCTTTCGCGTAACTCCCACTTTTATATACGAATGATCCACTATTGTGAAAACACCTACTAAATACATCATGTATGAAATGTGCAGGGAAATACATTTGTAGTGTTTATTTTGTCAGTCAACCGTGAAGTGGGGCGTTTTATACAATAATGAATTTTAAGAGTGCGGAAAATTGGCCTCATTTTCCGCTAAACAACGACGCCCAAGTATACGCTCCCACAGAGTCTTGTTTTAGAAACAATCTCCCTTTTGGTCAAAAAATTATTTACATATTTTCTTGCTGCACACAGCGCAGATATAAATTGTTTGCACTGCTGAGCGGTTGCAGGCCCCGTCCACACGTATACGTTTACGTTCGTAAACGCATATTTTTTTTATGCGTTTAGGCCTCCCGTCCACATGTAAACGATGAAAACGGTCACCCTGAACGGATATTTTCGAAAACGCTCCCCAAAGTGGATATTTTCGAAAACGCTCCCCAAAGTGGATATTTTCGAAAACGCCGTTTACCCGTTTATGTGTGGACAGCGTAAACGGATATTTTCGTAAACGCTGATGTCACATATTCGGACCCAGTCCACAAATAAAGAAAATAGAGCAGATATCCAATATGGCGGACGATCAAGTACTTATCTACGCATGCTCAATGCAGATTTCAAGCGTTTACGTATCGTTTTAGCGTTTACGTGTGGACAGGTGCAAACGAATCGTAAACGATGGCTGGCTTCGTGTGGACGGGAGCGTTTTAGATAAAAAATATATGCGTTTACGAACGTAAACGTATACATGTGGACGGGGTCGCAGTCTCGCAAACTTCTCAAAATGATTCTGTACAACTACGAACTACGTACCGGGATGAACTGGTGTCACTTCAACAATCTACATAACAGCCCAAAATTAGTTTTATTTAATATCTCACTGCAAATTCAGGTGAAAAAATAAATGGACTGTTCACACAGTTAAGATTTGTGATAATCAAGAAAACAGCCTACATTATAAACCATAACTGCATACCGTATTTATTCGAATAAGCGCCCACCCTGAATCCCAAAAAAAAAAAAAAGACTAATAAGCGCCCACCCTCAAGTAAGCATCCACTTCCACCCAAAAATGTTTCTACTAGCCCAGCGTAACTTCACTCTCTTCTGAGTGACTGAATGCAGACCTGACAGTCAGTGAACTGTATACTATTGATGCTTTGTCCATGTTCGCTTTTGCACTTTGTTTAGTTTGGTTGAGTAAAAAATAAACTTTTTTTTATTCTCTTTAAATGTTCTAACGTACCTGTGAATGATGTTTAAAAAAATCAGGTAACCGCCCACCCTCAAATAAGCCCCCACCTCGAATAAGCGCCCAGAGTTTTATTATTATTATTATTATTATTATTATTATTGACTGGATGATTCATGGTCACATGATCTCTAACAAATAAATTGTTTCCCGCTAATTGTCCTAAGCAGGCAACATTTATAAAAGTGGGCAACAATTTTGACGTCAGAGGGTAACATTGCACTGTTGCCCGTTAGCGCACGTAATCAGACCGTGACAAAAGGTGGCATGATTATGATGCGATTGATGTTTACCACGAATGCTCGGCGCGTTTTTCAAATTGTGTTGTGTTGCGTATTTTTGTGTTGTTATATAACAAATCACTTAATGACTGATCCCTAGGGAAACAGTGAATTTTGTTTCCCTCGGAACCAATCATTAAGTGTTTATTCACACAGTGCAGTTCAGTTCTCCTATTGTGACCTGGCCTGTTGCATTTAGAACACATTCTAACTGTTTTGGTACCAGTAGTCATGTCTGTTTCAACAACAGAGTTGTTTTGTTTCAAACTGTTTTGCTCTGTGCCTGCAAAGAAATAAATAACTTCAATTTGGTTTAGAACGTTGCTTTAAAACAAAAACAATGATATCCTTGAAAGCAAAAAAAGAAAGTGGAGGACTATTATAATAAAGGCAATGTTATGACATCCTTGCCCAAAGCTGACTATGGTTTAGGATCTCACACTGGTGAATGTTTTGGCAATGGAATGAGCCAGGGAAGAGATTGGGGTGAGAGCAGAAAAAAGTGTCTCCTCTACCCCAATCCCCTTCCAGACACAATTTTCTCATTGCTAATCTGATAATTTTCTCTGTCTTCCTGTAGGCAAACTTACATGGCATGTACTGTAATAACATTAATGAATATCATGCGAGTTTTAGCAATCCTATGGAGATCCCCATTCCATATTTGTAAAATTCAGACTAAGCATCTGAATCTTGAAAATTCTTTACGCTTTCAGAACAAGCATATGACTATAGCTACATGAAGCATTTAGAAACCATCGAGATAAGCGGTCACATGTACCTTCGTATACATAATTTAAATAGACAACAAATATTATTTTTACGTTTTTATAACCTTCGTCAACACCAGGAAACTATTTGCTGGTTTTTTTTTTAACACGAATCGAACATTCAAAATTTAAGCTTTAAAAAGTCCTCATTTACAGACTTTGCCCTACTTGAAATTTCGATTTTCTCGCCTAGTTGAGAGGAAATCAACGAGCTTGAAATCGACAGAAGGACGACATTCGATTCATAATAGGCAGTCTGTTTTCAACCAAACAGATTTATGTAATCAGTGGCCCTGTATTCTCTAGTTAAGCTCATGACAAGAAATAAACAGTATCATAGACCACACTAAAAGGTCCTGTTAAAAACAATGGATCTCAATGGCATGTGTTTGAAAAGTATCAAAAGAAAGTGTGGGTTAAAGGTTACACGAAGTGCATAAACCTGATATATATAAACACATGTAAACATCATGAAACATGGATGAAAACTTACTTGTCTTTTTCTACGCTCACTGAGCTTTTCTGGAGACAGAGGAGCAACCGCATCCCTTGTTAGTACTCCCGGGGTGGTACTCCCGACAATTTAGGATAGGTGTGTGCCGCCAAGGTTCTCAAATCCTGACCCTATTTAAGGGTAGAAAATTGTCGAGATTTGATACCTTTTTTAAGGCAATACAAGCTATAAACGTCCTGTTAAACTTTGAAACGTGTATTCAGGCGTGTAGTACAGTAACAGACCATATCTTTTTCGTTTTGCGCGTTGGGATGGATACTGTAATTTAGTGGCCCTATCTAAGGAATATCTAAGGATCACAATACCAAAAATTCCATAAAGGATACCCTATTTAAGGACTGAACACCTCAAAAACCCTACCCTATCGGGCGGCCTGACATACCTATCTACCGTATATAAGGGAGTACTACTCTTCCCCCCCCCCCCCCCTCCCCCGTGTTGGCACTGCCGTACTTCTTTTGAGGTAACTTCCGGGATGTTCGACTTTATACTGCCGAGAACATACAAGTTGCGCTCGTAGCAGGATTCCTTGAAATGCGCTGAACAGAGCCGCCATACTGGATTGATCTGATCGATCAACCAACATTACGTCACATCACGTGACATTTTGATATTTTGGCCGTGCGATTTGAAGACCATTTTTTAGGTCGAAATAGCGTAACTTTGAACGCTTGTAACATCGCCAATTTTTACCCTGAACGTCTCAAACTTTGGAATCGTGTATTCAAGGGGTAAATTTTATAACTACGAAAAAGAATTTTCCATTCATACCGTATTTATTCGATTAAGCGCCCTGAGCGCTTATTAAATTTTTGGACCTTGAGAGTGGGCGCTTATTCGAGGTGGGCGCTTAATCGAGGCTGTGCGCTTATTAAATTTTCACCATTTTCAGCAAGTAGTAAGTTTATTTTGCAACAAAACAATAAATAATAACAAAACCAAAGCAGAATTGCAACTGTTCATTGAAAGTTTCTTTAAAATACTTCGGAAAACTCGGTCTTCGGCGAAGTCTCTTAGTAGTATTTAGTCAATTTCAATCTCATTGTCACTAAGGTCAATTAGCGAACTTTCTGATGCTGCCTCCTAGAGGGATGTGGTGGGCGCTTATTCGAGGCTGGGCGCTTATTAACTTTTCCTGCCTACAGGGTGGGCGCTTATTCGAGGTTGGGCGATTAATCGAATAAATTTTCTAGCAGCGGATGGCCAGGACGGAAATTGATTGCAACATGAAAAATAGCCTAAGTTTTTCCCGTGTCTTTGAAACAATAATCCTTGTCAAACAGCCCCTTTAATACCATATCCGATACTCCTGATACCACATAAAGCAGAAGGTTGCTCATGAAATAATGTATTTTTAAACCGCAACATCACCTTTTGGAAAATCATAACCCGTTCTTAATATGTAAGTTATTTTTTTTAATGTTAACGTCAGTTGTATTGTGATTTCATACTTCCGCGACATTTATTATTTTATTGCCACCTTCGAGTAACAATTTTCAACAAACATAAAAACTTTTATTCATCTAGACAAGAAATTAAAGTGTGTTTCTATTCAACAGCGTTGATTCGAATATTTGTTTGAACGACATTCTGCGTACGTTAATTCAGACTGTATGCTTGAGTTGACTGTAATTTTTCTAAAAGCAAATAAAAACTATTAAAAAAATTGGCCACCGTAAAGAGCCAGTGAAATCAATGATTTGCAGGGCTAGCGCTCGAAACGTCAGCTTTCTGTCAGTTTATTCAACAAGGCCAAAAGAAATACACTTTTTTACTACTAAAGAGGAACGTTGTATTTATAATCACATAACATGTAATTCTAAAAACCTGATCTATATGATCCAATGTAAAAATTGTTTTAAACGTAATAAACCGTGTCAATACATCTGAGAAACAAAACGCAAACTAAATGAACGCTTTGGTGAACATCGCCGCTCTGTAGAGAATCCACATCACCTCAGCTGCCCTACTCCTGTATCAGAACACTTTAATCTACCGGGACACTCTACTAAGGATATGCAACTTATCATGGACCACTGGAATGAATACGTAATAGCAGAGACTCTGTACGAAAAGCGCGTGAAGCATTTCTCATAGACAAAGCAAAGACTTTAGAACCACTTGCAATTGGAATCAACAGACGCGACGAACTTCATTAACTTTCTCATCACTAGTCAGTTAAGTTTATCAACCGTCAAACCCTTCACCAATCATATTCATTGTTTTTGTTATTCTTTATTTTTTCAAAACCACTTGTATAACGGTTAGTAAAGTTGTAATCATTTATAGTGCTAGCCCCTGAAGAAGCTTTGTTTTGCAAAGCGAAATATTGGGCACTATTATATTCCGCTTTTATTTTATTTTATTTTATTTGCTTCTGCTTCTGTTTTTCCGCCGTAAGGATCAGTTTGCCGTTTCTTTTGTTTCACTTTGAAAATCTTCTACAGTGGCCAGTTTACCTTATTAACCCTTTCACTCGCAGAGTCCGCAATTATGAGACATGTAGTGTAGTTCTAACTTTTGAGTCTGTGGATGAAATCCTATGGTGTGACCATTCAAATGAAACCTCTTTGGCAGTACTTTTGCATGGTACCATTTGTTCTAACTTTTGAGTCTGTGGATGAAATCCTATGGTGTGACCATTCAAATGAAACCTCTTCAGCAGTACTTTTGCATGGTACCATTTGTTCTAACTTTTGAGTCTGTTGATGAAATCCTATGGTGTGACCATTCAAATGAAACCTAGCAAAGCTAATGAACTTGTGGCCCTCTCTAAGTATAAATACAATATGACAATAGAAGCTAATAAAATATATGGATACATACAATAGCTAGTGAAAGCTCATTACGGACGATAAATTTAGCCAAAAATCAACGGCTTACGTCATCGCTTAACCCTTTCACTCACAGAGTAAATTATGGAGACATGCATTGTAGTTCTAACTTTTGAGTCTGTGGACGAAATCCTATGATGTGACCATTCAAATGAAACCTCTTCAGCAGTAGTTTTGCATGGTACCATTTGTTTTTCAGTTTACAAAATGAAATTTGGAATTTATTTTTGAATTTTGACTATGGGCAGTCTTGGGAGTCAAAGGTTTAACTCAGTTGCTTATAAACCAAATTTTTATGTTTCACTCCCCCACCGACGCAGCACCACATTTTGATACTGACTGACGACGTCCTTAGGGCTCGTCACGCACTCTTACCACCCCCACGAACGTCTGCTGAAACGAGCGGTTAAAAAAAATAGACCAATCACAGCGCACTTCCAAAGCAAGGAAGTATGCACTTTGGACCTTGGAATATTTCGCGCGAGACATAGCGGATGCTAGCGTGGCCTTTCAACCAGTGTGTAAGACGTTTAAAATCGTCGATTTAAATCCTTATCAGCAAGAGGCTATAGCGTACTTCTTGGAGAAAAAGATGGATGTCTTCGTAAATCTACCGACTGGGTTCCGGAAATCACTAATTTATCAAGCTTTGCCGTTGGTTTGCCCTAAGGATGTCTGCGTACTATTAACCCCTCTATATATTTGCGGTATTTAAGGTAATCTACTTTTATCACAAAAGCTCATTAAGGACGCTAAATTTAGCCAAAAAATCGACGGCTTACGCCATGGCTTATCTCTTTCATTCACAGAGTAAATTATGGAGACATGTAGTGTAGTTCTAACTTTGAGTCTGTCGAAGAAATCCATGGCGTAACCATTCAAATGAAACCTCTCCAGTAGTACTTTTGCATGGTGCCATTTGTTTTTCAGTGGTTTACAAAATGAAACTTGGGATTGCATATCAATTTTTATGAATTTTTTTGGGAGTCAAAGGGTTCAAACTAGTCAGTATCAAGCCATTTCACATCTCTGACCAAAAAAATCATGGTTCACAAAAATGCGTTTTACCAACTGAAATGCGGTGAAGGATTAACAAAAGAATAACGAACCCACCGGCAATACGCACACGGATTCATTATTCATTCTGGTCAGTTAATCGAGGGACTGGTTATGAAACCTAACAAAGGAGCTACAATTTATGTTGAACCGTACTTGACCCTGCACATCTTTTGGTTTTTGATCTCACGCTATGAGCACCATCAAAAGATCAACATGTATTGTGTTGTGCACAGTCAAGGCCGAAAAACGATAACAAAAACATCGAACAAAGACATTTCTCAGGTTTCATAACCATTGCACTTTATTAACTATGTTCTGTGTGTCCAAGTTCCTTTAGGGATGGACCATTTTATTTTTGAGGGGGGGGTTGGGCAATTTTTGCTTGGTAAGAATTTTTTTTTTCGCCTTTGAACTGTGCAAGAATTTTTTTTAGTACCTAAAGGTTGTGCACGAATTTTTTTTTTTCCAATTTTTTTTTAGTCTTCATATTTAGTATCACCAAAAATGAGCATTCCATAGGGTATGTCTATACAAGATGGTACATCAGTGCCGTAGCCAGAGTAAACGGCCTACTGAGGCAGCCGACCGCCGAAGGCGGGAGTTGCTAGGGGGGTTCGGGGGCATGCCCCCCCGAGAAGTTTTGAAATTTAGTCTCTCGGAAATGCGATTTGCAGCGTTTTCTGGGCCTTTCGGTAACTTTTTTTCGAGTAAATTTAAGCACATGAAAGCGAGGAACTTCCGGTGTACCGACAGGTTTTGGTACTGACATGCCTGCAGTATTAATACGGCGAAAATTGTGCTTATAAATATATATATATATATATATATATATATATATATATATATATATATATATATATATATATATATATATATATTAGAAGACAGTCTGATCAACTGATTCGACTTGGCATTTTATTAAAATGCCAAGTCGAATCAGTTGATCAGACTGTCTTCTAATATTTATGCTCTAGTTTTCCTATTGAGCACTCTGACAGCAGTTCTGCAAATCAACTAATATATATATATATATATATATATATATATATATATATATATATATTAACTGTTATATTTTGGCCACGAAATCTTTTCTGGCAGTCTCTGATGATCGATTATGTAAAATAAAAAGGATCGGCGAAATTCGTCAAAATTTTACCGAGGCGAGTGCCTCGGTTGGCCTCATACTAGCTACGGCGCTGTACATGTACCTCAAGCAGTGCTTTCTCTTCAGGCCGATACTGTCAAGCTGCATTTAGTCTATTCAGTGTTACATGTTGGGTTACAAAAATAAATATAAAGGAATTCTGTTCAGCTGAATTACAAATGTTGTAAAAATGCCTGGATCTTTTTATCCGATGCCAGGAAATTAGGAAAATTGAATATCTTATCTAAAAGACAAATGTTGTCTTAAGAAAACACCTAGCAAATTTTAATACTTCCCACCCTCTTACAGTAACAAAGCCTTGACATAAATGCAGCTTGACAGCATAAAGCCATGTGGAGTAGCTGTGCCCCCCAGTCTCAATCCACTTCCTGGCTGTTGCCTCTCCCATAGACCATCATAGTGAAACCAGTTGCCTCCCCTCTTTACAGCACCTCTATAGTGATTTATGTTTTACTACAAGAAATGGATGGAAATGTATTTTTGATATTTATGATATGAAACACAAAGAGGTGAATTATTTTACAAACAGTTTAACAGCATTTTTGGTCTGTTAAGAAGCTTCCGTAGAAGCAGAAGAAGGGGCAGAAACATAGACACTATAAGACATTACAGTTATTGTTATTTAATAAATATATATGAGATATGTTGAAGATAGCTAAAAGTTATTTTATAATACAAGTTATATTTAAATATAAATGATATTTTAAGACATGATTTTTATATTATACCAGATTCAGTGAAATGGTTCAAATTTATGTTTTACTACAAGAGATGGATGGAAATGTTGTATTTTTGATATTTATGGTATGAAACACAAAGAGGTGAATTATTTTACAAACATTTTAACAGCATTTTTGGTCTGCTGAAATAAAATTGACAAAAATTACAGATTACTTTTTTATAATCTCTAACAGGATCCTACCAGTAGAAAGGCTTGCTCGAATTTTTTTTTCCCCTGGCCCACTGTGCATGATTTTTTTTTTCTTGACTTTTGCTGTGCAGGAATTTTTTTTTGGTAATTGCCCAACCCCCCCCTCAAAAATAAAATGGTCCATCCCTTATTTCGCGCGGTGGACTTCCTGCGGAAGGAGATGAGAAGATAAGACAACGCGTCGTGACACACGCTTATAAACATGTCTATAAATATCTAGCCCAGCTGCATGCCAACAATTTTTAAAATAACATCAGATTGTCGGGTTCATTGTTCTTTTGCTAATCCTTAGCCACGTCTCACTTTAATAAAATTTGCTTTTGTGATGTGTTTGTTTACGTTAAAAGAAATTGACATAACAATAGAGTGGTCGTTCAAAAACTGCGCCAAACGTGACTTCCGACAACTTCTTTCCCTGCGAAAATGAAAGAAGCCAAGTCACGGACATAATACCAGCGTCCATGATCATTTAGCTCCTCTTCATATGAGCCCGGTTACCGAGATCTCGCCCCCTCCCCCGGGCCGGGATCTCGCCTCACTCCTATTTACTCGTGGCGCAACTGACGAGTTATAAAATCGGTTGTTTTTCTTCATCGTACCTTATTCTCCTTTATTTTCGCGGGTCCTTAAATTCGCGATTTTCGAAGTTAAAAACTTCGCGAACTTAAAGACCCGCGAAAAATAACGACCGCGAACTTTGATGTCGCGAAATTTAAAGGACATAGAAAAATCGTGTAACCCTGTTTTCAAGGGTCCTAAACAATTTTTAACACATGGTGTAACTTTAGAAGTTAATCAGTGTCAAGATTCGCCCTCAAGGTCTTCTTCGGCATCCGAGTCATCATCTTCGCACAGTTCCTCCAATACATCCTTTGTACAGTCGTCAAATTGACCATCCTGTCCTGGTTCCTTGTAGTGTGTTGTTACGAGTGTCTTGATTAACGTAATTTTTGTAAAATTGAAATAAAAATAAAGACAATTTCGCGAAATTTAATTCCCTGCAAACACAGTTTTTGTCCCCCGATCGCGAAATTAAAGACTCGCGAAATGTGCCTAGAAAATTTTCGCGAAATTAAAGACTCGCGAAATGTGCCTAGAAAATTTTCGCGAAATTAAAGTCCCGCGAAAATAAAGGAGAATAAGGTAGTCACAAATCGCAATTTTTTTTTTAAGTTTCCCGTATCCCGCGGGACGACGCCCACTAGTTCTCCGAAGCAGAAGGAAGAATTACAGCGTACAAGACAATGCAAGGCGTTCATGGACGGGTTCGATTTCGGGTTCATATAAACAGGCCCTAAATGAACATAGACGCTGGTATTATGTATATACGTGACTTGGCTTCTTTTTCATTTTCTCAGAGGAAGAGGTCACGTTTGGCGCCTTTTTTTGGGTGACCGCTCTATTGTTATGTCAATTTTTTTACGTAAACAAACACGAGAGCTAATTTTAAGTGAGATGCATACATAACAAAAGAACAATAAAACCGACATTTACGCACGCGGATTTCTTATTCGTTCAGGTGTGTCATGCAGTGAAAAACAGGACGAACACGGATGAGACCAAACCTATAAATAACGTACTGTTGCGCCAACATGTTAATAACATAAGATACTGGCTCTAATAGTAAGAAGAGATAGTATCTTAAGGTAAGTGTTGCTTCCATCTTTTTGTTTATTCATTGAAATTGCGACATGTGAATATTACAACGGTTCGCTTAATACAACGGTATAAAGCGACCTGTGTGTATGACCGTTTACAGGACAAGTGTTTTGAAGGCGATAACGCCGAATATAGAAATAATAGAATGTTTTTCATGATCCACACTGCAAGTTGCGCATACCTCGAAACAGAATTGTAGGCTCTTTCGTGTCAAGTTTCTGGTCAAGTTTTTATACTTCACTCAGAAAGAAAACGAGGATATTATCAGGCCACAGGAGGCCAAGTTTACAGAGGAGACAATCATTTACATTTGTCTTTATAATTTTACGAAGTTGTAAAATATGCAGGATAAGAGATCGAGTATCGAGAGAGTATTACTGATTTACAGCAGTTTCGTACTCTTGGGCAATTAGCAGCACTCGTAAGAAAATAGTCATAGCAATTAAGACTAAAAAGGCTTTGAAACTGAAGATATTATGCATCATGCTTTGCGTGATATTTCGCAGTACCAATATTGGTTACATGCCATGGTTTGGGTTGGTTTTCCGTGGCGGATGTTGAGATAATTGATTTACGGTTTTCTTGAAAATTAAATTCACAGAAAGCCCTTGCTTCTCTTATGACTAATTCCTATTCACAACTGCAACCAGTTCCAATTCACAACTTGACCCGGAAAAAGGGACTTAAAACTGAACCAAAGCAGGTACTGAGTACTCTTTCAGTTTATTTATCCAAGGTAAAAAAAACTATCAGTTTTCCAGAAATATATGATTAAAATACCAAAGAGAATATTCGTTAAAGTTAAAACTAAATACAGTAACTTATAATACTATCAATAAAACCTTCCCAATGCCAGATCAGTGTTTACTACAGGCAATTATTCCAGTTAAAGATTAAAAGATAAAGCCAGCTGGTTCTGCATATATATATAGTCATTCACGCCTTTAGCCTTGAGATCTACCGACTAGTCTGGGCATAGTTTGTTCTCTTTCAGTTGCGGACTTAAAAGACATTGCACGCCGCTGTTAAATTTAGGCTGCGCATCAGCAAACTCTCTTGGGGTTAGGGGGGGAGGTTACACTTAGCTAATATTTATTCCGGGGGGGTAGTCTCAACATTTTTTGGTGGTCGTGAATGGTCCGCTTCAAAACCTCAACCAATTTTTAGACCAAAAAATGCGATTTCCCCTTCCCTTATTCAGAACTAACCATTTCAATTTTCCCGCTGAACAAAAACCTATTTTCAGACTACAGCTTATTTTTGGACATCTGCTTGAGTCCGGCCGGTATATTTCTTCCCATATTTACTGTAAATCGAACCTGTTTACAGGGCACCGGTGGACCCCTCTATTAGCGGACGGCGGACATCAAAATTAGGCCATTTTGTTACACGAAACCTGTAAGCGGATATTTCAAGTATTTTTAGAATGTATTTTTATTAGGTTGTGGGATTTCTGCGATTCTAAAAGCGCGTTTTCCGGTAAAAAGTAAATCAACGCGTTATAGACAGTTGCGAATTAGGTTTATGAATTAAAATGCCACGAAATCAGTACGTGTGGGCATAGCATAATAAAGGTGGAGATGTAAGAGAGGCAGTAATTAACTATTTTTGTGCAATGTACCAGGAATGTAGTAAACGGACACAGCCCCACTCCCAAAGGAAGGCCTGATATTTAGGTTAACACAAGCTCGGCTTGAGACAAATTCGAATTTCGCATTTAAATACCTCTATAGAGACAATTTAAAATTTCGCAAATAAGTTTCACTGTATATATATATATATATATATATATATATATATATATATATACATAGCGAAAACTTCGCCGTTAATTAACTGCGAAATATTGCCTCTGTATATATACAGAGCAGTCCCGAGTGTGTCCGAGTGGGTCCCGAGTGTGTCCGCGTAATGCAGGTTTGACTGCATGTATCAAACAAAACATTTCCATTGTCAGACCAAGGCAGTCAAATTCTATATCTATTATAAGACCCCAACGGCTCGAAACCATGGGAGTACGTCGCCCCCCCCCCCCCCCCCCCGTGTTATTTTTTTTTTGGCATGTGCACGTGCTTGAATGAGACGTCAGCAGACGGGCTGGGTCATATCATAACGTAAACACACGGATTGCAACACAGTGGTGTTCAATTACACGTTTGGCTGATCATGTGAAGTTCAAAAAGAATTACTAATGAAGCGCTTTGTATTTTTTGTCCTCCTAGCGTTTCAATGGATCCCCGAGATTGTGCTGTAATTGATCGACATTACCCAAGGTTGCAGCAGTGCCTTGAACCCTCTAAACTCTTACGCTACCTTGAAGCAGTCGGTGTGCTAGACGAAGACGATGTGGAAACGATTCGCGAGAAGAAACGTGAACGATCGAGGGAAGTCCAAGTAGCGACCTTTGTTGATATTATAAAGAGAAGAGAATATGGCTTCATGTATTTACTACAAGCTTTGTTGAAATCTAAAGTGCAGGATTTCTTGGCACGAGAACTGCTTGAAGATGATGTCTACAATGAAGAAGGTTTGAGAACATTTGAAAATTTGTTTTGATAGTGCCAAAAGATCGAAATTCAAGAACAATCCCAAATTTTATTATGTAAAATATCGAAAAACAAATGATACCATGTAAATGTACTGCCAAAGAGGCAAAGAGGTTTCATTTGAACGGACACACGATAGGATTTTTTTTCATAGACTTAAACTTCCTGTCTCTATAATAATGACTTATAATGACTTAATAATGACCACTTCCTATCGTGGCTTGCCTAACCTTTCTTTCTAATTGTACGTGTTTATCAAGACGATCGACTGCAACTTAACTCCATTCTCCATAAACGTGCTCACTACTGGATAAAAATATGGCTTTGACAACTGGCAACTTCCCGTTTATGATTTATCTTTTATTGCCCCAAATCAAAATTTTTCAGAGCTGAGGTGTTTCAAGATTTGTAGTAATTTTAAGAAAATGGTTCATTCATTAAAAGAAATCTGGTTGTGTGTTACGCGTGATAGTATGAATCCCGTTTGGATCTCACTATACCGGATCCCAAATGACAAACCGCGTATAACATTGTCGAGTGGCACGTCACAGACAATACTGAAGTTGTCAAAATGACAGGTGATTAGAAGTTCGAAAACATCGATGAAAAGAACTTTTGCCGTAAGAAACCAGAACTGAGTCGAGTACAGCGGAATCCCGATTTTATGAACCTCCAAGGGGAACGGCAGTTGGTTCGAAAAATCGGGATTCCACTGTAGAATCACGAGCCTCTAAATTGAGAAGATAAACGGTTTAATGTCTCAGCACTTAACAAATACAGAGCTTATATATATTTAGTATATTGGCGAAGCAATATACAGTAATATCTCGCTATCTTTGAAACATATACATTTTCCCGTGCTAAGTAGCCTCTTCCAGGCGTTCAGTTAGTGGGGCGCGAAAGAAAAATCGGGCGCAGGAGAAAAAAAAAACGAGGGGAGGCTCGGTTTTTTTCTCCTGCGCCCGATTTTTCTTTCGCGCCCCACTTACTGAACGCCTGGAAGAGGCTACGTGCTAAGTAGCTTTGTAACACTGAAGCCCTCGATAAACTTGAACTTTCCGTGACCATAACAGCTTTTTTTCTCGCTCCTGACGGTTCGAGTGTATTAAGACCCTACTGATTAAGTTTCATCTGCACTAATCCTCGAATGACATTACAAACCCATACGATGCGTGAACAAGTGTAAGATCAATATAAAATAGCAACAATGCTTGTTAATTATGTTAAAAATGAAAGAACTCACTCACTTGAGTTTAGTAATTTTATTGACTTGATCATCATCATCATCATCATCATCCATAATCGACCTCTTCCGGAGTCGTTTGTGGAGACATGAAGCGTAGTTCTAACTTTTGAGGCTGTCGACAGAATTCTATGGTGTGACTATTCAAATGAAACCTCTTCGGCAATACTTTTACATGGTAACATTTGTTTTTCAATATTTAGAAAAATGAAATTTTGGATTTTTCTTGAAATTTGATTTTTGGAACTCTTGAGAGTTAAAGAGTTAAATTTTAGAAACAAGCAAAGCATTCCGCAGTTTAAAACATATTAGACGAGCCAAGGGGTCGGTTATTATGTTAACTGTTCAAGTGGCTTATATTTTTTATCCACAATATCATCATATTATCCCTGAGGTATTATACATGTAAAGACCGTCAACGCCACAAAGCTTGAAGAATCCGCACTTATCAATCCTTCATACCACGAACGTTTGCTTAGCAACTCTTTCTACACCAAATTGAAGAAAAGTTGACCCGTGAAAAGCATAAACCATGAACGATGAGACCGAATGGGATTATGGGTAGGCAACATTGGCAAGCTGAGTAATATTCAATTTCTCGATAATCAAGATGTTTTCTTTGCTTGAGACATTTTAGAGCATGATTCCTGCATCTTGTGTTGATATAAGGTGTATTCTGTTAGAGACGAAGGTTAATTTTCCTAATTTCCCAGTAAACCTTTGGGTCGCATCGTTCATGGTTTATGTTTTTCACACGACAACGTTTCTTCAATTTGGTGTATACCATGGCTGCAAAGTTTGCGTCTGTGAATGAAATTCTTAAGTTTGGCCATGTAATACTGGAAGCTACTGAGCTGTACTTACAGTTCTTTTGGTGCTGTGATCGCGTCGACGTAATTTTTAGCTGTAATCATTTTTAATGACCATGTAAACATGAAACCCTTGGATATTACTTTCCAGTGTTTCTGGCCCTTTTCTACGTTTTGGCAACAAAATGGTTGAAGCCAGGGTAAAAATCCCTTTTAAATAATATACATTTGTTTTCCTCATCTTAATCCTTTCACCCCCAGAGTCAATTATGGAGACATATAGCGTAGTTATAACTTTTTTGTCTGTTGATGAAATCCTATGGTGTGACCATTCAAATGAAACCTCTTCAGCAGTTCTTTTGCATGGTACCATTTGTTTTTCACTATTTTACAAAATGAAATTTGGGATTTGTCTTGAATTTTGATGTTTGACACTCTTGGGAGTTAAAGGGTTAAATATTTTTAAAGTCAAGACGTTTCCCAGATTTTACCTGCTTCAAAACACTTTCTCTTGGAGCTATAAATTAGCCACTCCTGGGGTCCGCATCATCAGTAAAATGATCTGGCTACAGGCATGTGTGTGTTGAGCGGGGAAGAAGTCAGGGATTGAGCTGGTAAATTGTGCAGAAAGCTATAAATACTTCTTTCATGTTGTTCCAAGGGTGCCCAAATCAGAATTCAAGAAAATCAATCAATAAAAAATACCGGTGAAAAGAACTGCTGAAGAGCATTTAATTAAATGGTCACGGCACCAAAGGATGGATTTCGTCCACAGACTGAAAAGTTAGAATAATATCACAGCATCCATGGTTTGACTCTGAGAGTGAGAGGATTAAATATTATTTAGCAATAATGTTCATTCACATATGACAGCTTATAATGACAGAGGTTTGAACAGGCAGTGTAAAGGTCCAGAGAAAACTACAGTCGCAAGTTTCAATCACAGAGAAATTATTCGTGTACCGTAAACGCTCTATTAAGGGGGTGGGGGGGGGGGGGGCTTATTTACTTACAGTCCTTCTAGAGTCTAGATAGGAAGCTTAATTGAGAAGGGGGCCCTTTTTAAAACTCCCCAGGAATTAAAGACGACACAAATTTTCTGAAATTGTCCTATATGAAAACAGAAGTTGGAAATGTTGAGATCAAGAATATAACGCGATTCTAACCCGACCTAAGTGGCTGTGTCTTCCGTGGTTTTGTGGGGGGAGGGAGTGGGGGTGGGACTAAATAAAGAGGGGGGCTTATTAAAAACTTGAAGCTCAAAGAGGGGTTTATTAGAGAGGGGAATTAAAGGGAACCTCCTTTGTTATAACAAATTGACGTTAAATTGTTGGAAATAAAGTCTAAATTAAGTTTTTTTAAAAAGTAGGTGCAAATATAATTTTAGTGTACAAAAAATGGATATGAATATCGCCTATTTTCGCTTTCAAATTTGCCGCGCGCTGCCATTTTGAATATTTATGACGTGTTACGGTTGTCTTATTGTTGCACACAAAACAATAGCAATAATAACAATAGCGGCAACCGTAACACGTCACAAATATTCAAAATGGCGGCGCGCGGGAAATTTGAAAGCGAAAACAGGCGATATTTATATCCATTTTATTTGTACACTAAAATTATATTTGCACCTGCTTTTAAAAATTTTAAATTTCGACTTTATTTTCAACAATTTAACGTCAATTTGTTCTGACAATGGAGGTTCCCTTTAATAGAGAGAAGGGCTTAATAGAGTGTTTATGGTATGTTATTGTTTGCAGAAATCAGTGCCATCTTATCTGAGTTGGAAAATGACCTTGATGAGACACAGTCTTTAAAGCTAAGGCTGATTGAAGAAGAGAAACGCCACAGAAACACCATGAAAGAACTGGATGAGATCAAACGAAACTCCATCGTCTTTAGTGATTCCAGCAGTTCAGGCCTTTACCCTGATTATGACTCAAATCCAAGTGATGGCGATGACGGCGAGTGCGCCATCTTCTCTCCTCGAGAAGTGCTGGATAACGGAGCGAGCGGTGATGAAGACAATTCGTTGGTGAATGATGACCAACCTCAAGGCGAACTTCAAACTGCTGAGCCGCTTTTGGCAAAGAATGAGGACTTGGAATGGGAAGACGAAGACGGCTGGCGAAAGTTTGGAAGTGTTGATACCCTAGATACTTTATCTGGCAAAAAGGTTAAAAATGGTTTGGTTGATTCACTGTGGAAGAGCGCTTCCCTCGGAAGGCTGAACGAACGACGGCAAGGTTCTGGATTGGCGAAAAGAAGCAATGAAAAAGCTCTAAAACAAAGAAAGAATTCGTCTGGTTCTCACAACCGAGAAAAGAAGGACGAGAAACAGTTGGAATCGCTGGAAGACAAGGTGGCGATTTTAGAGAAGCAGCTTCAAGATGAGAAACGAAGACGCGAGAACTCCGAGCACGAAGTTGCCCAGCTGCAGCTTGAGAAAGAAGACCTGTACTTGGAGCTGGAGGACACGCGAGACCAACTTAGAGAAAGTCAATTGAATCTGTTTTACGAAGGAGATGATTATGAAGAGGAGCTGTGCTTTGAACAAGGCGGCGATGACAACGAGTCTACGGGATTATGTGGAGCGCCCGATCAACTTGCGCGACCATTGGGAAGAAAGAGTCAATTTCCGTCGACTGACAGTGAAATAACTGCTGCTAGGTGTGGCTCACCTGGCTTTTCAAATAAGCTCCAGTCCCAAACCGAGCACTTGAGAAGAACACGGCTGACCGCGAGCTGGAGAAGCCTGAATGCTCAGTTTTACGAGCTCGACGAATATGACGACGAAATAACAGTTGAGTTGGACCCCAGTAATATCCTGGACACACTGCGCAGACTCAAAACCCATACTAACGCTTTGTATAATGATGTCTTGAACGAGAGAGATGAACTTCGGTACCTGAAGAAAAGGGCTTCCAGGTTGGAATCTAGCTAACTAGTGTTTGTGCTTGGACGAAACAGATGATGTCTTGAACGAGATGAACTTCGGTATCTAAAAAGAAGGGCTTCCAGGTTGGAATCTAGCTAACTAGTGTTTGTGCTTGGACGAAACAGATGATGTCTTGAACGAGATGAACTTCGGTATCTAAAAAAAAGGCTTCCAGACTAGAATCTTGCTAACATATATTTGTGCAAAGGTGATTAGAATCATTCCAATGCCGAAAATTGGGCGTTACTAACATTGGCATAATATGCGACTGAATATGCAAGTTACTTCTTCTGTATGAATAATTTAGTACTACATAACGAAATTTAAGCAAGTAGTTAGTTGTTTACTGTTTCGTTATGTATATAATCACTAACATACATAACGAAATTTAATCAAGTAGTTAGTTGCTTATCGTTTTGTTATGTATGAAATGCAAAACGCAATATAAGCGACTAGTTACTCGCTCACTGTTTTGTTATATATGTCACGCACACAACGAAATATAAACGATTAACAGTTGCTTATTGTTTTGTTATGTATGAAATATAGTGATTTTACTTCATCTGTGAAACACTATCTAACAATTAGTGTGTGATAGTCAAAATTAAACAAAAGAAAACAAACGAATTATGGTCTAAAAGTGCGTACTATTCTACTAACTATTTCACAGATGAAGCAAAATCACTCTACACCAAAGGCAATATAAGCGACTGGTTACTCTCTTATTGTTTTGTTACGTCTTGTAGCTCGCTTCACAAAACTTTCACTAACTATTTTTGAAAAGCAGGTTGAGCTGAGAGCTTCTGTTGTAATTTCTAACGACCGTTCATTGTCCTTTATTATATAGAAATAAGCTTTGCAAGTTAGTGATGCCATGAAATGAACATGTACTGTGACCTTTCTTTATCAGTTATTTCGTATTTATATAAAATTTGCTGACAAGATCCACCAGGATCCGACACCTTTGTATTGTCCGTTGGCCCGTTAAAATCCCTAAACAGCATGTGCTATTATATCAGTGTTAGCAGAACATAAAAAACGAAATAAGGGGAAAACAATCCTAAAAATGCGACTCAATGTGTTGTTAGATAGCCATATAAGGGTAAGTTTTCTATATTATTTAAAATCAAAAGAAATCGAGACAAATATACCTAGAGGGAAAAACTTGAACAAATAAAATGAAATATTCAGCCATAAGGTTACATTTTATTTAGTGGCCAAGCAGTTTATTACATTACATTACCGTCCGTTTTATCATCAAGTTTGATTATTTAAATAACAATGATGGTGAAAATTCAATATATAATAGCTTTGTCATATTACGCCAGCTCTGATTGGATAACTTGTCTTTCTCGTGCTTCAGATCAGTGATCGATAATTGATCGAAACATGATTTTTTTTTTAAATTAAAATGTTTTGTCATATTTATTAAAATTTTAACCTGCGATCATGCGTTGTTTTCCTTCTTGCAGAGGACAGGGAATGAAAAAAATAAACCACATCCTTTCCGCATTTTGCCGTGGGAAGGAGGGGGGGGGGGGTTTGCGGGCGGGCGGGGGGGGGGTGGTGCTCAAAGTTCCCGACATTTACCATCTTTCTTTATTTATCACCTTACATGACGCTTTCGACATTGCTGATCATAGTAGTACATGTCATGCATGAACCTAGTATATGGCCTAACTCACCACGAGTCTCTCGTATAGCTCAGGGTTGGAGACCGGTGTGCGGAGAGTCATAGGTTTGGTTCCATAGGTTCTTTCTTATAGTTATATTATATGAGCGTTTTGCTGGGACAAACGTTTCTGTCCCCTTCAAGGAGGTGTCGCCTTAATGGAGTGCGCTAAAGCAGAGGTTCCACTGTAATGAGTAAAATGACCCTAATGGTAATTTTTTACTTTTGGCTGCTTGCCTGGAGTAGCCAATCGATGACAATCGATGATCGGTTTTTTAATTGATCAATCGAAATTAAACCGATCAATATAAGTAGCTAATTGATATCGATTAGTATCGGCCAATCGATAGTCAAACGAAACATACATTATTTAACAACTATTCGCCGAAGTGGAGGTGGCTACTTAACATTTATAGTGCGAAAGCGAGCGCTATATCGCCGAATACTTAGGGCCTGTTTATATGGTCTCGGGTACCGGAGACAACTCTCCCCCAGAGACATTTTTGCCGAGTGTTTATATGAGAAATAAATATGTATCCTGCGCAGCGTTAATTGTTGTTACGTGAAAAAGTGTTAAGTTTAACGCTGTAAAAAGAAATAAAAATGAAACTAGACGTTTCGGCAATGCTGCCTTCATCAGTAGTAAAAATGTGTTCGTTGCTAGCGTATGCGAAAATTCAAAAAATTCAAATTCACGCGTGCCGAAGAAAAGTGCGCGCAAGGCTAGCATACGAGTTAATTATGAAAAGCCAAAGTCTTGGTTCAAACCACTGGGCGTCAAAGTCTTGTAATTGAAAATGAACCGCATTTCTTCGCGTCTTCTCCTGGTCTGGTCACCTAGATTCGCTAGATTCACCTAGATTTCACGAGACCAAACCACAACCTCAGCGACATGATGGTAGCGGTGATTAAAGCGAATCTAGGTGACCAGGTGTTTCATTCATTCGATCACTGTGGGCTTTGCTGACTTACATTTTACTTCTTTAATACGAATTTGTGTTCTTAAACCTAAAAACTTGGCTTTAAATGAAGCTACATGACACGCAGAACGCCGTGAGTTGCCCCGGGTGGCCAGCCAAAGTGTTTATATGCGAAAACGTTGTCCCGCCTACCAGGGTTACCCAAGAAACACTGCGACACAACGTGACAATTTCGCGCATTTTTTGTCCAATCATGTGATCAATAGTTATTCTCTTTTCTTTTCTTTTCTTTTCTCTTTCTTTTCCCTTTTTTATCTAATATAAATAGTTCACGCATTTTTTCCACCAAAAACACGAAATTGCAGGCAAGGGTTATTTCCACTTTCCTTCACTGATAATGCGAACTTTACCTCCATCTATTGTATTTCGAGAGCTTTATGGCCATAATTGGACAGTGTATCAGTGTGTTGAATTATGATGGTAAACTGATCCACCACTGGCCACCGACACCGACATTGAGGTGTACTGAATTGTTTTAGTGCATACTAAAACGGCGAGACAATATAGTAAGAAAATGATGATTTTTAACTCATTTATCCCTGTCAGCGATTACAATTTTCGCGTGCAAATCGCTTGGAGGGGAATATCACTTTCTAGCCACAGTTTCAATAGCCAATCAGAGCTCGCCAACAACGCTATCACCTGTTTTAGCATATACTAATGATTGTTATCGATTGTTACAAATTACCATAGATTGTTTCGTAAAGACTTTTGTTCTTGGGCCATCGTAGCTTGATGAGAAATAGAACACAAACCGCGGTGATAAACATATTGAACTTATTCATTTTTGATAAAACTTGACGTATGTAGTAGCATACGAAACGTCAAGTTTTATCAAAAATGGATAAGTTCAATATGTTTATCACCGCGGTTTGTGTTCTATTACCATAGATGTTATTCATAAGTGGTTGAGCATATAACGCAATTGGATAGCTAATGTTCGCTGTGATCTTTATTTTTTTTATAGGTGGTTTTCACGTTACGTCACGGCGGCTATGTTGGTGCACACCTACATTCTTTTGTAATGTGCACCAACATGGCCCCCATGGCCTTTGTCATTTGATTCCCACAGGACTGAAGGTCACGTGAGTGAAAACCATCTATAACCCTAATAGAAACACGGTAATTTTTCTATATTTTTTGTTCAGAGTACAAAACCAGTTTCTCGTCTTTCTATACTGAATAGACAAGACTGGAAGTTAGTTGCCAAACCTCGAAATTCATGTCGGGTCCCATATCTCTATACAAACAATAAAAATGCTGTATATGTCCTAATTTAAGGTTACAGTGTACCTTCGGGGGTGTCTCCAGTATAACAGCTCTAGCGTCTTAAGATTACACTTAATATACCTAAACCCAGATATCAAATTAAAGCTTATAGAGCTGGCTATCTAAATATGGAAACCATTTGGTAATAAAATGAATTGTCGAATTTTTTACGAATCAGCTTTAAAACGCTATAACTCAAAGCGATTATTATATTTTGCTAATTTGATTTGTTCTCGGGTTTCCGGACACGAAGCGCTAAAAAAACGTGTCGGCGATTTTCCATATTCAATTGCAGTGAAAAGTTACAGAATATTTTCGAAAAGGGGAGAAAAAAATTGGAATGATCGCACGGAAATGCCTCTTGATGAAAAAGTTTTCGGAATTAAGAAATTCGCCGACACGTTTTTGTTGATTATATGTTAGCCTAGCTTCTGTCCAAATTTAAGGAAAATCGAACAAATTTCCTTTGAGTTGTAGCTCTTTAAAGTGTCCCCAGCAACAAGCGAAAAATTAACTTTGAGAAAACGGCGCTTAAAAAAACATATCGCTTAATAAACAAACTCCGCCCACAAAAGTTATGCCGTCATTTCTCCGTCAATTTTCACTATTTTTCGATACTTTTTTTTTGGATGAAAGTTCATTCTGTAGACTTTATTTTAACACCAAAAAAAAAATTTAATAAATTTTCGATCTGAAGGTACACTGTAACCTTAATCACGGATATGCCATCACGAAGTTCAGCAAAATGTATGTGTTTCTGTTGCAAGCACCCTTTTGAGTTTGGGCAAGAAAGGACCCTCGTTTAAACCCTTGGTTCGGGTTCTCACAAAGTCTCAAGCCAGTTTTTTTAGACGCATTTGAGTCGTTTGTATCAGTAGCCTGTGGTGCAGCCTTTTTTTTCGGTGGGCGAGTGCTGAATTTTAAAATTTGTTTAGTGTTTGGCCGCCATGAACGTCGGGAGCTGACTTTCACACCCTTGGCCACGTCTTTCAACTCGTCCTAATCCACGGTTTAGTTCAGCGCGCGTTCGCCTAAGTAAGCCTGCTCTGTAGACTATTGCATCAGGGAATGTTTACTATCTCTATACGTAAACTTTCCATTACGTAAACTGAGTTGCATTGTATTTTTGTTAGGAGACTTCACCATTCTCCGGTTCTTTAGTGTGCAATTCCTATAGGCCTTCAAACAAAATGAACCGTTCAGGGGCGGATCCAGGATTTTTCTTAGGAGGGGGTGCACCTGACCTTTTGGAAGCGAGATCATCATCTCTCATCTTTATTTAAAAAACACGGTAAATACGTCAGGCAATAACAATTTAATATAAACTACAACTTAATACGAAACTATGTATGTAAATTAATCTTCTATAATTTAAAAATATAACTAACTATTAAAGAAAAGTAAACTAAAATAAAGCCTGTTTTACATGAATGCCGTGTCGGAATTAATTAAGAATCGTCGGAAATTAGTCAGAGATGTTGCCTGCCTAACAGCTGAGGGTAGACTGTTCCAGAGGACTGCACCACTATAGGCAAAGCTTTTTTTGATTGCGTGCAGGCTACGCGAGAGTAGAGAATTGACTTTCACAATTAAAGTATCATGAGCACTATCAGGAGCCCGTCAATATGGGCTCCTGGCTCTATTTAATTTATACACGGTATATTTTCATTTCCCCGTAAACTCAGAAAAGACCACCTTCTTCCAACAAAGTTAGTGACTTTATTAGCACTCTTTGCATTAATTTACAGCTCGCATATTCTTTAGCTTTTCAATCATGTAACAGAGTAACTGGTTAGCTTTCAGTTGTGGTTGGGGTTAGCAGTTTAAGGTGGTTCGATACAGTTTTCTGGAGACCATACCAACATTTTTCAATCGGCTTTTAAGCGGCCTTCTCCAAGACAGATCAACGTGAAATTTTCACCACTAACTGGTTTTGAATTGAAGTTTGGCAAGATATATTTTCTGGTAAAATCGATATTACCATGACGACGATAAACAAGAAACTTAGAAATCAGTAAAAGTGAAATTTAGCGCGTTTAAGATTTCGCATTGAAAATCCTACATAGGCATCTTAAAATATGGTATATGGCACATAAATTTTGCAGAGCATGCGTGAGTGCAAACGGTTCGGACGTGTATTTTGAAGCGGAGCGCTCCCTTCCTAAATGTGCCTGGAACTGTGAGAAATGAAGGTAGAATCTTACATGACATTATAACCACCCTAGTGTAAATGACGAAAAGAGGTAAAAAAAACAAACGAGGAGCCAGAGGATCTGTTGAAGAAGACGAATCGAATGACGCGAAACGTCCCAACGTGGCGGACTCCAGTAATGCAACGGCTTCTCCTTCTTCTCCTTCCCACGACAGCTCTGATCCTGAGACGAGTCTAACTGAATTAAAAGGGATGCTATCCAATATCCAAGAAACTTTATCGACGATGAAACAGGAGAATCTTAGCCTAAGAGAGGAAGTAATACATTTAAAAACAACTCTCAAAGATGAAATGCTAAAGTGGAAGAAGCTGAACTCCACGTTGGAACAAACTTCAAAAGAGAATGCAGAGCTAAAAAAGGAGCTCCAATCTACCAAGAAAAAATTGCAAACAGTCACCGAGGAAAAGGATAGAATCGACTTTGACTTGGAAATGTTGGAGCAATATACGCGTAAAAACTCTCTAGAAATCCACGGCATCCCTCAAGAAGCTTATACCACAACCGAGGAGGTTGTTTTAAAGATGGGAGAGGTATTGGATGTACCGATCTCTCCGGGTGACATCGAAATTTCCCACCAGCTTAAATCACAAAACAAACCAATTATTGTTAAATTCATTAGCCACAAGGTTAAATCCAGTCTTTACAAAAAGCGTACGGCGCTCAGGAATATAACGGTGTCTGATTTGTTTCCCACGTCTGATTATGCTACATCACTAGGACGAGGAAATCGTATCTTCTTAAACGAAAACCTCACAACCTACCGGCGTAGTGTTGTCAAAAAAGCAAATGGTATGAGGAAAAATGGACTGCTCGTTAGTGTGTGGACAATTGACGGTAAGATCTTTGTTAAGACTTCACCTTCGGGATCATCAGTAAGAATCCACTGCTTAGAAGATCTGGATAATTTGTAATTCTGGTACAGGGGAAGGGCATCGAAAGAAATCTAGCATGCAAGAAGTTGCTTTCAATGTAACGTTGTTTTCTGTTCCTGTTATAAGTACTTTAAGTCTCCGATTTTGTTTCCTGTTTATTTACGTATATGCTTTTGTAGTTGTTCTCTTAATCATCGGCCAGTTAATTAACATATTCTCTCTTGGTTATATTTCCTTTTTTTTTTTTCCATACCCCTGATCTTATAGTAACGGTATAAGTAAACACAGTATTTTGTCACTTAACGTTCGGGGTTTGAGAAATCACGTTAAAAGAAACAGTATATTTAGTTTTTTAAAAGATAAAAATTGTCAATTCTATTTCCTACAAGAAATTTATTCAGTTCCTGATGACGCAAATACGTGGAGTAATGAATGGGGAGGTGACATTTTCTTCTCGCATGGATCAACACACAGCCGTAGTGTTTGTATCTTAATTAACCCTTCATGCAACTATACTGTTGAAAGGCTCAATAGGGACCAAAATGGAAGAATCATTTCAATTAACCTGAGCTGCGGCTCTGCAAATATTTCTTTGTGCAACATATATGCTCCCAACGATCTACAACAACAATTAGCCTTTTTGAGCAATCTGAATAACTTTTTGATAACAAATTTGGACATTGGAAATCTTATATGTTGGTGGAGATTGGAATGTTACTCTGGAAGCTGTTGACAAAAAAGGTGGGTCCCAGTGGAAACCCACCTCATACCGCAATCAACTCATTTCTATGATGAAAGAATTTTCACTGATTGATGTCTATAGAAATCTTAATCCAAGTAAGCTTTGTTTCACCTACGACTCCAAAGCTTTAAAGCTCTCATCTCGTATTGATTTTTTTCTCGTATCACAACCCCTTGTAGATCGAGTTTCTCATTTGGACACTTTAGTTTCTATCGCGCCTGATCACAAAGCAATTAGAGTCCAATTGCAACTGGAAAATGACAATAGAGGCCCTGGGCTATGGAAATTTAATAATTCATTGTTACAAGACGAAATTTATGTTAAATTGATCACTGACAGCTACGCTGTCATCCAAAAGAAATACTCAGGAATCGAAGACAAAAGGCTGAAATGGGAACTCATTAAGATGGAAATACGTGGCATTACTATTCCTTTCTCTAAAAATAAAGCTAAACAGTTACACCAAAAAGAAAGGGACATTCAAAATAGACCGTCTTGTAGGCTACAAGTGCTTGACAGAGTCATTTCTAACAGTCCTAATACAGACTGTATTAAGAATGAAATAAACGAATATATTAATTTAAAAGAAGAAATCGATCTTATTTATCAAAAGAAGGGTAAAGGTAGTATTATACGTTCCAAATGTAAATGGATTGAACGAGGTGAAAAGCCGACCGCTTTCTTTTTCAACCTAGAGAAAAGGAATTACAATCGTAAGTCAATTAAAAAGCTGGAGGGAGCAGATGGTACAACCTTGACTAATGAGACGAAATATTAAAAGAAATTGAAACTTTTTATAAACAGTTGTATAACTCCGGATTAGACGAAAATGACTCATTCGATTTGTTGTACAAGGTCTAAAAACTCCTAAGCTCCAAGACCAACAGAGAAACGAATTAGAAGGCGAAATTACACTGGCGGAGTACAAAGTAGTACTGCGGACTTTCAGTAACGGGAAATCACCAGGCGAGGACGGCTTTACATGGGAGTTTTACAATTGTTTCTTTGATCTACTAGGACAGGACTTAATAAACTGTTTCAATGAGGCATATGTGAAAGGCGAAATGTCAGTTTCGCAGAGAAGAGGTGTAATATCTCTCCTCCCTAAAGAAGACGCCAATCTCCTAAAGTTTGCAAATTGGCGTCCGATCACGTTACTAAATGTTGACTATAAAATTGCATCAAAAGTCATAGCCGCGAGACTTGAAAAGGTTTTGGATCTCTTAATAAGCCCTGACCAAACAGGCTTTCTGAAAGGTCGATACATTGGGCAAAATATTAGATTGGTCAACGACGTAGTAGAACAAACAAAAATACAAAATATTCCAGGTATTCTTGTACAGCTTGATTTTTGTAAAGCTTTTGATACTATCGAATGGAGCTTCATTAAAAGAAGCCTCGCACTCTTTAATTTTGGAGACAGTATACAACAATGGGTCTCGACTTTCTACAATAATTCGGAGAGCGCTGTTCTTAACAATGGATTTTGCACAAATTTCTTTAAACTGTCAAGGGGAGTGAGGCAAGGCTGCCCTTTGTCCTCTTATTTATTTATCGTGGGGGCGGAAATTTTAGCGTGCAAAATCAGACAAGACAAAACAATAAAAGGAATAACAATCTTTCAAAAAGAGCTAAAATTAAGCCAGTTTGCCGACGATACAACTCTTCTATGCAATGATTGTAATTCGGTCAATCGAGCTATCACGGTTCTCAATTCCTTTGGAAATCTATCTGGCCTTAAGCTAAATCCGTCAAAAACCAAAGCGCTTTGGTTAGGGTCATTAAGAAATCGCAAGGATAAACCATTTAACTTTAAGTGGCCCAAAGAACCGCTTAGAGTCCTTGGAACCTATATTTCATACGATGAGAAAAAAAACGAGGAATTCAATTTTAAAGGAAAAATGCAAAAACTTGACACCATTCTTGGTATATGGAACTCTAGGAACCTCACTCTTTTTGGCAAGTCTCTTATAACGAAATCTCTTGGCATCTCACAGCTAGTCCACCCACTTTCAACACTCGATTTTCCAACACAATTGGTTCAAGCTGTTAATTCGAACATCTTTAAATTTATCTGGAAAAATCGAAGAGACAAAATCAAACGCAAAATTATGGTCCAAGACTATAACAAAGGTGGTCTACGTGCTCCAAGCATAGAGACCATGGCCAAATCACTTAAGGTTACAGTGTACCTTCGGGGGTGTCTCCAGTACAACAGCTCTAGCGTCTTAAGATTACACTTAATATATCTAAACCCAGATATCAAATTAAAGCTTATAGAGCTGGCTATCTAAAAATGGAAACCATTTGGTAATGAAGTGAACTGTCGAATTTTTTACGACGTCTAAATTCGAACGTCCGAATCAGCTTTAAAATGCTATAACTCAAAGCGATTATTGTATTTTGCTAATTTGATTTGTTCTCGGGTTTCCGGACACGAAGCGCTAAAAAAACGTGTCGGCGATTTCCCATATTCAATTGCAATGAAAAGTTACAGAATATTTTCGAAAAACGGAGAAAAAAAATTGGAATGATCGCACGGAAATGGCTCTTGACGAAAAAGTTTTCGGAAATAAGAAATTCGCCGACAGGTTTTTGTTGATTATATGTTAGCCTAACTTCTGTCCAAATTTGAGGAAAATCGAACAAATTTCCTTTGAGTTATAGCTCTTTAAAGTGTCCCCAACAAGCGAAAAATTAACTTTGAGAAAACAGCGCTTAAAAAAACATATCGCCTCATAAACAAACTCCGCCCACAAAAGTTATACTGTCATTTCTCCGTCAATTTTCACTATTTTTCGATAATTTTTTTTTGAATGAAAGTTCATTCTGTAAACTTTATTTTGACGCCAAAAAAAAATTTTCGATAAATTTTCGATCTGAAGGTACACTGTAACCTTAAACTGGCATGGATATCCAGGTTCGTACAAAATATACCTGCGCATGACGACGAATCATGGAAGGTCATTCCCAACCACTTTTTCGATAAATATGGTGGCTTGAACTTCCTGTTACGTTGTAATTACGACAAGAACTTTCTTGATAAGATGTGTCTCCCTTACTTCTATAAGTTGATATTAATACATTTCTTAGAACTTAAAATTTCTTACAATACGCAGTTTAGCCGGTTTGTATTATTCAATAATAAAGATATTTTAATTGGCGGCCGTTCGTTCTTTTACAGAAGTTGGATGAATAAAAATATCTTCCTTGTTCAAGATCTTTTAGGGGATGATGGTAAGGTTCTTTCTCACTCGGAATTTTTTAGGAAATTTCAACTAAAAGGTAATTTCTTACAATACATGCAAGTTGTTTCTGAGATTCCTAAGGATCTGATGGAGGACGCACGGAGATACCTCATTGATAAAACTAGTATTTTGTCCGAAAGCTCCTTCCAGCTCTCAGCGGACCTTTCATTAGATTTACTCAAAATGAAAACTAGAAATTACTATTGGCTCCTGATTAGTAAAGATCAACATGAAATAAACGCTAACATAAAATGGGAAAGAGACCTCCTACCTGAAAAAATACTTGCAAGGCATCATTTCTCCCGTGTAAAAAATATTTGCAGAGATAACAAACTAAGAGAATTCTACTTTAAACTCCTACACAGAATTGTCGTCACAAAAAGAGAACTGTTCACGTATGGTATTGCAGAAAATGCGCTTTGTCCTTACTGCAGACAAAATGATTCAATAATTCATACTTTTTGTAACTGCCACTGGACCAAGTGGTTTTTCTTAGAAGTAATCAAATGGTTCAACGTCGAAAATGCCACCTCCTTTGCGCCATCCTCAAGTGAATTAATCTTTGGTCTTAATAATGACAGAAAGAATCAAAGCTCTTTGGCAATTATTAAAAAGCTCGATTTTACTCTTTTGTTTGCTAAATATTGCTTGTACATAAATAAGTTAGCTTCTAAGGATTTATCTTTGGATGAATTTAAGGCTAAAATCAGCTGGAGATACGATTTCGAAAAACCCCCTCCTTCAATTAGTTTGTAGTATCTATCTTACCGGAATAATCTGTTAATTAGCAGGTCTATCGTTATTGTGCGTGTTGCTACAACTGCTGTACTATTCTTTCTCTTTTTTATGTAATTCTGATTCAATTTGTAATTTCGGTATATGCTTTCTTTTAGTTTTAAACTTTGCAACTGTAATATATATATTTGTTTTGTCAATAAACTTTAAATTAAAAACAAAAAAAAGTGAAATTTAGAGCGTTTAAGATTTCGCATTGAAAATCCTACATAGGCATCTTAAAATATGGTATATGGCATATATATTTTGCAAGAATAAAAAAATTCTGTATGTTTGAATTAAAAAAAATCGCAATAACATTTCAAACCTTACTATTTGTGTACTGGTATTAAATTGATCGAGAGATTAACACTGGTTTTGTGAAATTACTTAATGATAATGTCAAAAAGTAGCTTGATGTTATGTTTGTAAACCTTGAAAGTTTTGTTTACTTTCTCTTTTTCGATCTTGAGAACTACCTTTTTTCCTAGCATCGCATCATGTGCAATTTTTGTGTAATTTTCGATTTTAATGGCTTTTGCAAAAATCTGAGAAACGGCTCGATGGATTTTTTTAAAACATTCACTGTGCATGCTTACTGATGTGCAAAATATTATCTGAAAGTTTCATTGGCATTGATTCACTGGAACGCCTTTAAATTTAAAAATGAAGACGACGTACGAACCGGCCGAAAAAATGGCGTTACAAATTTACTTTTTTAAGTTATTCTCAGCAATGATTTCAAATCAATGCGCACTACATTCTTCCGTGATTGAAACATTGCAATGTACGCTCGTTGATGCAAATTTCTTTGCATCTGTTTTCTTTTGCGTTCAAAACGCCTGCTGTAAAAACGTTTTCAAAACGCAAAAGGGCATTTATTGCTCAAAATAATCCTAAAAAGAGACTTAAGGGAAAGGAGAGTAATAAGGTACAATCATGCTCGAATATAGATAATAATTCGAGGGTGGAAGCGGAATAATTGGATCTCACTTATTCATTATTCCTATCAGTTTTTTCGAGGTTATTCATTATTCATTTTTAAATTTTTCTCGTTATTCATTATTCCGTATTCGAGTTTTTTAGGCAGCTTCTAACTTGCAATTTTTGTGAAATAGAAGATTTTCACTTCAATTAAAATATGATTTAAGGTGGTTCCAAACTGTTTCCAGCACTTTCCAAGACTTAGATTTTGATGGGTCATTAAAACCACTCTTTATCAGTTGGTGCTACAATCATGATATCAAATGAATGCCCAATGATTAGTGAACACGTTGTTATCATTTTTGTGACACAATATGTTACTATAGCAACAGTATAACCTGCTAAAAACACCCTTAATTTTAGCTTTAAATGTTAATAACTCAAAAATGACTAGGTGAACCCCATTTTTTATTTTCTAATTTTTATCAGTAGGATAAGATGCAACTTTTGGCAAAGTTTAAAAAAATTATGTAAGAGGGGTTCAGAGCCACCTTAAATTTTCGAAAATTTGAGGTGGCTCTGAACCCCACCTACAGAATTGTTTTAAACTTTGCCAAAAGTTGCATCTTATCCTACTGATTAAAATTAGACAATAAAAAAATGGGGTTCACCGAGTCATTTTTGAGTAATTGACACTTAAAGCTAAAATTAAGGGTGTCATTTTTAGCACGTTATACTGTTCCTATAGTAACATATTGTGTCACAAAAATGATAACAAGGTGTTCACCAATCATTGGGCATTCGTTTGATATATCCAGACTAGGGTTTATTTAGAACTCAGCCTTATAGACGTGGCATTTATTCTTATATACTGTACACTGAACTAAAATGTACACTAAACATCGACACAATGACACCGACTTCTCGACTTCGTCTCTTATTAAAAACTTAGATACAAAAAAGTCATTGCGAATGCTGTACTGAGTGGTTTGTCGAACTGTTCGGTATACGCTCCGTCGTTTCTTCAAAACTAGACCCGATATACCCGGTGTTTATTTCAACCCGGAATTTATTCTTGATTTATTCCTGGCACGGGAACGAGAATATGCGGTAACGTTCATTTGGGTTTGGTCAGTTTTTCATAATGACTCAAATGTCGACAAAAAAAAACTTGCTGAGCAGATAAATCAAAGCTAATAGTATTTATTTCTCAATAAATTCAAACAATATTACGAAAATCAATATTCCAGCATATACAGTCACTCTCTCTTAACGACCTCTCTCTTAAGCAACCACTTCCCGTAAGCGACCACTTTGTAAAGTAACTATTTACACGAATACAATCAACACGAACTACCACTCTCTTAAGCGACCACTTTTTCTTGCACTAAGGGTGGTCGCTTAAGAGAGAGTTCACTGCATATTAGCCTGCATAACAGGCGTTATTGGGGGCGCTCAAGCGGGTTTTGGGGCGAGAGCACGTAGCGCGAGTGCGTGTCTCGCGCTGCACGCTCGCGACCTAAAACCCGCTTGAGCGCCCCAATAACGCCTGTTATGCAAGCTAACTGTATATTCGTTTATTTGAAACATACCTTTTTCCATATAGTCATATTTACTTTGCGCAAATTATTGGTAGATAACTAAGCACCACATTGTTTGATATTCTTATTTACAATGGTACGTGTCGATATGGAGAGTTTGGATAAAGTCTGCTCACTGCTTCGAGGGCAGCAAAATTAATAGTGCGAGAGATCTCGAAGAAAAAACCTGTGATATTAAGTTATCTCTGGACCTAATTTTGTAATAAGCATCTATTTTACTGCAAATCAACAAACGTCACAAGATTTTTTTTCAGTTTCTCCAAAACAACTATACTTCAGTCGAACAAAAATATCTCTCTTCCTTCTCATCCCTAAAATCGACTAATAGGATCCCACAAATTATGTCTTAATAAATTATTAACTTTATCTAAAGTTATTTGAATAGAATTAAATACTGCCATTCCTATTCACAAGCTTTACGCCAGGGAACAATTTTACAGCAGAACGTTCCAAGGAGACGTCGGGACTGGAAATGTAACACTATTGGGGGGGGGGGGGGGGGGGGTGTTAACCAATTACCATCGAGATATTCCCAGTCAAAAGCAATTGTTTTTGTAAAAATTGTAACGTAGATCAGCCATTAGATTACAAATCCCACAAAGTGTTAAATCAAATCTATATGATACAAATGAATTTTTTGGAGTAGAGGAAAACGATTTGTTCGACTGAGTTTGGTTTCGTTTCGTTTCTTAAAATACCGTAAGCCTTTTTGCACTCTGAATCTACTTCGCAGACGGTCGCGTAATACCATGCATGCTAGCCCGGTCGACAATTGACTAAACAGAGAACTATAATAAATCAACATTTAAACACTTAAAATTGACCGATCTTTTCGACCGTTTTGAGCTATACGCTGTGACCTTTCAGGCGACCAGGATTGGGAACGTGACCTGGAAATAATGCAATTTTGATGACGTATGAACTGTAGTGAACAACAGATAATTAAACATGAATCGAATGTCAGTTACGATATCAAACTTGAATTCAACGTACCGTCTGTCGCGATCTCTCTTCTTTTTTTCCCCATTTGTGAATTACTGTTCGATTACCGTGTAACACTCTTCGACACACTAAAAACACTCCGAGACGTTACTCGAGGCAGACAGAATCTGCTCACAATCGGTCACAAAGAGACGAACCAGACAGTGATGACATAAACACAATGCACATAAAAAGCACGCACCAATCAGGAAAAAGTTACGAAATCGGCTACGGAAGGACTAGAATCTGAGACTGGAAGGCACTGAAAGGTCACTAAAACCATCAAAGACATCAAAGATTTGATTTTGACAAAGATTGCAAGTTTCGAGCGCATGATCTCTATCGCTTCTTTACGCGATTCTTTCTTTGTATAATTCATTATTCCCGATTAAACCCTAGTTATTCATTATTCATTTTCTTTTTAAGCCGTTATTCCTTATTCATTTTCTTTTGTAAGCCGTTATTCATTATTCATTATTCCGCTTCCACCCCAACCTCGTTCCCAGGGTCTCTCTTCTTCCCGCCCCCTTCCAGGGGGCGGGAAGAAGATAGACCCTGGGAACGAGGTTGCTTCCACCCCCGATAATAATGGATGCACAGCAGATCACAACGGAAGTATAAATCAGGAGGAATGCAATGCGCATTGATTTGAAATCATTATTAAGCATAACTTAAAAGAGTAAATATGTAACGCCGTTTTTTCGGCCGGTTCGTACGTCGTCTTCATCTTTAAATTTAAAGGCATTCCAGTGAATCAATGCCAATGAAACTTTCAGATAATATTTTGCACATCGGTAAGCATGCACAGTGAATGTTTTAAAAAAATCCATCGAGCCGTTTCTCAGATTTTTGCAAAAGCCATTAAAATCGAAAATTACACAAAAATTGCACATGATGCGATGCTAGGAAAAAAGGTAGTTCTCAAGATCGCAAAAGAGAAAGTAAACAAAACTTTCAAGGTTTACAAACATAACATCAAGCTACTTTTTGACATTATCATTAAGTAATTTCACAAAACCAGAATTAATCTCTCGATCAATTTAATACCAGTACACAAATAGTAAGGTTTGAAATGTTATTGCGATTTTTTTAAATTCAAACATACAGAATTTTTTTATTCTTGCAAAATATATATGCCATATACCATATTTTAAGATGCCTATATGGAAATTTCAATGCGAAATCTTAAACGCGCTAAATTTCACTTTTACTGATTTCTAAGTTTCTTGTTTATCGTCGTCATGGTAATATCGATTTTACCAGAAAATATATCTTGCCAAACTTCAATTCAAAACCAGTTAGTGGTGAAAATTTCACGTTGATCTGTCTTGGAGAAGGCCGCTTAAAAGCCAATTGAAAAATGTTGGTATGGTCTCCAGAAATCTGTATCGAGCCACCTTAAGCCCATTCTCGTCCCCAGAGACGCTTGGCCCTCTTAACCGCCGGAACCTGAGTACGAGAGCCAAGGGGCTCTGGGGACGCAGGATTTGATTGGCTAGAATCTAGGACTTCCGGTTGGTTCTGCTCATGCTCAGAGTTTTTTTGAAGATGGCGGACGTGCTTTCAATAAGAAGAACACGGTGCAAGAAAAGGCAGGATTCTGGCTGTCTCATTTCAGAAGTTGGACGTTTATCTTTCGCGAGAAGTAGTTAGATGTTATCGTTAAACTTTCGGCAGCTTCCGAGTCGCCAGTGAATATGGTAACAATCGTCGTGATCAGATAGTTGGAGTATTTTTGGCTTATGAATACCTGCTGAATGGGCCATTCCATTTAATGTCCGCACCCCCCTATTGAAGGGTAGGGAAATCCTAGGGGGAGGGGAGGGGGTTCAAGAGTCATTTCTGAAGGGGTAACTTTGTCGGAACCTTTGATCAATCAACAACATCTTCCTTTTTCTGAAGGGGGAAATGTGTCGGCACTTTGATCTTTTTTTTCCTAAGCGGTAAAATTCATAATTACCCCTCAATAGGGGGGGGGGGGGGGGAGGTGCGGATATTTAATGGAATGGCCCAATAAGCTTTAATACATCAGCTGACTTTTAAACTTACCATCAATTTATGGCTAGTCTCGCCGATTCCGAGATGTTTGCATCCAGAAGTCAAGGTATAGATAATAATTTAAGACTACATTTAGAAATTTCTGGGCTATTCTAGGAATATGTTTGAAATGTGAAGGTGGATTTCAATCGAGTTCAATTAGAATTTAATGTATGTGCAGATACTGACTGAGATAGATTTATATGCAGGTGCTGACAATGATATGTAAATTATTTAATGTTACGGCCACATATCAATGGTGTTTTAATACTCAAATCTTTGACTTCACTAATGACATCTTTTGGACATTTCAAACTTGTACAATATTTCCATTTTGTACAAGCTTAGCCAGACATTTTGAATTTATCTATTAAAGACAGAACAGGGAAAAAATAAGGAGAATTAAAATTATCTCTTATGAAATGTTGAAAAATGTGTTGTGGCTTTCTGCGCAACTCGTCAAATAAAATCACTCTTAGCATCTACATATGACTTCTTTGCTCAGGCAGAGCATTTCCACTGTTATTGTAAAGGTCAAGGGAGATCTACAAGTATCACAAAAGTCAAAGAAACTTGCAGGTGAATCAATCAGTGATATATTTTACTACTCCTGAAATATGTCACTTCTTATCACTGTATTAAATTTGGCTGCTGAAGGCCATTTGTTCTCTGTTTCTGTAAACAATTTATTTTTTGGCTTTAGATCATCTCATCAGCTTAGAAGGATTAGGGTGATTTAGATAAACAAGATGTGTACAGATGCAAAAGACATGAAGACTGATTGAGCTCCAGCATCTGTCTTCTTGGTTCCTTTGTGCATGCACTCGCTTAGCTCAACAGATCCTCCCTTTCCACAAACTCCATTTGAGCCTCTGCAGAGATGATAGGCTTTCAAGACAGATAACAACATCCATCATCGTCATCTTCAGATATTTTTAAAGAAGCTTGTTAATATTTCAGCCTCAAAAATCCTGTCAGTAAAAGTTTGTATATGAACTAATGCCAATGTTTTACCCCAGGGGGTGCTTGGATCAACTTCCACTGCCAGGGTATTTGCTGCTGGCCTCTCAGAGCCCCTACTCCATTTAAGTATAAATCTACTAGCATTCTATCATGAATGCTGTTCTCTTATTGGCTATTCTACTCACTATCTAACCTGTTGTAGAAAGTGAGTATGTGCGGTTGTCAGTGGCAGTTGCTATTCAATAAAAACTCATCAACTATCACGAGATAGAAATCTCAAGCTCATAATCCAATTATTAAATAGTCTATTCTGTGGCCAATTATTGACCCCATATTTGTCACTTTTGTGAAAATGTAAACTTTGTGATCCAAACTTAGTCACTGAATCCTCCAAATCCATACAAGAATAAATATACCCCGCACAAAAAAAAGGAAATTGCCATAATTTTCTTACTCCAAAAATCCCAAAAATGTGCGACCCCATACTCTGTTGAAATGTAACCCCATTATAGTCAATCCAGTTGTGAAAATACGACCCCATCCGGCGGAAGGGAAGTACTCCCCTCCCCCTGGCAACCTACCAGGAACTGGAAATCATCTATCTGTTCTTGTGCCACATGTGGAGCACTGTCATAATGATTTCAGAGGCGGATCCAGGATTTTTTTATGGGGGCGGGCTACGGGTATTTGCCTAGGTCAATAAAATTTTTCATTGCTGCAATTAAAAAGAACACTGTTAAAACCGAAGGTCTAAAGGACCCCCCTCCCCCCCCCCCCCCCCCCCCCCCCCCCCCCCCCCCCCCCCCACTGTATCCACCCCTGGATTTTAAAAAAAAATTAAAGCGGCATATGTTTCGGAGTGAACTTGCATATTTAAATTCAGATGACATCCTAGTAAAGCATGCCTTTTATTGGTGCCAGTATGAGATTAGTAAGCCTCGTCACCTGAATTTGGGCCAGGCATGGAGGGTATCCATGTACAACCGTGTTAGCAGTTTCACAGATAATTTGTCAATGAGGAAATACTTAGTGTGCTGGATGCTTAAAGCACCATTTAAAAAAGAATGAGCTTTATTATTCTAAGAAAAAAAGTAAGAGTAGTTGGTACACCAACAACTATCTTGTCCTCATTACCAAACAAGGGTATTTTACAGTGGCGGATCCAGGGGGAGGGTCGGGGGAGTTTGGATCTGCCCCTCTCCCCTACCAGACCTGTGTCTCCCATATGGTTGTAAAAAATAATAGCAGTAAAATTGTTTTATACCTAGTTGTTTCACTTCCACCAATTGACTGATTGTCAAGTTTTTGACTTAACAAACGCTTTTCAAGTCTCAGGAATGTTGGAAGTGGCGTTTTAGAGGGTAAAATCAGAAACGTTTTCCGAGGGGCATGCACCCAGACCCCCCTTTCAGAAATTCCTGGATCCGTCCCTGTTTTAAACTATTTTCCCCCAAACACATTCATGTATGGCCCACGTAGACAGTTTCTGTAGCAGAAAGCAAGTTGGCAGATAGCTGCACCACATGTCCTGATCAGCATTCTGTTAGCCTGTTACAAACAGTCAGTTACTGGAATAGATGTGCAGGGAAAGGCAAGGAAACTGAGAAAAGAGTACTTGTAATGGATTTTCTTTGCATACTACCAGACATAACCAGACACATTTCCATGATCACAAAGTAGGGTTCAAGTATGTGCAATTTACTCTTTCACATTCAAACTTGGTTTCAAGGGCACTTAGGATATACTTGGAAGCCCTAGTGTGAAGCCATTGAATATGATAACTGCCCAAATTATGTTTTCCATAAAAAATAAACGATAAAAAAATTGCAATATGTGGATCACTTTGTTATAAAAACAACAAATTAATTAGAAAAGCGAAGTGAACCATCATAACGTTTATTTCACCTTCGTAATAATACAGTGGAATTAAAGGGTCACAAGACAGTCCATCCCTGATCATGATGGTTAAGGAATGTTATCTAAAAAATATTCAGTGGCGCCTCTATTAAGCGGTCACCCTAGCTCGGGGAATAGCCAACTGACAAATCTGATAAAATGCAGTGCAGTACACAATCGTTTATAAAGACTATAAAGGAATGTAATGAAATCGTGAAGCCAGATATAATACCCATAAATGAACAGCTACACGTAATATACTGGAATTCAAAAAGGGTGACAAATTTTATCACGAAATGTGGATTTTGGTAGAAATAATCCAGTACCTTTGATAATATAAATGCACATGCCATAGTTAGTAAACCAGACCTGCGATGCAGCTGCTTGTTACTCGTCGTTAACTGCTGCATGCTCAGGCGATTCATTAATATGTTCTGATCCACAAAATAGTTTCTCCGGACACTGGCTGTAATTGATAATCCCTGGTGGGACGGTGAAGTTTTGTTGACGTGACCAGGCGATGTTGGCTACGCTCAGCCAAAGGAATCCTCCGATCGAACTTCTTGCTCTAATTAACAAAATCTAGCATTTGAAACACGCAGTCTTTGTCGTTGAAAATCATCATAGTGATTCCCAAGTATAAGCGTCCCAAGCCAATACCTTCTGACAGTTTAAAGGCAAGTCTTGGCCGAATTCTGCAACTCGATTTTCCCGGCAACTAATCCAGATTTTTTTACTTCCGTTTTAGATTTTATTGTTTTGAAACTAGCCAATCAAATCCTGCGTCCCCAGAGCCCCTTGGCTCTCGTACTCAGGTTCCGGCGGTTAAGAGGGCCAAGCGGCTCTGGGGACGAGAATGCCTTAAGCCCAGTGCCAAAGATATATCCAAAGAGAAATCAACTTGAATGTTTTGAAAGGCCCTTAGCCGCGCTATTACGCTTTCCCAGAAAAGTGTTGTTGTATGGCAACTCCAGAAAAGATGAATTAGTTTTTCATATTCTCTTGACAAAAAGAGCACTGCATGGGGGCTCTCTTTTATTCGTATTTTGGTTAAAAAGTTATTTGTCGGTAATCTTCTGTGCAGAAGTCTAGACTGGAATTCACGACGTTTTGTGCTTCCCGTGATTTGGGGGGCTAGGTAAACAACGCTCCAGTTTACATCGTTTTGCTTCAAACCACAGTCTTTAAGCCATTTCTGTTGGCTAAGAGTAGGGGCAGAGGCCTTCTTCGCAACAAGTTTATCATACACAAGTCTATTTGATTTTTGAGATTTGATTAATTTGGTCAAGAAACTTTCATATTCATTGACATTATCTGTGAGGTCGCGTAGGTTACTTGTTCTCCGGAGAGTTTTTAAGGCAGAAATAAGTCCTAAGTATGTTAAGGGCTAGCCGTATTTTTTCTGCAGCTCATGAAAGGTGAAAAAATTATTATTACTATCTATTAATTAAGTGTTTTATTTTCCTAATACCTCTTCGTTCCCATTCCTTATAGAAAATTGGCGCGTTGTTAATTCACACCAAGGAGTTGAACCATAACGGTATTTTCAAGAAACTGCCTTTCAGATGTTAATTGCTCTTCAAAATTTGTTCCTGACCAAATTAGAAGAATTTTCTTTTAAGAAATTGTCTGTTGTATTAAAAATCTTATTTGTATCTTTTTTCATTAAGGTTGCTCAAGTTGAATATCAAAAAACAATTTCCATTTGCCATGGTTGTCAGTATCCAAATATTTTTTTTTAATCCATGATAACTTCAAGGCCTTGTTAAAAGAATGGATATCAATCATTTTAAAACCACCGTCTGGATACTTATTTACCATTATGTCACGCCGTTTCATTTTATCATTTGATTATGAACTCGTTTGTGCAGAGAGGCGCAGAAATGTAGACAATTTGAGAAGCAATTAAGTTTTTTAGTACTATGATTTTCCCAGTTAAAGTTAGTCTGCGGTATTTCCAGTTGTTAAGTATGATTCTTATTTATTTCCAATTTTCCTTGTAATTTAAGAAGGCAGTAGTGCCAGGGTCTATGGAAAACTGTGTACCAAAAGATTTTACTTTATCTTTTTGCCATCTCAAATTTCTTTCAGCAGCAAGAATTTCATTTCTACCGCTTTTCAAACCGATCCAGAGAGCTTCTGTTTTTTTGCTGTTTAATAAGCTTGAGGTCAGAGGTCTTGCCGAAGTCATCGAGTACACTAAGGACAGCCGAGAGTGTCTGTTGTGAGCCGTTGAGTATTCATTAAAGTCGTGTCGTCTGCGTATTGACTTAGTTTAATTTCTTCCTGATTCACACAGATTCCCTTAATGTTTTTATTTTGTCTAATTGCTTTGGCTAGAATTTCCACCGAGAGAATAAAGAGATACCTAAAGGAGATAAAGGGCAGCCTTGCCTAACTCCTCTTTCGACTTTAAAGAACTACCGTCGTCCATCCATTATTCAAGACGCAGCTTTCTATGTTGCTGTAAAAACACTTGACCCAGTTTATCAATGAAAGTAGGACCAAAACCAAAATATTGAAGCGTTTTTGTAATGAAAGGCCATTCTATCGTGTCAAACGCTTTCTCAAAATCGAGAGTCCATTAGTCTTTAATGTTTTCACCTATAAATCTACCTTTAATAAAGCCAGTCTGGTCATAGCTGATAAAATCGGGAAGAACATTTTTCAGGCGATTTACGATAGACTTTGCAGACCCCTCTTTGCAGTAATCACAGTTGAGAAGGGTTAATGGTCTCCAGTTTTTGATGTAGTGCGGATCCGCGTCTTTCTTGGGAATGAGTTTGATAATACCCATTCTCCGAGTGATGGACAGTTGACCCGTATCGTATGAAAAGTTGAGTGCTTTTATAAGTATTTTGCATTGAATATATCTTACCAGAAAACCTGATAAAATTCAGCTGGTAACCCGTCGGAGCCGGGTGTTTTCCCATTTTCCATGGTTCTCAGAGCTGCAAGGCATTCTGTTTCTGTTAAAGGGCCTTCACAGTTATTTTGTTCTTCCTCGTTCAGGATCGTGTCATTTTCATGGCTGAAGAAGTCAGATGGATCGATTAACGAGTGTGAGCTTACGCGTTTGTAGTATATAAATTCATATAGAAAGACTGGCACTCGGCTAGGATTTCCTGATCTAAGGTAACATAGTTGTTAGCATCTTGTTTTATTTGGCTTATGGTTCCTTGTTTGCAGTGTCTATTTTCAAGATTTAGAAAATATTTGGTATTTTTTCTCCCTCATTATACCACCTAATTTTCGATCTTAGGATAGCGCCTCTTGTTCGATGTTCGATAATCTTCTCTCGTTCACCCCTTAGATCATTAAGTTGTTAAAAAAAGATCGTGATTTCGTGATTCGTTAGTCTCTTGATCTATATCTTTTTCTAGTCTCGATATCTTTTCTTATTCAGCCTCGCGTTCTCTAGTTTGTTTAGACTTGTTTCTGGCGTAAAATAGTGATGTTTCTCTTATTTTCAGTTTAATTATGTCCCAAAGTAATGCAGGGTTAACCGAGTCGTCTTCTTTATTGAACGTTCGTGATTGTTGATTTGATAAGGTTGACATATTCCGTTTCGGTAAGATACGAGGTGTTCAATTTCCAAAACCCCGGAACTCTTTGGTTTGTATGAAGGGACAGATTTATAGTGATCATGGAATGATCCGTTTTATATGTTTTTTCCGCCCGTGGAAGTATTCATCAACTGAAGGTAATTATCGTTTCAATGATATTTCTAGAGGAAGACAGTGTGCTTTTATGAGTCTTTCAGCTTTGTTATGGGCTAATTCGTGCGATATTTCTACGTGGAACTCTCATACTATCGGGGATGCACAATGTTGGAGCCAGCGAGCCATGCGAGGCAGACACGCGAGGCATGCAGAAATGCGAGGCACGTCGCGTCACGTCACGTCGCGTCACGTCGTCCCTTCTCCTTGGTTCGTACGCGTGGTCTACGCCATTCTGATAATCGGGAAGATATTTTTGTCCGCTATCTGTCTTAATCGTTGCCATCCTTTTGTAAAGGTACGTGTTTTTATTGTATTAAGTTCAATACAACTTTTAACAACCGATACGATATTAAAGTTTTATTTATGGCTTCTAATTTGAATTCATTTGCATACATGTAAATCAACTAGCTGTATATCATTTCCATACTAAACAGATGCCAAACAGACGATTGCAAACCCTTGTTGAGGCCAGCAAAAGAGGCCTTACCTTACATTTTGATCCACCGGTGGTCAAAAACAGATGTCAGCAAATGCAGCACAGACAATCAAGTTTTTCACATCGACATCAAGAAAGCACGCAAAGAAGCAAAATGTGCAAGTTGCAAGAACATAATTTCATTTGGTGCTCTCCAAGCAAGTACAGAGGGTCCATACAGAACTATTCATTTGACATGGATAAAAAGAATGTTCTTCTTCTGTCCACGAATAGAATGCATTTCAAAATTGCCAAGAAACTGTTACATAAAACCATTTCAAGCTGGTGTAGATGTGACATAAAAAAATATGATCCTGAGTTGACTTCAGAGCAAAAAGCTTTGATTAATATTAATAATTAATACCACTTGTGCTTCTTTTATTGACTTCACACATTAATAAAGTTTTGTTTGGAAGAAACAAGGCCTCCATGGCCCGGTAACTTGGTTTGCCCCTTCAGCTCTATTTTCTATAAAAATATATATTTTGGAATGTAAATACCCCTGGAAGTGAATGTCACTTATTACCATAGCAACAGTATAACTTGATGAAAACACCCTTGATTTTAGCTTTAAGTGTTTACAACTCAAAAACGAGCTCGGTGACCCTATTTTTTTATTATTGGGTAATGATCAGTTTAAATTTTAAGGTGGCTCTGAAACTGCTCCTTAGAATTTTTTTTAACTTTATCATTACTCAATAATAAAAAATGGGTTTATTGAGTTCGTTTTTTGGGCATTTGTCTAAAATTAAGGGTTTTTTAACAGAGTACCGTTGCTATGGTAACTAGTGACGTCAATACAATACCATAATTTCTTTGTCGATGATTGGGAATTTTTATGAGTACTGACCCATCAAAGTATACTTAAGGGGGGATACAAAGGGGGGAGACTCCACAAAATGGTTGCTATGGGTGACTTCTTACCGTCATATATTGGGTTCCATTAGTTTCCTGACTTAATTTTGGCCAAGTTTGATCTGTCGGAGGTAGTTATGAAAGAAGAACCTATCACGTCATTCAGTTTTTGTGACGTCATAGTTTTTTAGTAACGTAAATTTCAACAATTTTGCACTGAATGCACTCTTGGTGTTTGTTTTCTGGTCACGTGACTTGTTTTCTGAACACCCCGTAGAAATATTGTCCAACCAGTTGGCGTGATTCTCAGACGGTCCGGAGAGAGAGTGCTGGACACGAGCGAACTAGACCGCGTCATTTTCATGCCTTCTTACATGAGGTCGCTTTCGTCGAGAACGGGAACGTCAGTTGACGACGGCGCGCAAACACTCATATGGGTCACACGCACGCATGAAAAAGTATTATTTTGGGTATTTTTGATGCGCGTTACCGTTACCGTTCTCTTGCTATTAAATAAATTTGTTTAATAATTATTACTATTTTTTTCATATTGAGTTTGCCTCGCATGCCTCGCATGTCTGCCTCGCATGCCTCGCATGCCTCGCTGGTCTGCCTCGCATGGCTCGCATGGCTCGCTGTCTCGCATAGTGTACACGCTCCATACTATCGACCAAATTATAATCGAAGGCGATGCTATGTATCTAAAAGCTTTTGAAGACCGCTCTATACCCGATGTAGAGACGATTTCCTTGAACTACTTGCCTGATCAAGTCCTCTTTCCAATTTATACTCAAGCTAATGACTTTTGTCTAAATCAAAAACAAACGTTATTTTTACATTGAAAAGAAAGCATATTGAATGATTTATAGTAGAATTTATCAAGGCCTTCAGTTCCGTATGCATTTTTTATTGATTGTTGTAAAATGTAATTTGTGATAATCGGTATTGACATAAATTAATATTTTGCCGACACGGAGCAGAGAACCGGGGACTAGTGTAGTGCGCAGGGGCTCACGGTTCGTGAGTTTGAAAAGTGTTCGTTGATAGATTTGTGTCATTCTACGGTCAGCCTCGCCGCCTCTAGTACTGTTCAAACAAGTTAACTTTTGTCTTGTTTATTGTAATACCTTAAGATTTGTTATCGGCAGTTTTTAGCCGCATTTTAGTCGTTTGTTTCTTAGTTAAAAACACCTTAAAACCCCAAAGGTAGCACCACTGCATAGGTCGGGGGTACACGGTCCCTATTTTTTCCAACAGTTGGTTTTTTGGGGTTTACGTGTCCGGCTCTGGTGCGCTTAGAGTTATCGTTATATTATAGTCCTTTGTCAATAACAAAATGTATCGTGGGCCTGGCCGGCCAACCTAGAGTTATGGTAATTTTATAGTATAGTATATTATAGTAATATTGTAATACGATAGTCCTTTGTCAATAACAAAATGTATCGTGGGCCTGGCTGACCAACGCGCCCATGCCTCAACCTTTGAGTGTGTTCGGTTGTGTAGTGAAGGCAAAATGAATAATTAAAACTTAACAAGGCTTTATAATGCCACATTCCAAACGGCTACTTAGCATTGAACATTTTAACATTGTTGGATATTTTATACATTTATGTTTCAGTTTTAAAAGGATGAGAACTCTAGAAGTTATATCTATTTTCACATTGAACCGCAAGCATATTGAATGATTTATAGTCAAATTAATCATGGCCTTACAGTGCCACATACAAGTTTTATTGAGTTTCTTTTTGTTGGACGACGTTTCTTGAAGGGTGTATATATTTTTATAATAAATTAAAAACACACCGACTTTGTTGTAGCATTTTTGTTGTTGATCTTTCAATATATTGGTACGTATACTGAATTTCAAGCTCATAGAGTGATTTTACTTCATCTGTGAAACACTATCTAACAATTAGTGTGTGATAGTCCAAATTAAACAAAAGGAAACAATGGAATTATAGTCTAATAGTGCGTACTATTCTACTAACTATTTCACAGATGAAGTAAAATCACTCTAACATGGTATATGGGATCAAATATCTGACGGTATTTATTCCTATATTTATAAGGATCACTTAAAAACACCGTTGACATCAACTTTTCTAAAATCAACGCTCTGGAATAAATAAATTTAAGAAATAATCTGGGATAAACAAAGCCAACATATACCATATTTCAGCCTGTAATTTGGTACTTGACAACTCATGGCGTTCCCTATTCCAACGTACCACAACACACACGCAGCACTTCTTTTTTGATAAAAACAGCTAGTTTTAAAGCGAGAAACTAAGTTTTTAGTTGAAAGCAGCTCTTAAATTTAAAGAGACGCTTTCTCTCCAGCCTAGACACAATAGAATTTGGCTTGCTGATCAATTAAATTTATAAGTTATCTAAATCATCGTCAGTGGAAATTCTTACAGGGGAGCCATCGGGCGAGGTCTTAAACATAAACCTTACCATCTAATGTGCAAACCTGGTCCAAATACTGAGAAGTGTTCCATCTTGCCTTCGTTTGTTGGCTTCACTTACGATCTTTCTCCTGTAGGCTGTAAGATTCTCATTGACAAATATGCGTTGTTGTTGTGGATGAATTGTTCAAGAGCTGAATTCATAATGATGGCTTTTAAGTTTGAATAGAGAAAGGAAAAGTATTGGGAGTCGTATGTTCACGTTCTCCACAAAACCTATAATCTGATCGTTTGACGTTGTTGTTTTGCTGAGATCTGCTAAGAAATGTAAAACGCACGTGCAGAGGCATTGTTTTTGCTCATCAAACCTATTGTTTTGTGCCGTTCTCGCTGCCATTGTCGTCGTGGTTGCTAAAGCTTGCCGCACGCTTGAGGAAAGTGCTGAGCAAAAGAAGAATGGGATGTAAGCGCAACTACAGGGCCCCAAGTGAAGGAGAAATGTTAAAACGCAAGAAGATGAATTGAAAAAGGAGTTGAAAAAAATGCCATAAGCATTTTGATTAAAAACAAACAAACAAAAAACAAAAACAAACTGAACGTCTTTATAATTGATAATTTGCAATTCACATACATGCACTGTAGTGAGCTCACTAAAACGTATTAATAAACAACAAAGATTGATAATTTGAAAATATGTTTATCTGCTCAGTAGGTCTGTCATTCTCGTGAGGGGCACAGTGAACAGACCCGTTAGAATTAATCTCTCTATCGGGTCTGCTCAGTAGGTCTGTCATTCTCATCAGGGGCACAGTGAACAGACCCGGTAGAGAGATTAATTCTCGACAAAAAATTCCTCCCGAAATAATAAAAATACGCCCGAGAGACAGGAAAACTTCGATGAAATTAACGACTTAATTTCACTTCGAGGCCTGTAGTTGCGCTTACATCCCATTCTTCCCCCCTTTTTGCTTCCATGCATTAAATAGCTCTTTTTTTTTTGGTCTTATTGTCTGTCTGAGCTCTGTTTCCTCATCTCCATCGTTCGCTGGTGCTGTGATTCTGTTTCAGAAATAAAGCGCAGTCTAGTGGGCTTTGGTTTTGTGTGTCTTACCCTTGGTATGACTGGGGCTGTGGTCTTGGAGTCTTATATGTATGCATTTGTCCCAAACAAAAAAAAACACACTCCTGCCCGCCATCTTGAATGTCGAGCTTGAAACCACGTGAGCTTGCCATGCAATTTTATTGGATGATCGATTAATTTGGCTCAGCCAGATTCTCGCGGCGCCCGCACACGATGAGGAAATTGTCTCACGAGGCAAAAAAATATCGAACACGACAGATATTTGCCTCATGACCTCGCGAGGCGAAAAATTCACAAAAACTCCAGCGCACACTTAAGGAAACAGTTCCGCTAACTGCCTCGCGAGGAATTTTACTCAGCACTTTCCTCAAGTGTGCGGCAGGCTTAAATCGCCAAAACGTACTGTAACAACTGTGTGAAACACGGACTAAGAACAGCTTGATGCGTAGATCTCCACCTTAGACTGCTATTTGGAGCTTGAAACAAACCATATTTTATGATCTTCGTAAGCTCTCATCTTAAGTGTACCGATGATGTACCTATTATGTGCTTGTCATCATGCCTATGATGTGTAACGTGTAACATAACAAAGGAACAAAAAAATACACTGTCCGCCATATTTTTTTTAAAGCCAGAGGAAGGGTATTAACTAAGAAGCACGAAAGAGATAGGTAAACTGCGAATTCAGTTGTAACAATTTTCACCTCGAGGAATTGCATTCAAAGAAAAAGAACGTTTAATTTAACGTGTAATATGAGAGGGAAAAAAGTTTAAGAAACACTATTTACTTTGATAGTTCATTTGAACAAATACGCCGTAGCTTACAGTATATAACGTGAGAGAAATGTTAGTTCCATGATTTTTAGCAAACGGCAGGAGAAGCCACAACCAGTGCTTACACCGACGTGGAGATTTCTTCGATTGAGCGGGATACTCCGTAATTGCCTTCCAAAATTAGCTCGGTTAGTCTCTTTGCTATGTCGTTGCGTCCAATTTCTTTTAGTGAATGAACAAGGTAGCGAAGAGGAAGATTAGGATATAAAGTCTGAATATGTAACATTAACAACCTGGATGGACTTCTACCACTAGTCTGCTCACATCGCAAGGCTGCACGTTGTTCAGCATTAATTCGGTCATATTTGGTAGCTAAGCGTTCATAGTCCCGCCGGCCCCATCTTCCGTGGTGATCAAGTTTGCTGCACATCCACTCAAACATCTTCATATGCTGTGCATCCAGCTCCTCAAGTGTGATCTCACCTGAGAAAAAAAATCTTAATTTGAACACAATTTCATGCTTTCTGTTGTTCCTTATTCCTTTTTTAATGCAGACATGAAGAATACTGACCCCAATATCTTTTATCTTCGTGGGGTATATAAATCGCGAAAATCACCCAAAATTGGCCGCTAAATTTTTGCAGGTAAAATTTTTGCGATATTCTGTAAGTGGGAATTTTGAAAGCCATCAAAAGCGAACTCTCCCATGACGATCCTTTCTTGGCACTCTTTAAGCAACATGTTTTTTTTTTACTGAACTTTGGCTTGTGCTACATCATCATCATCATCATCATCATCATAATCATCATCTATTACTAAAAGAAATAGATGGTGATGAAAATTTCTAATTTTCTTAACTGATCTTCCTTGAGGCGAGTTAAGGTTAAAAATTAAAGAACAAATTAACAAAGTAGAAGACGGTACGTGGTAACGGCACTACATTTATTTTATAGGAAGCATGTGGCACATTTTCTTTCTGAATAAAATTTCGCAGATTAAATTTTCACGAACTTTAACCGATGCGCGAAAATAATGAAATTAAAACAATCGTCAAAAAAACGTGAGATATTAGCATAGTCCCGATATCTGGCCACACTAATGGCTGGAAACACTAACGACAATGTTTTGTTCTGAACAAGAGAGTATTTTGTAACAAGGATTGCAGCAATAATGTAATGAGTAGAACAAGAAATTAGTTAACAAATTCAAAGCTTTCAAAATAAAAAAAAGACTTAGTAGGTCCCGAAAAAAAAACGGATTAAGCTTTAGGTTTAATGAGATTGCTCTGAATAAAGACTACATTTTATCGTTGCACTGCGTAAATGCATGCATGCATTTTTACGCTGCATAAGGCAATTGATTTAATTAAACAACCACTAACCTGTAACTTCGCGTGCTCTTGTTTCACCTCGTATTTTTTTTGTCAGTAGTGTTGGAGGCCGTGCTAAATTTCGTCGACGAAGGAGTAGGTAGATTACTGCAGATGTCAATGCAACAAACAAGACTGCGATAATCATTGATAACAAAGCTAGTTTGGATCTGGATCTGGAAATGGATCTTGATCCGGGTGTGGAAATGAATTGTTGTTTGGAAATGGATCTGGTTCTGCGTCTATAAATGGATTTGAATCTGGAAATGTAATTGAGAGTGGGGCTGGGACTGGGACTTGATCTAGGATAGCGGAAATTCTTTATGCCTTGAATTCCTTGAATTGGACACTCTCTAACTCTACATTTCCTCGATTTTAAGTGGCCACATTCTCCAGGATAGAAATCCCTCCCATCATTGCAACACCAAAAACAGGGGCGACAACCTGACATAAAAGGGTCACGGTAATGTCTGTCTTTACACCGGCAAACAGTATCTGATCTTTTAGTGCATCTTTTCACTATCGTTTCACCGTAACACATACGACAACGTCTACAGGGCCCCGTTCCATAGGTGCTGGAAAAAGTACCGGTTTTACAAGGTATACATTTTTGACGAGGCCAGGCATTTACCAAGGTACCACAACGGATCGCTGGTTCCATTCCAACAGAACACTTGATACAATCAACGCATGCTAAAATGGATTTGTTGGAAATAGTTATCTGGTTAAATAAACACGTTGTATTACAAACAGTGTCGTGGTAAATGGAACAGTGAAATATCACAACTTTACCAGGAGGACACTTTGTGCACCTTCTGCATGCATGTTTGCTTCGATGATCAGAGTAGGTTACACCAGAACTACAAGGAACGCAACGCAGTACTGCATTTTTTTTAACAACTGCTCCGCAAGCCACGGAAGGCTCCATTCCCGCTGGACAATCTATGCATTCTACATTAGTTTTTCTTTTTTTAGACCTTTTTAGTAATGTAGCTTGGTCACCTTTACGTGCACGCGCACGTGCACGTGCACGTAAACGTAAACGTCCACGGTTACGTCCACACATTGTATCGGAATATTTTGTGCAACTTACGACGATTCTCTGTCCACGTGGGCAAAACGAACATTTTTTGCATTGTTCTCTATCAGTCATTGATGAAAATGTTTGCCTTTCTTGACACTGAACACAAGTAATCATTTCATCGTGTGGGACGACACTACCACAAGGATAAGATGGTTCAAATCCCGATGAGCAAATAGGGCAATCTAAACAACCATATATTTCTCTCTTAGTATCTATCCATGTATTTTGATCAGGCCCGCATCTCGCGCAAACAGTGTCAGCTGATGGCCCACAAGGTCTCACTAATGTTTCGTTAGGTTGGCATTGTGAACATTCCACGCAATAAATAGGCACCCCCATCGCTACAACGCTGCCACAAGGAACTGATGGTTTCCAGCCAGTTAAACATGAAAGACAAGGCAGGCAATCCTTTTGTCCAGTGGCCATGTTAAATACTTCAAGCTGATCTGCGGGACAACTTCTTAAGCAATCGGAAATATTTTCCTATAAACAAGAGAGTATTAGTAATCACGAAATAAATAGAGTTTCTCTCCTATCGGGGTACGGAACAAACTGGTAACGCCACGGATAAGACAACACAAGCTTGGTTTATTTGTACCGTTTACATTTCTCCCTCTACTACTCGCTTGCCTCCGGTCAGCGGTCTCTACTAGTATTTCATGTTACTACATCTCTCTCTTTTTTTTTAACTCAACATATAGACTGTTCCTTAGTGTCCTAACTTATCTTAGTACTCATCAATGTATCTTTGGGGGTTTCTTAAGAGCAGCTCTCGGTTTAAGACGGGTCAGCTGCCTATCCGGCTGTGGACTTCCGCACGGTTTGGCTGGCTCCTCTACCTCGTCTTGACTGTCAGGAACAAGCGGGTTTCTGGGTGCTTCCCGGCTTGCTCTCGAGGCTGAAGTAATATCTGGCATCGTAACTCTTGTTGCCAGTGGCTCGAGGATTTCACGGCTCGCACTATGAGATACGACTGGAGGACTTCCTTCAAGCACTCTTCTCGTCATTCTCCGGTTTCTTCTCACTTGTCCATTAGGGCTCTGTATGACTACCGACCTTGGAGCTACATGTTCCTCCATCACCGTACCTTGTGCCTTAAGGTCTGGTATCCATACACGGTTGCCAGGTGATAGCTGTTCTCCCTCTACTACTCTGTGTCTGCGGTCGTAGTTTAACTTCATTTTTGTACGATACTCCTCCTTTTTCCTGAGGTGGTCGTAGTCTGGGGTCTTTGGCTTCAGCTCATCCGGGTGACAAGGAACTCTAGTGCGTAGTTTGCGTCCCATTTTCAGTTGCGCAGGAGAATAGCCGTTGTGTAGTGAGGTATGTCTGTAGTTTAGGAGAGCTAAGTACTCGTCACCACTCTTCTTCTGGATCATCTTCATAGTTTGGACGGCCCTTTCTACTTCTCCATTTGCTTGCGGATATTTTGGAGATGATGTTATGTGCTCAATACCCCAGTCTACGCAAAATTCCTTAAATTCATGCGAATCAAATTGAAGGCCGTTATCAGTAAACAGGATGTCTGGAATTCCATGTCTGCTGAAGATCTTTTTCATCTTCACAACAGTCTGCGCAGTGTTCACGTTCTTCGAAACTAAGCAGATCTCTACATCTCTTGAAAAGTAATCTACGGCCAGGAGGTAGTGCTTGTCTTTGTGTTGGAAGAAATCTACGCCAACTCTGGCCCATGGTCTGTCAGGAAACTCCGTACCTTTCATCGGCTCTATGCGTTCTTTGCGGAACTTCTCGCACATGGCGCAGTTTCGTACAACCTTTGTGATGTCTTCAGAAATTCCATGCCACCACACAGAAGATGCAGCGTTTGCACGCGTCTTTGTTGTCCCTTGATGACCATCATGTAAGCGTCTCAGGACGTCTGGTCTCAACTTTGGAGGGATAACTAATCGCCGTCCTCTCAACAGCAAGCCGTTGTGGAGGGATAGGTTGCCCCGTTCGTTCCAGTATTTGCCAATGGGGCCATAGAGCTTTCGCTTGTCTTCAGGCCATCCGTGCTGTACGTAGTGCATCACCATTCTTAGCGTATCATCTTTCATAAACTCAGAGCGTATCTCGTCCAATCGTTGGTCTGATGCAGGCAGGGTGACCAGTACGGCGTTGACATAGGCGTCCACTTCGTTATGAAGGTCATTCTGTGGGCTGGCGTATACAATAATTTACCAGGGACGTGATGGATGGTGAAGTTGAACCTCATAAGCCGCATTCGAAACCGCTGGATGCGTATTGGGAGCTCATCTATCAGCTTCGTAGATAACAAGGGAATCAGTGGCTTGTGATCAGTTTCTACCTTAAACTTCATTCCGATCAAAAAATCTGCCCAGTATTCAAGCGCCCACGTGATAGCCAACGCCTCTTTTTCTATCTGGGCATACCTACGCTCCGTCTCTGTCATGGATCTGCTAGCGTATGCCACTGGCCGCATTTCACCTGATGGTTGCTTCTGCATAAGGACTGAACCCAACCCGAAGCTGCTTGCATCAGATGATACTGTAGTCTCTTTTTCTGGATCATACAGTGCAAGGACTTGCTCGGATGCCATGTCCGCTTTCAGTTGCTGGAAGGCGTCTTGTTGAGCCGTGTCCCATATCCAAGCGTTCTCCTTCTTTAGCAGGTCCCTCAATGGCTTCGTCTTCTCTGCTAGATTTGGGCAAAACTTCATCAGGTGGTTCACCATCCCTAAGAATCTTCTCAAGTCCGCAATGTTCTGGGGTACTGCCATGTCAGCGATAGCTTTAACCTTTGAGGGATCCTTCTTTATCCCTTGGCTGTCAATAATTTGACCCAAGTATTCCAGTCTTGTTTGGGAGAAAAGGCACTTTTCAAGATTAAGCGTGAGACCTCTTTCTACCAGCCGGTCGAGCACTTGCTTGAGTCTCTGGTCATGTTCGGCTTTGTCTTTTCCCCTGACTAGAATGTCGTCCATACGGCACTTCACCCCTTCAATTCCAGACAGTTCCTTATTCATCCTTTTTTGGAAGTGTTCAGGGGCAGATGATATTCCGAAAGGTAAACGCTTGAACATGAATCTACCGAATGGCGTGATGAACGTAGTTAACTTGGAGCTTTCCGGGTTTAGGACTATTTGGTGAAAGCCAGAGTTCGCATCTAGTTTGGAGAACACTGTCCCTTCCGTTATGCTTCCCAGTGTCTCTTCAACTGTTGGCATGTGGTAGATTTCTCGACGGACTGCCTGGTTTAGCTTTGTAAGATGTACGCATATTCGTACATTGCCATTTGCCTTTGGTACAACCACAATTGACGAACACCAGTCTGTTGGCTCGTCGACTGGTTCAATGACGTCAAGCTGAAGCATTCGTTCAATCTCCTCCTGTACCTTCTTCATAAGTGGTAATGGTACCCGCCTTGGGGCTGTCAAACAGAAGGGCGTTGCGTTCTCCTGTAGATGAATTGTGTGCTCGCCATCAAGTTTGCCTAAGCCTTGGAAGAGTGTTGGATACTGGTTGACAATGTCCTCCTTTGTATCAAATCTAAGTGGGCTGCTATCGGCGGAAGGCTCATGCTGAATTGTTTTGATGCTGTATGTTCCTGGAATCTCGTGAATTAGACCAAGACTGCGAATGGCAGGTATTCCAAGAAGTAACTTCGACGCTCCTCTGACTACGTATACCCGCTCTTCAACCCCCTTCTCGCCCAAGGCAAGGTTCATGGGTATCCATCCAAGGGTCTTTAGTGGAACGTCTCCTGCCCCCACAAGTTCTCTGTCTGGTTCTGACAATGCGCCATATGTCTCCTTGTATAAATAGTCAGGCATCACTGATACTTGAGCTCCTGTGTCGATGCACCATGTCAGCTCGTGGTCTTGTATCTTCAGCTTAATGTGCCATCCTGAGTCTGAAGTGGAGGCTTGCTGTATTTCAGCCGGCTCTGTTTTGGATGTAGTGTTAACTGGATATGATTCTGGCATGGTAACCCTTCCTACAAATGTGGGGCTGAAAGATGTGGCATAGGAGCCGGTGTCAAGGTTGCAGTCTTCTTGGACTTGATTTACTGTTTTAGCATCTACGCTCCTACATACACTGGCATAATGTCCTATTTTGTTGCACTTGTTACATTGCACACCTGCTGCTGGACAGTTTCTCTTCCCTGGGGGATGCTGTCGGTTACAATATCCACAGTTTCTGCCGCTACTCCTCTGGAAGGGTTTGTATCTAAGATCTGGCCTGTTCCCTTGCTGGGTTATGTGCTCGATTTCCGCGGTTTTTGATTCTTGTAACTCACGTTTTGTAGCTTCTTTCAAGGACAATATCTTCGTGGCTTTTTCGAGTGAAAGGTCAGCGCCCTCGTCATAGAGTTTCAACTTGTAACTGTCTTCAGTGCAAGAAAAGGTCAGTTTGTCTCTCACTGCCTGCTCCAGAAAATCGGCGGGAAACTTGCACTCGGCGGCTCTTTCTTTGACAGTGACAACCCAAGAATCTAAACTCTGAGTCGGCTCTCGTTTTAGGTGAAGCCAAAATTTCTCCCGTAACATCAACTGAGGATCCCTTTTTTGAAAATATTGATCAAACTTTGCTAGCACGGTCGCGTAGTTATCGGAACTTTCGGCTGGGAGTCTCTCTTCCCATCCCGCAGGATCGTCACGCTCGGGTAAGTAGGTGAAATTTGAGTAAATTTCCAAACACGATTCGCCGATGTGGTTTAATAGGAGCCCTACCTTCATTTCATCTGGTTTTGTTGATGCTCCAGTTGCCTTGAGGCAAATGTCGAATTTCTGTTTCCATTTTCGCCACGAATAAGCAGGATTTCCCGATGAAATTACCAGTGTTTCTGGCGGCCTGACATGTGGCATGCTTTCCGCCATCTTGCTTTAACTACGTGCAACGTGTATCGCTGAAGACGTCCGTTCGGTTCGCTGAATCTGCTCTCACAGGCTCTGTGGACTAGCAGAACAGTACTACTTCTGACACCATCTTCTATCGGGGGTACGGAACAAACTGGTAACGCCACGGATAAGACAACACAAGCTTGGTTTATTTGTACCGTTTACTTTTCTCCCTCTACTACTCGCTTGCCTCCGGTCAGCGGTCTCTACTAGTATTTCATGTTACTACAGTTTCGTGTATGCGATCCATACACGTAATACGTTATTCAAGAGTAAACACGAGGTGAGACCACATCAAGCATGAGTCGAAGAAGTGTATAATGCTACCTAAAACATGTTTAAAAACTAAGTCTCCAAGGTACATGTGTATATTAAATCTGTCAGTTCTTTCACGCTTTCACAAGATACTGATGCACCTCCTGTGTGGAGCAAATACTATGCCAGATTTTATTGACACACTCGCTAAAATGCATGAGTCAATAACACGAGTGTCATTTTCCTAGAGGTTTTGCTAACTATTACAATAGCTGCGGTTACAAGTTTCAACTTTTACCAAGGTAAACTCGAAAGAACAATAGCCAGTGCACGCTTAAATTGAATTAACAATAGCCCTTGCACGCTTAAGCGTGCCGCGGCTATTGTTCTTTCGAATTTACCTAGGTAAAAGTGGCAACGTGTAACCGCAGCTATAGACATTGGCATTGGCATTTTATATCCATTGGTGTTTCAAATTTATGAAATACAGCCTAAGAAAACATACAAATTGATACCATACTGTTTATCTCTCGAACAATAGAATTCAGAATTATCTAGATTGTGAACGTAAACCGATCTGATAAGGTCTGCAACATTGCACGACAAGTCATGCTATGAGCTCGGGGAATACTCCCATATATGAGCTAAAAAGGTATGTGCCGCTGTGAATAGAAGGGTATGGTTTTCAGGCAGTTTAGTCTGGGATAGGGTATAGTAATCGGAGATTTTTGGTCTAGAATGAATAGGGTACCATTTTCCGCGAAACTGATCAGTTGCGTGAAGAATTTAGTCTAGACTAGGTTTACTGCAAATGGCATTTAAAAATCGGTACAGCGGGCAGTACGGAATTTTTACTGACCGCTGACATCTTAGACTGTGATAGTGAACGAGTTTCTGGAAAATAGCTAGTCTGGAATGGGTCTAGGATAGGGTTGGGTTTTTCGGTGTTTAGTCTAGAATAGGGTTGTCTCTCATGGTAGATGTAAATGTAAATATGCATCTGATAAGCAAACAAAATACATATTTACAATCCCACTTGAGTCCTCTTCTTTTTTTTTCAACTATCTCTACACCAATCCATTAGTATTAATTTATTAGCTTGCGTAGCAGGCGTCAGGGAAAGCCATCCCCGTTTACGCGGGGTATGCCGCTTTTTTACGGACAAAATATCGAAATATCATTACATCAATGTCGAATGTGCATACACTAATGTTATGTTGCATGCATCGATGTTATGTGCAATAAAAGATGGTCGATGCAATTAAAAGATGTTTGATACAACTATAAGATGTTTGATAAAACTAAAAGATGTTCGATAAAACTAAAAGATGTTCGATAAAACTACAAGATGTTTGATAAAACTAAAAGATGAGGAAGCGGAAATGATTTCAACTAAAAGATGAGGAAGCGGAAATGATTTTAACTAAAAGATGAGGAAACGGAAATAATTCTGAAAATTCGCAAGTGGTGACCGGAAGTGGTATGTGAGCACTGAGGCACTCAGTTTATTTATTTTAACTATGTAAGTCTTCACTCTTTATGAAGCATTTCAGACTGAGGCCTAAGACATTTAAAATTTAGAAAGCGAAGGAAAAGAGAGGTGAAAATTTTACTCTCTTCAAAAGAGGAAGCGGAAACTTTTCGTATTTAACCGGAAATGATATTCATACGGCAGTGTCCCGCTCTTTGTTGCTTTGCTCCTGCCTTCTCCAACTATTAAAACATGGAGGATCAGCCGGCGGATGGCGGATCTGTCCAAGACTTTGTGTGGAACATCATAAATGCTGTGACTAACTTACAGACACAATCAAATCAAGGTGTAACTAGCGAAGAAAGCAACAGGGCTGAATTTAATTCTATTAGCGTTGAAGTAAATGCAAGATTTCAAATTCCAAGACAAGCGAGAGGCCGCAGCCGAAGAACTCAGTGCTACTGACTACTTCTATTGCGCCAGCTGCTGCTTTCAACGCCTGGCAAAACCGCTCATAAGAAAGAGTCACGTCCCGGTCATGTCTTAGGCCTCAGGCTGAAATGCTCCATAAAGAGTGAAGACTTACATGGTTAAAATAAATAAATGGAGTGCTTTGAACAGTGCTCACATACCACTTCCGGTCATCACTTGCTAATTTTCAGAATTATTTCCTTTTCCTCATTGTGAGTGTACGCGGATGGGAATCAAAGGCACGTTGAATAAAACACGAACAGCACGAATTTCCAGTTCTTTATGTCCTTTAATATTCGTCGGCTCATTCAGCGCTCACCACGAGCGGAATACATCGCCTACAACTTTCCATTCAAAATATCTGTGCCACCGCAGCAGAAAAGTACAAAACAGGAAAACATCTAAGGACTACATCGCTAGAATCGACAAGAACTTAAAATTTCGTGGCTGAACTCTAGAATGTGAAAATCACGTGAGTTACAAAAACAAAGAAAATAAATTATAATAATTAATCTTGGCGGGAAAAGACACGACATAGCGGCCCCACAAACGGGCTGTAAATTACGCAGTTCGTTTGTTTAAACTTAACAAAGTGTCTTTTAACTCAACGAATTGTGTCCTTATGTTACTTGACAGTCAATGATCACTTATCATCGTTAACTTCCTCAAGTAGGCATATCTTTTGTAACAGGGCGGTGAAACATGCCGCCTGCTGTCTTGACTCTGGCAGACCGTACTCCTCCGTCTTCTCCGGTAAACACTTCTATTACGCGACCCATTGGCCATCTGTTACGCACCACATTATCCTCTGCCAGAAGCACCAGGTCACCAATCTGAACATTTCTTCTTGATTTGGCCGCACTTCCGGGTCGCTGTCTGGGACATCTCCATATCTTGCACTTGGCCAGCATTCCTCTGCTTCCCAAAGGAACTCGGGTCCCCTCCACCATCGATGTTGACTAGAGAGTTTCTGAGGGTTTAAGCCACGTGAAGCGTCATCAGCAGGATTGAGCCTCCCTGGGCAATGCCTCCATTGGTCGGGCGAGGTAAATTCACATATTTCAGCTACACGGTTTGCAACGTACGTCTGAAATCTCTTGGTGTCATTCTTAATATACTGCAATGTCGTCTGAGAATCCGACCAAAATGTAACCTTGCTAATCTTGTACGTAAGCTCATCAATAAGCACTCTGTACATCTTCACAGACAAAGTGGCTGCTTGCAACTCAAGCCTTGGAATTGAAATTGGTCTTACTGGTGAACTCCTTGACCTTACAACCAGAAACGAACAGTTTACAGTTCCACTGGCATAAACAAATCTAAGATAGGCACACATGCCATAGCCATCTTCGGAAGCATCCGAGAATAGATGAAGGGATATGTCAAGTACTGTGCTATCAAGCAGGTGCCATCGCGGTATTTCAACTTGTGATAAGGCAGACAACTCGCACTTCCACTTATTCCAGTGGCTCTGCAAATCTTCAGGTATTTTATCGTCCCACCCTAAATTCAGCTTCCACAGTTTCTGCAAGATCTTCTTAGCTTCTAGGACGACTGGGCAAACAAATCCCATGGGATCATACAGCGAGCTTACTGCTGACAGAATTCCGCGCTTTGTAGGTGTTTTGTGGGGCTCACGAACCCTGAACAGGAAGGCATCTTTCTCCACATCCCACTGTACTCCTAGCGTTCTTTCTACTGGAAGGTTCTCAAGGTCCATATCCAGGGTTGGCCTTGCCCACTCTACATCAGGTATCTTAGACAGCACCTCTCGATTGTTGCTCATCCATTTTGTCAGTCTAAATCCAGCTTCACTGAGTAAGCGTGTTACTTCACTTGCTAGCGAACTTGCTTCATTTACTGTCCTTACTGACTTGACGAAGTCATCTACATAGAAGTCCTTGTTGACAGCTTTCACAGCTTCGTCACTAAATCTGCCTTTACCCCTCTTCAGGCAAAAGTTTGCACAACTGGGTGAGTCTGTTGCACCAAAGATATGACTTGTCATCTGAAATTCTGTGGGCCGCTCAAGGTCACTGTCCTCCCACCAAAGAAATCGCAAAGCATCCGAATCTTCTGGTGGTACCTTTACTTGATTAAACATGCCCTCTATGTCAGCTACCAGTGCTATGGGATATTGTCTGAACCTCAGCAGAACACCCAGCAAACTGTTATTTAAGTCGGGACCCTGGTGCAACTGGTTGTTGAGTGACACTCCATCATGCATAGAGGCCGCATCAAACACAACACGAAGTTTGTCCTGTTTTTGGGGGTGAAACACACCGTGATGTGGCAAATACCACGTCTTTCCACTTCGGCGCGCCGCCTTTTCTTCGGTCAATTTCTTGGCATATCCTCTATCAATAAGGCTCTCCATAAACTCTCTGTACTTTCTGTGAAACGTTTCATCGTGTTTGAGCTTCCTCTTTAAAGACTGCAATCTTGTTTCTGCCATCTGCTTGTTGTTCGGCAGCCAAATAGGGGTATCACTCTTCCACAACATTCCAACTTCATAATGTCCATCTACAACACGAACTGAGTTTTCCATGCCTTTCAATGCCTCTTGATCCTCAACTGAAATGTACTTCCTGGAGCTCCTGTTCATGTCAACGTCCTCAAGCCACAAGAATTGTTTCATCTGTTGATCTAACAGCTCATCACCATACTTCACAAAATTTACATTCACCGCCTGGGAGCACAAGGTATTTGCAACATCAACTGGTCCAAGCACAGCCCAACCCAGTATAGTGCGAACAGCATACGGTTCTCCTGAACTCCCTTTCCTACATTCTTCATGCACTTGGACTTCAGGAACATTTGCACCAATCAGCATTGTCACCTGATTGTCATCTACATCAGGGATCTTAAGGTCCTTTAAATGGGGCCATCTAGACAAGTCCTTTGCTCTTGTTGTTGTAATGTTGAGATTGTCTACAACTTTAACGTTTTCAATTGATACAGTACGATCTTCGTGGTTATCAACAGTTTTCACTTGAACATCGGCTTGGCCGACCATAACCGAAGACTCCCCAGACAATGTGCATACAGCCAAAGTGTCACAGTTGCTTACTTCTAACCCAAGTTTATCAGAAATGTTCTTGGAGAGAAATGTCTCTTCACTCCCAGTGTCAAGGAGTGCATACGTGGTAACAGACTGACCTTCTTTGCTCATTATTTTAATTGGAACAACTTGCAATGCAACCTTGGTTCTTGATGTTGTGGAATAGGTGTGACTTGACCTTTCATTAGGTGTTGTAGTTATGGCACTCGCGTTAGCTTGCTCTTTTGGAATTGTTCTACTTTCTTTTCAGAGAGAACCCTTTGTAACCTTGCATTTTCATGTGCTACTGCACTAGATCTGGAGACACTAGACCTTCGTGAATGGCCAGAACAAGTACTTCGAACATCATCCCCATGTACAGATAGTGGCAGATCAGCTGAAATTATTTTAGTGAGCTCCATCATGTCATCATCTGCTAGAGCGCCACCACCGTTGGTGGCACCCGAAATCCCTTCCTCAGAACCAATCATGTATTTATCTATCGACTTAAGATAACCATAGTAGATTTTGCTGAGTCCAGCATGACGATTTTCCTCGTACGTCTTCTTAACACTTTCGTCAGGTAATAACTGAATTAAATCATAATCGACATGTGAATATCGCTTCCACTGAGTATCCAAACGGTGAGCTTCGCTACGATCTTCAATTCACACTCATCTTTTAGTTAAAATCATTTCCGCTTCCTCATCTTTTAGTTGAAATCATTTCCGCTTCCTCATCTTTTAGTTTTATCGAACATCTTTTAGTTTTATCAAACATCTCTTAGTTTTATCGAACATCTTTTAGTTTTATCAAACACCTTTTAGTTTTAACGAACATCTTTTAGTTTTATCGAACATCTTTTAGTTTTATCAAACATCTTATAGTTGTATCAAACATCTTTTAATTGCATCGACCATCTTTTATTGCACATAACATCGATGTATGTAACAAAACATTAGTGTATGCACATTCGACATTGATGTAATAATATTTCGATATTTTGTCCATAAAAAAGCGCCATAGCCCCCAGATACCACGCAGCTCTTTACAACCTCTAATTTCATTAGACCTGTATATCATGCAGCTGTATTGTTTGTAGGTCTAGGGTCTATTGTTAGGCATTGTTGTGTTGTTTGTTCTATTGTTTTCTCAGCAAATCATAGAAGACCTTGTAAGAGCTGCGTACTGCCCCGGTTTACGCCTGCCACGCAGGCTATCAATTTATTCACTCTCTTATCTCAAAAACCCCTTAAACAGAAATTTCTAGAACTTTCTAGAACAGGCGTCAAAAACTTACGGAGAATAAAAGTCATTTTTTTAGTCCGGCAGGCTTGGAAGACTTACTATTCATATATGCTTTAATACCTATGGCTACAATGCTATTAGTAAAGACCTATTTTTTTCCGGTGTAACTCTTAAAATAAACCATTTCAATGTAAAAATGGGCTCAACGCAATCATGATCATAAGCGCAAGTATATATGTTTGGTTTTCTTGTTATGCTTGCGGCATTTTCATTATTGCTATAGGTGAATTTTATAATGCTTGCGCTTGTGCTAAGTCGAGCTTCACAATTACCTTAAAAATATCACTTACCGATTTGCAAATCGTTTTTGACACATTGTGTGTCGAGGTGGTGACTGTCGGTACAGAAGAATTAATCTATAAAATCAAATACAAAAATAATACTTACGTCAATCACTTTATTTCAAAGTTTGCGTGCGTTCATTTTTAAGCACGCCATGTGGTAAAAAAAAACTGTGTGAACAGAGGTAAGTAGCTATATATGACTGTGTTTTCAGCGGCTATAAAAAAATCCGTCATTCAAAAGATTGGGGTGGACCAGTAACTGAGGTCCACTTCCGCAAGGATGGTCCTCCTCATTCTACTTTGTCAAAGCCGTCACACCCTTAAGGGGGCATTACGGTTAAATTTGAATCAAAAAGTCAAGACCTTTAAATCAATTATTGAAACTTCATAACTCTTCCATAAAAAATAGTTGTCTCCTTTAATCAAACCAGTTCTTATTCGGAAGGGGGAAGGAGCGAGGTTTATTTTTCTATTTTTATGGCCTACATTTCTATTTAAAGTCAATTGTGTAAACCAATAAAACTTGAAACTTTAATAAATATACTTTAATAAATATATATGCCTAATTCAATTGGTAATCGGGCATTGGGAAACTATTGTTTGGCGGTCACTCAAGCAAAGCATTGCATTGTGTTCCGTATGCCCAAATGCCAATGCCCAATTACCAACCAATCGCCAAAGCAACCTTAATGGTATATCAAGAAAAAAAGAAAACAAGAAAGAAAAAGAAAAACAGTCTCACGATTTGATCTTGCATGCCGCTCCCTTGTGACCATTTCTGGGAGGTTGCACTGATCTCTGACGTGGTTTAGAAGAAAAAAAAGAGAGAACGAACTACTGGTTAGTTAAGGGTACTGTAAACCTTTTACGGTCCCATTTTGCATAATTTTAATTTTTTGAATTTCTGTAAAGATATAACATTAATCTAAAAAATATTGAAAGAAGTTTTGCAAAATCATTAAAAGAACTCGAGATATTCTTAAAAAAGAATATCAAGAGAATGAATAGTTGATAAGTACCTATGGGTGTGATAATCCGATAATCTCTTTCCGGATTGCAGCGCTTTCATATACTTTTCCCGCTAAACTTTATCCGCGGGATCTCGCATTACATGTTATATGCACATTCTGTTTACATCGCAATGCGGAGCGCATTTCGCATCGTCATAGCATATTCCATTGTAGCGTCATAGCGTATTCTCCCCGGCCATTTTCCATGTTTCACACGGTCGTCTACGCTTGTTCCAATTCCTGAAGATTTACAATTTGACCATTTTGTTCGTTCTGTTATAGTTCAGTATTGATTTTTGGGGACTCCAGACATAACAACCTACTCACCCCGATAGCGGCGAGACCGCATGAGAACACCAAACATCCCAGAACAAATGGCTGTCACTGTCAAAAAAGAAAATAATAACAATAATGATAATGATCGTGTTGCAACTGGTTTCGTTTTTCTCCTTTTTCTGGAGACCAACTCGTCTAACACAGGTAGGGCAGCAGGAAATTCTTCAATTAAATTGACACGTGAACTAATACAGGATGTGGCTGCGCTTTCGAAGTCTGTGTTTTCAATCAATGTTGCTTTTCTCTCTTCTCCGGCACTCTCCGTCTCCCTCTTCTCAGACACTGGGGAAACAACAAAATGTTCTTTTTCCTCTACATTGACAGATGACGTCGTAGTAACTAACTCTTTACTGTCGCAGGCTATTTGAACACCTTCCTTTACTTTCTTTAATGCTTCTTTCATATTATAGAAATGTCGTTTTTCCAAATTAAGACAGCGTAGAACGTTTAGCCTCTTCAAAAGGAAACCATGGCAACCAACACTTTGATTTTTCGACTGAAAGAGAACAAACAAAAATTATTACTATTTGGCAGCTTACTAAGCTTGAATATCTCATATCCAGTTCATATATATGCAACTTTATAGAATACAGTCAACTCTCTCAAAGCGCGGGACACGCCTGTAAGGCAGACATCTTTCAAAGGCGGACATCAGTGGTTGGCTCGTTTCGGCCGAATTTTACATCATTGTATGAAACTAAACTCTCTATAAAGGCGGACACCTCTAAGGCAGACATTTGGAGTTGGCCCCAAGGGTGTTCTGCTAAGAGAGAGTTCACGGTATATCATGGCGTAAAAACAGTTACCCTTTGAAAAGAACTGCAACTTTGAGTTTGGCTGTAAGTGTCATCCAATAAAAATGCGCGATACACAACTACTGAAAAATACAGTACAGCACGTTGGCTATAGTCTAGTTCTCAGACCCACACCCTTGAAAATCGAGCTTTCCGGTGAATTTGAATGGCTTAGCCTCACAACCAAAACATTCAATGGTCATATATCTCTTTGCTTTCAGAAAAAAATGTGGTTAAAACAAGAGGAAAAACAAAAGCATACTTGCTCTTAAATCTATCTAACAGTATCGAATTTCGGTTTAAAAATTCAAGAAGGCAAAACAATAATACGGCCGCACTGTGAGTATCACTTTGGATTGAGAAAAAAAAATCATAATTTTTTATTACTGAATGATGATCTGTTGTTTTGCCTCTAGCTTATTGTTGTTGTGTCTTGAAATAAGGAACTATGCACGTGATATACAGAATTGAACTAAGTTGAGTATTGCCCATAGCTCAGTTCCAGAATGTCGAGCTTGACGATCATCGTTAACTACCTGGTTTGTTGTCTTATGTCTTCAAGTTATCAGCGATCGGTGTAAAGTCACTGTCATGTTTTACTGACAAACATCCGGCTCACGAGCTTCCGCTTCTGGTTAATTAGCAGTCCCAAAAAATCAGTACAGAATTCAATAAATGTTTATCGTCTAGTAGTAAACACCACCAATAAAAAAGAACAAGGAGTCCGTTGGGCTTCGAAACTGGCTCGTTTGGTCTCATTTTCCACCCGGTTTTCATTTTAGAGTTTTATATTAGCAATCCACAATATACAATCTAGAGTCTATTAAAATGCACAGTCCAGTCCACATTTACATTCCACAGTCTGCTTCAAGGAGGCTACAATTTCAGGTCTATATCTTTTTCTCTGAACTTTGTATTGTTTTTTTCGCTTTAAAATCCTTGAAACCACTTACTACAAGGAATCAGGATTGTTTAAACACAGGCATTCTGGAGAATCGGTGATAGGATTTCGAATAAATAAACAATATCAACATGATAGATCAAATAATCATCAACAGCCAACCATAGCGTGACAGAAATACGAGATGTGTGGAATTTGAACGTGACTCCATGACGTAATGCTTGAGAATTGTTTACTCAGCAGTGACTTGCCGGGACGTGTTCTAAACTCAACTGTTTGACATTTTATTTGGTAAGAAAAGTTCAACCCGCTTTCCTTTTACCAGAAATAGAACACATCCGAAAATCACAGAGATTTAATGTTTAACAATTCCGTCGAAATTAGAATGGTAAATATTTGAATTATAGTTGCTTAATTAAGCTCATTGGTTACGGTTCGCTATACTACTTACGAAAACACTGCAAAATCACGCACGGTAGCGATATACGTACAAAGGATATAAATCTCAAAGCAAAGCTATTTCCCTTAAATGATCGTGACTTCCTCCTAGACGTCTCCTAAAACGAAGAAAATGTGGAAAACATTGTTGTATTTTGAACTAATCACAGAAACGGCTGCAGACAAGCGCTTACCTTGGAGAGAATATCTAACCAAAATTTGTCAAGCGATTGATGAATGTCACAGCAACTGCATCAAACTGACCATCGATGTCTCACAAATCCAACAGCCGAGTCTTGTTACAGTATCGTTTTGTTTTACAACAGCAAACGAACGATATCGCTTGCTTTTATAACCACAGCGAAAGTATAAAGCAACTCACCATCAATCGAGCAGAGGAAGGTCTGGAACGAGTCACGCACCCCTCCCCCCAACAAAATCTTCCTTTTGCGTGATAAACATGCGCACGTTAAGAAACACTTATCATATATTTTAATGTGCCATAACAAAAGCAGCAATTTTTCTAAAGCAACAAGGCGATGAGAACCCGCATGTTCCCAAGAATTATCTCTTGCACGTAATACGCATCTATGTACAGTACGTTTCTGTTTCAAATTGCTTTTATAAGTAAACGGTACCACAAGGAAGCCCCTGCTTCGTCTTTGCCTAATATAAGGTTGACTTGAAGGTAAAGGTTAGTGTAGTGTGAGTTGGGGTTGGCGGCGTTACGGCGTGACCGCGTGACGCTGCCGCGACGTCGTTTTGATGACATCACTGATTACGTCATTTCAAAAAACCGGAAGTAAACTAGGTACGGTGTTGGCCGCAGCAAAGGGGATTCCCGGGGCAGGTGACACGACAGAAAAAAAAAGGGTATTTTAAGAACTGACTCGTCGCAGAGCGACGAGCCAGTTAATAAATGAAAGATATAAAAAATATCGTTTCGCAGCAGCAATGATAAGCTAAGTATCAGGGGCACCCAACGAACAATCTTTGGTAAAATGTATTATTTTACTCAAATAAATTAAAATAAATGATATAAAAGCATTTCCAGGTGTTCTTCTAGGTTGCTGGGAAAAATATATCTGTTCCTTTTTCCTAGCATAACACAAAGGGAAATTCCTTAGCCAGCTGGATAAAAAAATGTCTGTTTCCCAGCCAGCAATTGAAAAAAAATGAATATAAATAAAAAACAATAATAATAAGTTACCAAAAGGGGCCTTGAAAACATTAATGGCAAACTATTTGAAGCTTCAGTTTTCGTTTATTGTTTTGTACGTGTCCTGCCGTCTCGAACTTAAACCTGTTCGGGTGTCTCTAAGTACTGCCGGCTTAAATTTGTTACTTCGAAGCTAACCATTTTAAGTCCCAAAGTGACCAACATCAAACTTCTCACAAAATCCATACATAATCAGTCTATTTTCGATCTGCTCAACTCCCTTCTCAAGTCAGCCAGCGCAAAAATGGTAATTAAAAAATATATCTATACCAGAATATTTTGCCAGCCAGCAAGAATTCCGCTGGGGAACAGTTAAAGTGAGGAACAGATTCGTTGGGTGCCCCTGAAGTATGATCAGCCGGAATTTCTAAAGCGCTAAAAATTCAGAGACCAAACATTTGATTTTATGTCTTGAAGTAAGCGAAATACATACAGTTATTTCATTTACCTTTACCTTAGCATGTTGATCGTCACTTTTCGTATGCCCATTCTCCTCAGTAAGATCTTTGGAGCCTAAAAATGAAACAAGTTCTAGTTGAATTTTTGGTTTCGTCAGAACTAGCTCATGTGAAGTCTACAATCACAGTAGCGAAGATCACATGCCCTCTAATAACAGCTAACTTCGTCTTCTCAGAGATAAGTCGTCTTTCAACCAACAATTCAACAACAAATATACATGTCGTTTTTATCTCCACAGCACTAGAAGGAACTTGTTTTTCAACAATTAACTGAATAGGTTAGATCCTGCAAAGAACTTTTACACCATGAAAATGATCCTGTGCAACCGGGATAAAATAACACTGGATATTATTCTCAGAAAATAATTCCATTATAAGTTCCGACAAACAGCAAAGACCGGCAATATGAAAGGAATTAAAGAAGTGTCGGTCTGTATGAATTATGAATCTCTTTAATCCGGTGAGATAAAATTCATTGTTAGCCGAGATTTAACCGTGACAGTCACCTTTGAAAAAGTTAATGAATAGAGTCAGTACCAATATCAAGAAAAAATAATACAGTTTCTATCACCAGGCTTGTATCGACTCTCTTTTTGTTTTCTCTCATATCAGAACAACAATGACAAGTTCTATCACAATAATAATACCTACCTCCTATTAAGACCAAGGGACTCGATGGCATCTTTAAGCTTTCCATTCCATCAGAACTCATGCAAAGTCTACACTGACAGAAGCGAGGATCGAATGCCTTTTCATTACAACCAACTTCAACTTCATTCAGATAGTTCGTCTCTTCGATTAACGATTCAATGAACATTTGTATTTGAACTGTCTCTTTTATGTCCACAACACCAGAGAGTTTACGCAATTTCAGGGAATCCCTTTTAGCCCACTTTGTCTCTGCTTCTGTTGAGTCGTAACACTTCTCGACACTGTCAAATAGGCTTTTCCAGAAGTGTTCAGGAGATGACATCTTGCTTATAATTTCCGTTTCTGGTATTCCTTTGTGAATTAAATCTCGGATAATCATTAAAGCAACTGGGTTACATGCACAGCCTTTAGCAATCAGCTCTAACTCATGTTGTGAACTGATTTGGGAAAAGCTTTCTAATAACTGAATTGCAGACGCTTTACTGAGGGAATCTAATTCTAATGGAAATGCAAGATCATCAGTAAGACTCATTCGTTTGCGTGAAACGAACAGTAGGCGTACAGAACACAGTTGCTTTGCGAAGTCCACCAATGTCTGCAACGCCTTAGGAATAATGACTGACTCGTTGCCTTCAATGACATCTTCCACCTGGTCTAAAATAAGAAGAGTAGGGCGTGACTTATCCACTGGAAAAGTGTCATTTATGTTGTCATTCTTCAAGTGCGTTGCTGAGTTGGAAACGTGATACAAATTTGTAAATGGCGTCACAATTTTCGAAGTGGGCTCGGCGTCGCTACAAACATGATAACTAACAGTCCATCCCATTGACAGAAGTTTGTGTCCAACCTCAACAGCCACAGAGGTCTTCCCAATTCCTAAGGATCCATAAATGACACCAATACGGAAATGGTTCGAGGCAAAGTTGCCAACAATCTCTTCACATTCTTTATCTCTTCCAACGAGTGAATAAGGCAAGTCCGGCAAAGGCCCTTTACACCATGACATTGGTTCTGTAATATACGAAAAAGACATAACTGTCATAATTTAAAGTAAGATCTATCGATGACCCGATATAACTTTAATATCGGTTTCTGTTGACAGATATACCTTCTTATGATCCATTCTATTCTAATTAATTCCAAACAGCCCATGATACGACGTTCGTTATTCTTATTTACTCGAACGATTATAAAACTAAATTCCTACTAGGACCTGATAAATGTCGATGTATCTCACTCAATAACCTTGTAAATGATTATAAATAACATCATAAAAAAATATATAAATAAATAGAAACTTATATAGCGCACATAATCACATGTCTCATGGGCCATTGACGGGAATGTATATATTCGCAAATTATGCAATTAAATACTTCTATATAACGAAATTTTTTATGCGAGTAATTTCTTCTGTATGAAAATGAAATAAATAATAAAAGTTAATTCACATACATAACGAAATTTAAGCGACAAAACACTCGCATATCGTTTCGTTATGAATATAACCCTTTATACATAACGAAATTTAAGCGACAATACACTCGCATATCGTCAGGTCTGTATCGTTTCGTTATGTATATAAACACTTTATACATAACGAAATTTAAGCGACAAAACGCTCGCATATCGTTTGGTTATGTATATAAACACTTTATACATAACGGATTTTAAGCGACAGTACTTGTGTTTTGTCGCTTAAATTTCGTTATGTATAAAGTGCTTAAATACATAACGAAACGATATGCGATTGTATTGTTTTGTCGCTTAAATTCCGTTATGTATAACGTGTTTATATACATAACGAAACGATATGCGAGTGTTTTGTCGCTTAAATTCCGTTATGTATAAAGTGTTTATATACATAACGAAACGATATGCGAGTGTTTTGCGCTTAAATTTCGTTATGTATAAAGTGTTTATATACAGACGAAACTACTCGCATAAAAAATTTCGTTATATAGAACAATTTAGTTGCATATTATGCCAATGTAATTACCGCCGCCATTGACATGAGTTCCCTCCATCGGACTTGGGTGCCATTTTCTCCAATGCGATCCAGTATCATTTTCTATCTCCCTGTTACTCCACTCCTATTCTCTACATGTGTTTTTGGTGCCCTTAATTTGCCCACAGACTTAAAAGTTAATTAGAACCACCTTGTACAGGATAATAAAAAGAGCACCACAGAAAAGTGGTGTTCACAGCTTTCATTTGAATGGTCACACTTAAAGTCTTCATGTCAAACTTGAAGGTTAGAACCACCTTGTACAGCGTAATAAACAGCACCGTAGTAAATTACTGCCCTTGAATAGCCGGGGTTTATCCGGTGTTGTTTATTATGCCCGAACAAGGTGGCTCATATCCTGACTCCACTAACACGGGACATTCAATGTGGCCAAAAGAATGTGGAAACGTATTCCCCCTGTAAGATGTAAATGCAGTGGCACTGGACCTCGGGGAAAAGGTACAACAACTGATACTTACTTAATTACTTGATACTTTGTGTAACATTTTATTTCTCAATGTATTTAAGTTCAAGAAGACTGACCGAAGTAGAATGGTCATAAATTAATATCTCCCGCCAAAACCTTAAATAGTCCCGAGATGTGCAATGACAAAACACAAGCCTCTGTATCATGCCGTCAGAATAGTAATTTCTGACTATAGTTCGTTCCTACGTCACTTATATGTCAGAAATTACATTAACTGGGGTTTGTAGATGACATCCTTAATTGTGATTATTTAAATTAAAGCATATTCCAAGTACTTTTACGATGATGTCCAGTTTGAGCACTATTAAAAGTAAGTAAAGATGATGATTGAACATGTAGGGGTAGAGACAAAGGAGAAGCTGGTCTGCCTCATGACAGACCATGGTGCGTGGAGTGTCAGGCACCGTGCCGGCCGACTTTAGCCTCGTCACTTAGGTCGACGGAACTGACCAGGGTTAATTTACGGGCGTTTCTATTTCAGTAAATACTAAAAATGTAAAGTCAAAGCATATAAGATTTTTTACCTTCTTGAATCACGATTTGAGGGTCCTCTTGGCAATTGCCTTGTGATGTTTTTTCCGACTCATCTAATGACTCTTCAAAAAAGGTTTCGATGACTTGATCACTTTCTGATAGGAATGACAGAGAATCTTCCACATCACCATTATAATCACGGAAATCCTCAGAAGAAGATCCTGTACTTTCGACTGTTGAAGGGCAAGAATATAAAAGAAAATTCAATAAATGATAATTTCGAGGTTATGTCAAGCTACGATTAAGCTGAGCGATATTTTTAACGAAACATGTTGCGGACGCCCCGTTTTACGTTTGACAATGATTCAAAGCTTGCAACATGTTATGCCAACAACTCGTCCATTCTTCCAGAAAAACACAAACAGTACTACTTGGAATAGCACTTGAAATTCGAAAAATTTGATATACTCTTGTACAAGACGAACATATATATAATGTAGTGCGTACTTCGTGACGTTTGGCGGTACGGTTAGGATCTTCAAAGCAGGTATACAGAAACTAGTCTCGCCATAGTTTTGTTTAAGATCTTTCCCCATCCATCCTTTAAAGTCCAAAGTCTCTGAATCCTGGCTCAGGACGCGTCAATCAAAAAGGCTTTAGATCCCTACAGGGACTTTGGCTAGCTCTGACAAGTTTTTCAACGGTAAAAGCGCTTCCTGAGCCTGTGCTGGCTTTTTCACTCGGAGGCTCTATAATAGTGAGGAATTTATCATTTATTGTTTAAGGACCCAGCTCAGGGATTCTGTTGTGACATTGGCCTAGATGAATATTCAGGGCCCCGGAAAAGGGAACTTGTCACGCTGGAGCAATTACATAACATTTACCATTTACGTTTCAGATTGTTTTTCTTAGCAATTGTACTTTCTATTGTTAGTTTACCGTCAGCTCATTAGTACTTTATAGCACTTACTATTATTACTCATACTCATACTCATACTCATTTTTCTTTGGACAAATCTGTCCAAGCGGGGAAAGGTGCAATGAGGTTAACCCTATGTGAAGCACCAACCCGTGAAACAAGGCCAGACCACTACACCGGGAACTCCGTGCCCTGCTCTTTACGACAAGTGTGTGGGTTCTTTAACGTCCCCTGCTAACCATATAACACTGAAGATGCAGGAGACGGGACCTACGATTTTTCGTCCTTATCCGAGAAGACTAGAACATCTAACCATTTGCGGATACCATTGCAAAGGCAGCATGTTCTCCTCAGTTATTTTATTATTGTTGTAAATTCGCTTTCAATTTGTTACGTAACTTACCAGTATAGTCCAGCATTAAGTTATTGTTTGGTAATACGTTCATGATAACCGTCACGAATATAGCATCTCCAACGTTTAAGTCTATCGGAATCACATACTAAACTTTCTAAGCTATCCGTTCTGGTGGATCACGTTGTTCTCTTAGTTCTTGTAGTTTCTGTAGTTCTGGTAGTTCTGTAGTTCTTGCCGTTCTCTAGTTCCTGTAGTTCTGGTAGTTCTGTAGTTATTGTAGTTCTGGTAGTTCTGTAGTTCGGTAGTTCTTGTAGTTCTGTAGGTCGGTAGTTCTTGTAGTTCTTTTAGTTCTTTTAGTTCTTGTAGTTCTGTAGTTCTGTAGTTCTTGTAGTTCTTGTAGTTCTGTAGTTACTGTAGTTCTTGTAGTTCTGTAGTTATTGTAGTTCTGTAGTTGTTGTAGTTCTGGTAGTTCTGGTAGTTCGGTGGTTCTTGTAGTTCTTGTAGTTCTTGTAGTTCTGTAGTTCGGTAGTTCTGGTAGTTCGGTAGTTCTTGTAGTTCTTGTAGTTCGGTAGTTCGGTAGTTCGGTAGTTCGGTAGTTCGGTAGCTATTGTAGTTCTTGTAGTTCTTGTAGTCTTGTAGTTGTTGTAGTTCTTGTAGTTCTGGTAGTTCTGGTAGTTCTGGTAGTTCTTGTAGTTCTGTAGTTCTTGTAGTTCTTGTAGTTCTTGTAGTTCTGGTAGTTCTGGTAGTTCGGTAGTTCTTGTAGTTCTGTAGTTCGGTAGTTCTGGTAGTTCTGTAGTTCTTGTAGTTCTGTAGTTATTGTAGTTCTGTAGTTGTTGTAGTTCTTGTAGTTCTGTAGTTCTGGTAGTTCTGGTAGTTCTGTAGTTCTGGTAGTTCTGTAGTTCTTGTAGTTCTGTAGTTCTGTAGTTCTTGTAGTTCTGTAGTTCTGTAGTTGTTGTAGTTCTTGTAGTTCGGTAGTTCTGGTAGTTCTGGTAGTTCTGTAGTTCTGGTAGTTTTGTAGTTTTGGTAGTTCTGGTAGTTCTGTAGTTCTTGTAGTTCTGTAGTTTTGGTAGTTCTGTGGTTCTTGTACTTCTTGTAGATCTGTAGTTATTGTAGTTCTGTAGTTCTTGTAGTTCTTGTAGTTCTGTAGTTATTGTAGTTCTGTAGTTGTTGTAGTTCTTGTAGTTCTTGTAGTTCTGTAGTTCTGGTAGTTCTGTAGTTCTTGTAGTTCTGTAGTTTTGGTAGTTCTGGTAGTTCTGTAGTTCTTGTAGTTCTGTAGTTTTGGTAGTTCTGGTAGTTCTGTAGTTCTTGTAGTTCTGTAGTTTTGGTAGTTCTGGTAGTTCTTGTAGTTCTTGTAGTTCTGGTAGTTTTGTAGTTTTGGTAGTTCTTGTAGTTCTGTAGTTCTGGTAGTTCTGGTAGTTTTGGTAGTTCTGTGGTTCTTGTACTTCTTGTAGATCTGTAGTTCTTGTAGTTCTTGTAGTTCTTGTAGTTCGGTAGTTCGATAGTTCTGTAGTTCTGTAATTCTTGTAGTTCTTGTAGTTCCGTAGTTCTTGTAGCTCTGTAGTTCTTGTAGTTCCGTAGTTCTTGTAGTTCTGTAGTTCTTGTAGTTCCTGTAGTTCTGTAGTTGTTGTAGTTCTGTAGTTCGTGTAGTTTTGTAGTTCTTGTAGTTCTTGTAGTTCTGTAGTTCGGTAGTTCTGTAGTTTGTGTAGTTCTTGTAGTTCGGTAGTTCTTGTAGTTCTGTAGTTATTGTAGTTCTTGTAGTTGTTGTAGTTCCTGTAGTTCTGGTAGTTCTGGTAGTTCGGTAGTTCTTGTAGTTCCTGTAGTTCTGTAGTTCGGTAATTCTTGTAGTTCTGTAGGTCGGTAGTTCTTGTAGTTCTGTAGTTCTTGTAGTTCTTGTAGTTCTGTAGTTCTTGTAGTTCTTGTAGTTCTGGTAGTTCGGTAGTTCTTGTAGTTCGGTAGTTCGGTAGTTCTGGTAGTTCTGTAGTTCTTGTAGTTCTTGTAGTTCTGTAGTTATTGTAGTTCTGTAGTTGTTGTAGTTCTTGTAGTTCTGGTAGTTCGGTTGTTCTTGTAGTTCTTGTAGTTCGGTAGTTCTTGTAGTTCTGTAGTTCGGTAGTTCTGGTAGTTCGGTAGTTCTTGTAGTTCTTGTAGTTCGGTAGTTCTGTAGTTCGGTAGTTCGGTAGTTCTGTAGCTATTGTAGTTCTGTAGTTATTGTAGTTCTGTAGTTCTTGTAGTTGTTGTAGTTCTTGTAGTTGTTGTAGTTCTTGTAGTTCTGGTAGTTCTGGTAGTTCTGTAGTTCTGGTAGTTTTGTAGTTTTGGTAGTTCTGGTAGTTCTGTAGTTCTTGTAGTTCTGTAGTTCTTGTAGTTCTGGTAGTTTTGGTAGTTCAGTGGTTCTCGTAGTTATTGTAGATCTGTAGTTCTTGTAGTTCTCGTAGTTCTTGTAGTTCTTGTAGTTCGGTAACTCTTGTAGTTCTGTAATTCTTGTAGTTCTTGTAGTTCTGCAGTTGTTGTAGTTATGGTAGTTCTGGTAGTTCGGTAGTTCTTGTAGTTCCGTAGTTCTGTAGTTCTTGTAGTTCAGTAGTTCTTGTAGTTCTGTAGTTATTGTAGTTCTTGTAGTTCGGTAGTTCTAGTAGTTCTGTAGTTATTGTAGTTCTGGTAGTTCGGTAGTTCTTGTAGTTCTTGTAGTTCGGTAGTTCTGGTAGTTCTTGTAGTTCTGTAGTTCTGGTAGTTTTGTAGTTTTGGTAGTTTTGGTAGTTCTGTAGTTCTTGTAGTTCTGGTAGTTTTGGTAGTTCTGTGGTTCTCGTACTTCTTGTAGATCTGTAGTTCTTGTAGTTCTTGTAGTTCTTGTAGTTCGGTAGTTCGATAGTTCTGTAGTTCTGTAATTCTTGTAGTTCTTGTAGTTCCGTAGTTCTTGTAGCTCTGTAGTTCTTGTAGTTCGGTAGTTCTGTAGTTCTGTAGTTCTGTAGTTCGATAGTTCTGTAGTTCGTGTAGTTCTGTAGTTCTTGTAGTTCTTGTAGTTCTGTAGTTCTGTAGTTCTGTAGTTCTGTAGTTCTGTAGTTCTGTAGTTCTGTAGTTCTGTAGTTCTTGTAGTTCTTGTAGTTCTGGTAGTTCGGTAGTTCTTGTAGTTCTGTAGTTCGGTAGTTCTGGTAGTTCTGTAGTTATTGTAGTTCTTGTAGTTCTGTAGTTATTGTAGTTCTGTAGTTGTTGTAGTTCTTGTAGTTCTGGTAGTTCTGGTAGTTCGGTTGTTCTTGTAGTTGTTGTAGTTCGGTAGTTCTTGTAGTTCTGTAGTTTGGTAGTTCTGGTAGTTCGGTAGTTCTTGTAGTTCTTGTAGTTCTGTAGTTCTGTAGTTCGGTAGTTCGGTAGTTCTGTAGCTATTGTAGTTCTGTAGTTATTGTAGTTCTGTAGTTCTTGTAGTTCTTGTAGTTGTTGTAGTTCTTGTAGTTGTTGTAGTTCTTGTAGTTCTGGTAGTTCTTGTAGTTCTTGTAGTTCTGTAGTTCTGGTAGTTCTGGTAGTTCTGTAGTTCTGGTAGTTTTGTAGTTTTGGTAGTTGTGGTAGTTTTGGTAGTTCTGTGGTTCTCGTAGTTCTTGTAGATCTGTAGTTCTTGTAGTTCTCGTAGTTCTTGTAGTTCTTGTAGTTCTGTAGTTCGGCAGTTCTGTAGTTCGTGTAGTTCTTGTAGTTCGGTAGTTCTTGTAGTTCTGTAGTTCGGTAGTTCGGTAGTTCGGTAGTTCGGTAGCTCTTGTAGTTCTGTAGTTATTGTAGTTATTGTAGTTGTTGTAGTTCTGTTAATTCTGCAGTTCGGTAGTTCTTGTAGTTCTGTAGGTCTGTAGTTCTTGTAGGTCTGTAGTTCTTGTAGTTCTGTAGTTCTTGTAGTTCTTGTAGTTCCTGTAGTTCTGTAGTTCGGTAGTTCTTGTAGTTCTGTAGTTCGGCAGTTCTGTAGTTCGTGTAGTTCTTGTAGTTCGGTAGTTCTTGTAGTTCTGTAGTTCGGTAGTTCGGTAGTTCGGTAGCTCTTGTAGTTCTGTAGTTATTGTAGTTCTTGTAGTTGTTGTAGTTTTTGTAGTTCTGGTAGTTCTGTAGTTCGGTAGTTCTTGTAGTTCTGTAGGTCGGTAGTTCTTGTAGGTCTGTAGTTCTTGTAGTTCTTGTAGTTCTGTAGTTCTTGTAGTTCTTCTAGTTCTTGTAGTTCTTGTAGTTCTTGTAGTTCTTGTAGTTCTGGTAGTTTGGTAGTTCTTGTAGTTCTGTAGTTCGGTAGTTCTGGTAGTTCTGTAGTTATTGTAGTTCTTGTAGTTCTGTAGTTATTATAGTTCTGTACTGAGTTGTAGTTCTTGTAGTTCTGGTAGTTCTGGTAGTTCGGTTGTTCTTGTAGTTCTTGTAGTTCTTGTAGTTCGGTAGTTCTTGTAGTTCTGTAGTTCGGTAGTTCGGTAGTTCTGTAGTTCGGTAGTTCGGTAGTTCTGTAGCTATTGTAGTTCTGTAGTTATTGTAGTTCTGTAGTTGTTGTAGTTGTTGTAGTTGTTGTAGTTCTTGTAGTTCTTGTAGTTCTTGTAGTTCTTGTAGTTCTTGTAGTTCTTGTAGTTCTGTAGTTCTGGTAGTTCTGGTAGTTCTGTAGTTCTGGTAGTTTTGTAGTTTTGGTAGTTCTGGTAGTTTTGGTAGTTTTGGTAGTTCTGTGGTTCTCGTAGTTCTTGTAGATCTGTAGTTCTTGTAGTTCTCGTAGTTCTTGTAGTTCTTGTAGTTCTGTAGTTCGGCAGTTCTGTAGTTCGTGTAGTTCTTGTAGTTCGGTAGTTCTTGTAGTTCTGTAGTTCGGTAGTTCGGTAGTTCGGTAGCTCTTGTAGTTCTGTAGTTATTGTAGTTCTTGTAGTTCTTGTACTTCTTGTAGTTCCTGTAGTTCTGTAGTTCGGTAGTTCTTGTAGTTCTGTAGGTCGGTAGTTCTTGTAGTTCTGTAGTTCTTGTAGTCAGCGATGACCGCGCTTACAGGGGATCCCATGGCGCAGCCGGAGATTTGGTGATAGTGTTTTTCATTCTTAGAATCGTGGCATTCAACCATCGACCCTAATTGTGTCAACGAACGGAAGCCATTCCCAAGAGTATACCTACCAATTGTCAAGGATTTTAAATAACTTGTTTCCCACAAAAAAGATCATTCATTCTCTGATGAAGGCCGCAGTGAGCGACCGAAAATTTAGAAAAAACTTTTAAACTTTTTTATAAAATTTTTAACAGGTCAGTTTCAAAACTTTTATTTATCATTATGAGCACTGATCGCCCGAACAACATATAAAATCAGTCTTGTTTTGTTTACATAAAATCGCTTTTCAATCTATCTAATGAATGAACAAGCACATAAAAATGGACAACACAATCTTCTTTCGAAAAAATTTATTCAAATCTCCATTAGTTTACGTTTAAAAGCAAAACGCGTACCATTTAATTATAGCTCATCGAGTTCAAGCTTTCTTCGATGAAATTCAAGAGATCGATACAACTAAATTTAGGCACGTTTTAAAATCAATTCTCCAAAACTAACAATAACACTAATAAAAAGTCACTCACAGATTGATATTAACATAAATTCTCATCGAAAACTGTAATCTGTTTTACCTTTAAGTTCCTCGCTTGCTTGGAAATTCAAATCTCCGCTTCTGGTTCTGAAATCCGTAGAAAACAAACATCTCCCGCATTGATAAAAACGTAATACATGAAGTTCCTCGAAGCAAGATTTTATCCCTGAAAGCTCGTCTTTTTCCACTAAAGCGGCTTCTGAGTATACCTTCATTAGTATCCCTGTCTTGAGTAGCAAACCGCAAAAAAATGCAGGAAAATAACGAGTTTAATTCTCCGCTAGGCACAAGAAAACAACTAAAGTGTTTACCGAGCTCACGGCTGTGTGGCCGCGCGAAAAACAAAATTGCTAAGATTTCGGATGTTGTCCAACACGGGCGGGCACACACGCGCCCGCGAAACATTCCGCTAGCCATGACCATGAAAAATCACGGCGTAGGTTCTATGAGTATGGAGCTGCGCAGCCAGGCCTTCGGCCTGGCAAGTGCTCCGCTAAAAATAGAATTAACAAGAGGCTATAGAGCGTATGCACTCACGTGGCAAGCAGCTATGCAAATTTATTGGAACAAAAGAAAGTGTTAACATAAGAAAGCGTTCAAATCCCACAGGATTGTTTTGGTACACCAACATGGCCGCCGTTCTATTGTTTTGGTACACCAATATGGCCGCCGTGACGTCATGTGCATACGCTCTATTGGTAGCCTATACTCATGCACTTGCGTAAGACAGTTTATTTTAAACGGGTCACGCACCCCTCCCCCGTCAACGAATTTTGCATGACACACATTGCACTATCACACAAGACATGTTGATTGAAGCTACCAATTTTTCTGTACTCGCTTTGAATATTTAATTTATTGATTCCTGATCAAATCCACACTAGTCTAATACTTCCCAAACCGTGAATTATTTCTATTACATTGGGTTATTCCAGAAAGAGTCCAACCCCTCCCCCCCCTCCCCAACCGACGGACGGCAAGATTGTTTGACCCCTCCCGCTCCGCCCGGATTTCCTGGCCCGCTAAACACCCCCCCCCCCCCCCCTCCTCCCGCCTGTATTTCCAAGCCCCAGAGACCCCTCCTCCTGCCTGGATTTCCAATAAATTTTTGGAAGCCCTAAATTTAGGGACGGACCATTAGAAAAGTGATGGGGGGGGGATTTTCAGCTTGCACGATTTTTTTTTCGCCCATTGCTTGTGCAGGATTTTTTTTTTTTTGCAGGTGAAACCCTCTGCACGAATTTTTTTTTTCAGACTAATATTGCTTTGTTTGTCATTTAGGTCTATATCTTTTCTATTCATGCCAACAAGTTGAAATTTTGTGGTTGATTATACAGCAGCAATCTATGTCAAAAGGTGGAATTTTGAGGCTTGATAAATACTGATAGTAATGCAGTATACAGTGTATGTTGCAGGTACACTGGCTGCCAATGAAAACCAGACTTTGTGCTATTATGTTTTTTAAAGTAGCAGTGTTGCTGTTGATGTTGTTGATCAGTTCATGTTGGTAACAGTTAAAGTTTTAACAATCAATATAGCTTTGTATCAATGAACTTTTTCATTGTGTTATAGAACTTTTCATCAAGGGGACCCCTCTAATTTTATTGTGGGCACAAATAATTTTTTAAATTAAACAAATATTAATATGTTAGAAAGTTATTTAATATTGAAACTGTTTATGATAATTACATGTATTTATCATATTTACTATTGATAGATAGATTGTTTATTGAAGTTAAAACTTACAGCGCCAGAGCCAGCTGAATTTGATATGCCAACTTCCACAAAATATTTAAAAAAATAATTAAAAATGTTTATAATACAATTATAAGAATACCTAAAATACTTTGGATGGACTATAATACAGCTAAAAAAAATCTTCCATTTGTAACAATTATGTGGAATAAAACTTTTTTTGATTCTACTGGTTTTGCATGTTGGCAACTGAAATTTGCGCTTTCCGGCTATTGAATTGAAAATACGAATTCATTATATCACCTTATAGTTGTCATTTCATGCAGTGTGAGGTAAACACTTCAATGAACACTATCAAATGTCTTTATTTATAAATAATAGTATAGGAAGGCCCAACCACAATAGGACTTCTCCTTCTGCATGAATTTTTTTTTTCTTTGCCTTGAACTTTGCACGAATTTTTTTCCTGGCATTTTCCCTTGCACAAATTTTTTTTTGTTTTTTTTTCCCACCCCTTCCATCACTTTTCTAATGGTCCGTCCCTTATGTGAGGTAATGAAAAAAATACATGTAATCGGATTCAGGAGATTCTGCTTTTATAATGTCGAAACTGTGAAACATTTTAATAAAAATAAATATTGCGTGACGCATTATGAACCCGCCCCCCCCCCCCCCCCCGTTTGATTTCATATGTGCAAATTTCATGTGAAATGTATTTCGATCGTGCGCTGTAAATCCAAAATATTTGTTCTAAAGGTCAAAACGTTTCAATGAAACTCACATTTGCTTGAATGAAAATGTCTTTCCCTTGAATAAAAGAGTTAAACGCTTATCAGAATTCAGCGATTTTCTGCTTCCGGAAGGCTTGGCGATTTATTTATCCTAATTGCCAGGCATAACTAATGAATGATCAATGACATCAATGAGTAATCAATGGATAATCAATGGTTAATCAATTGATTAATCATTGAGTATTGCCAATACTCAATACTCAATGAGTAATCAATGATTAATCGAACCCAAAAAATTTTGTGGGTCATTGATTACTCATTGATGTCATTGATTACTCATTTTAAACCAACAGAGACCTTCCAGTACACCCATTTCTCTTCCTGCCACCCACCAGGGGTCAGAAAAGGGCTCAGAAAAGGTGAAGCCCTGAGACTTTTAAGAACAAATTCCTCAGCGAAGTGAGAATATCAACAACTTCAAAGCACGCCTCCGTGCTAGAGGCTACACTCATAATCTCATTGAGAAAATAATTTTCGAGGTAAAATTCAATGAACGGAAGTCATCTTTGCAGCAAAAGGAGAACGTGCGAAAAAGAATTCTGCCTTTCATAACAACGTACCACCCGGCGTTGCCTAATCTTAAAAACATCTTTAATGAGCAAATGGCATTTAATTCAGAACCAACCATTGCTAAGAGAAATATACAAAGAGCCTCCCCTTATCTCATACAAAAAAGGAAAATCCTAGGGGGATATACTTGTAAGAGCAAAACTCTAAAGGTCACGTTTCACGTTATCACAAGCTTATGAGTCATGTCTGGCCTGTCAACACCTCTTTTCATGCAAATCAATGACTAATCAATGACATCAATGACTAATCAATGACCAAAAATTTTGCGGGTCATTGATTAGTCATTGAGTACTTATTGAGTATTGGCAATACTCGATGAGTAATCAATTGATTACTCATTGATTACCCATTGATTACTCATTGATTACATTGATGTCATTGATATCATTGATTAGTTAAGCCTGGTAATTGCAGCGCTGAGCGTTAGGGTCTGTGAATTATATTATAAACATCACAAAATAATATTTAAATTCAGCAACCTGCTTTATTATATCTAGTGTTTTCTAAAACGTCCGACTTTTCCTGTGTTTAGAATGCCATTCTTATCCGTAAAAATTATTCCCATAATGTTTTCGCGAATCAAAAAATCTTGAAAGCAAACTTTATTTTAGAAAGCGCCATCTAACTTAATTATATTTACAAGCGTGCCTTTACCGTGATTGTTGGCTTCCGAAGAAAACATTCAAACAAGTTTAATCGTAATTTGCCTTTACACAGGAAAAAGGACAATGAATTCTCTCAGTTCAAAGTTTTATTCAAATATCTATTAGTTTAGTCTCAAGAGCAAAATGCGTTAAATTATCGGTCAGTACAAAATGCAGACTGCAGACTGTTATTTTCTTTACCGTAGTTTTCCAGGAATGCTTGAAAATTCTTAGTAAAGTCTGCCGCTTCGCGCTTCGAGATGTCCTGCTTTGCGATAAATCACAGGACGATTCCATCGCTTTCAGCTCTCTAACCGCCACTTCAGAGGCATACAAATCGTCTTAAGGACTTTTTCTTTCCATTTCAATGTCTTAAAAGGCGTGTTTATATTTTGGTAATGGAAAATGAACGTCTGAAAAATTGAAGTGTAGAGTACAGAAGACGCCATATTTGTTTGAAAGTGAAAGTCTTCTCCGAGTGACAAACCGGTTCTCTCTAGTCCCCCCTAAAATCGAGACATTTGCTCAGTAGACGGATTCTGATTGGTTTAACCTTCCTGAAGCCCTTTATAACAATAGGAGACAAAAATAACTTTCTAGGGGAGGCAGGGGCGAGTTCGCGTACACTAAAATATGCGTGCATAAATTTGCATGCAAAATCGTGACACAAAAAATAACAAGAGGCTCCAAGCAGCCTATACTCATGCGCATGCGTAAGAAAGTTTTATGATATATTTTAAACATGATAAGAAGATGTCCGGCATGGCGAAAAGCTAGTACTCTTTTCATTTTTCATTCAGTCATGGTTCCTGCAAACCACGTTGTTTACTATTGATTGTTTTGGAAATGAAGGCTGTACCACAATGAAGGGAATGATTCTTCTAAGTCTTATATATACCAAACATAAACATCGCTAATGTAAGTAGGGTTGTAGGAGACGCTGTCGTGACACTTGAGTAACGCTCTTTTACGGGCAGTGAGAGTAGCCGGAAGTCACTAAACAGGAAGTGAAGTGGCAAAGCAATAAACCAGAAGTGTACAATTTAAAACATGCGTGCATAAATTTGCATGCAAAATCGTAAAAAAAAATAAAAATAACAAGAGGCTTCAAGCAGCGTATACTCATGCGCATGCGTAATAAAGTTTTTTGAATGTTTTGTGAATGAAGGCTGTACCACAATGAAGCCAGTGATTCTTCTAAGTCATATATACGTAACGTGAACATCAGTAATGTAAGTAGGGTTGTAGGAGACGCTGTCGTGACACTTCAGTAACGCTGTTTTACCGGAAGTGAGAGTAGCCGGAAGTCACTAAAAAGGAAGTGTAAATTGCAAAGCTATGAACCGGAAGTGCACAATTTAAAATATACCTACATAAATTTGCATGCAAAATCGTGACACAAATAATAATTCCTCGCGAAGCGAGGTTAATAAATTTGGCGGCCGAAGGCCGCTCGGGTGCTCGGGTCTCGGGAGCTGAGCCGCGCCAAATCGAGCGAAAAAGTTTATATATATATACTGAAGATGTCGTGCAGTTGCCTGGCAACAACAATCGCGACCGCTGACAATGGCGCGCGCTCATATTTATTCATGGTGGCGGCCGGGCTGACGGGTTACCCTTACTCATCGTCGTGAAAAAGTGTTTACTCTCGGTGAAACACGACCAATTTCTGATGCAAATGAGAAAGAACAGCAATTACAACAACGCTAGATTAAACAATTGGCTGGAAATCCTTTCTCGAGAAGATTAACAACCGAAACTCCGCTGGAGCGAGAACGGCGACTTGAACAACGCGATCGAGCAACGAACGAAGAAACAACGACAGCATCGATTACAAAGACTTCGAACAGCCTGACCAAATGCCTCCATTAGAATTCTGAACGAAACCGATCAGAAGAGGCGACACCGACTGCAAGTGTTGGACAAAATGATTCAGTTTATAGACGCAACGAGAGCAAACACTAATTACAGGAAAGGCTAGGCTCAAAGAAGAAGAACGATTAAGAAATCTAGCTCAAATCGCCGCACTTTAATCCGCTCTTTAATGCTCTTCAATTGAAACAACCTACATTTAAAGGCAAGTAAGCTTAACCTTATATACAACCCTCCATAAATTATTCTTCAATCTACCTTTTGCAAAAAAAAAAAAAGATTTCAAGTAGCTGAACAACTGACAGGCAGATCATAAGAGGATATTTTTCAATATAAAAAATTAGTACTCAAACACTGGAAACTACGCTTATTGTCTTAGTACATGCTGTAAATTGATCATTATTAATATTCTCGCTAAGGTCACTAAGAAACTTTGATAAAAGATTAAATGACATGGAAAGATGCAAGAAAACTGGTCTGATCTGATGGAAGCCAAAACTCTTTCCAGCACAGATATATAGTTCTACAAAATGTATCCATGGTGTCAACATGTAATTTCTCTTTCAAGTGTGATCAAAAGTGAAAATTATTTCACAAATATACAACATTTGCATAATGTAGCATTATTTGTGAATGAGCAGTGAGTTTACGACATTCGTTGCAAAATAGTTCAATAATAAATAATATTCAAATAGTTTAGTAAGGAGAATTTGTCTACAATTTTGATTTTGTAATGAAAAAACAATTTTCTGTTAGCAATAGTGACCAGCTAATGTGTAGCAACTGTATAGATAATTAAACGCATGACACATCAACATTACTGTTTCACATTTATTATTGGAATGGTGATCAGTATCTCAAATCTCCTCACAATATCAGTGCACAACCAAGTACATAGATTATTCAAATTGAGAACCTGATCACCTTTAACATGAGATGTCTGTGGAAATTGAATACAAATTCACTGTAGTTATATGACTATGTGAACTGTATTGACACCAGTAAGGAGAATGTACATCTACAAATTAATTTTGATTTTGAGATTTTTAAAGGTTGCATACTGGCAATGGCCCCGAAATATAAAGTTGAGACATTCTCGTTCCCAGTCGCTTCGATTTAAGTTGTACTTAGTGCCCTGTCTTCCTAAATTATAATAAATGGGAACTGGTACTGGTCAGTTTTGGGTTTTGAGCTGTGGGTCACTGTAACTGCTATGGGACTGGGTATCAAAAGATCCTAGGGCCCTTCTTCCCCCACCCCCCATCCCCCAACCTATGTTCATTAATTTTTGTCAGAAAGAAAATTGGTCTGAAAGTGGATGTATAGTATTGTTGTGGACATGGGTCCAGGACAATATGCAGTGGTGTTCTGTTTATTTTGATTGGATGAGAGTTTGTATATGCTGTTTTGATTAAATTTTCTTTTTGAAGCTTGTTAGTGCTATCTTCCAAAATTAACCTGTTCCTTTACATAATGCTGTAGCTGTTGTTCTATATACTAAGCAATGTATAGAGACCAGGATGGAGAATTTGTAGGTTAAGATCAGGACTTAGGTCTTCATGACAAGTTAACCCCTTTAAAAATCTCAAAATGAGAATTAATTTGTAAATGTACATTCCCTTACTGGTGTCAATACAGTTCACAGTATGTAGTAAGACAATAGTTTCTAGTGTTTGAGTACTAATTTTTTATATTGAAAAAATATCGTCTTATGATCTGTCTGTGACTGTGAACTGTATTGACACCAGTAAGGAGAATGTACATTTACAAATTAATTTTCATTTTGAGATTTTTAAAGGGGTTAACTTGTCATGAAGACCTAAGTCCTGATCTTAACCTACGAATTCTCCATCCTGGTCTCTATACATTGCTTAGTATATAGAACAACACCTACAGCAGTATGTAAAGGAACAGGTTAATTTTGGCAGATAGCACTAACAAGCTTCAAAAAGAAAATTTAATCAAAACAGCATATACAAACTCTCATCCAATCAAAATAAACAGAACACCACTGCATATTGTCCTGGACCCATGTCCACAACAATACTATACATCCACTTTCAGACCAATTTTCTTTCTGACAAAAATTAATGAACATAGGTTGGGGGATGGGGGGTGGGGGAAGAAGGGCCCTAGGATCTTTTGATACCCAGTCCCATAGCAGTTACAGTGACCCACAGCTCAAAACCCAAAACTGACCAGTACCAGTTCCCATTTATTATAATTTAGGAAGACAGGGCACTAAGTACAACTTAAATCGAAGCGACTGGGAACGAGAATGTCTCAACTTTATATTTCGGGGCCATTGCCAGTATGCAACCTCGGGCATGCAACCCAACCTCTCCAGTCAAATCAGAAATTCCATCTCTCCCACATCACTAAAATTTTGCAGTGCATCCTCCCCCGAGCTTCGCGAGGTTCTGCGAGACACGTATTTCTAGTAATAATAATAATAATAATAATAATAATAATAATAATAATAATAATAATAATAATAATAATAAGAAGAAGAAGAAGAAGAAGAAGAAGAAGAAAAAAAAAAGAAAAACGAAGGGCATTTTTTAACTCATTGCGCTTTGCGCATGAGTAATAATAAAAATAAGAAAAACGGAGCCGAAACCTTACCTCATGCCGCTACGCGCATGAGTAATAACAAGAAAAACGGAGCCGAAACCTTACCTAATGCCGCTTCGCGCATGAGTAAAAATAACAAGAAGAACGAAGCCGGAACCTTACCTCACGCGCGCTATACGCATGAGCAACAAGAGGTTATTATTGTAGCCTACACTCATGCGCTGGGTGGGCGGCAAGGTGGTCTAGTGGTTAGTGCGTCGGACCTTCAACCTGAAGGTCGGTGGTTCGAAGCCTGATCTCTGCCGTCGTGTTGTTTTCTTCAGACAAGAAACTTTACTCCACACTGTCTCTCTCCACCCAGGTGTATAAATGGGTACCGGCGACAAAATGCTGGGGGTAACCCTGCGATGGACCAGCATCCCATCCAGGGGGGGAGTAGCAATATTCCTAGTTGCTTCATGCTACGGAAACCGGGTTAAGATCCGGCCGTGTGGGCCATCGTGGCCCGAGTGCGACTTTACACTCATGCGCTTGCATAAGAAAGTTTTATGGTTTGTTTTGAACGGGTCACGCACCTCTTCCCCCCTCAACGAATTTTGCGTGACATACTAAAGAACACGCTAAAACACGTTTTCTGTACTCGCTTTGAATATTTAATTTATTGATTCCCGATCAAATACACATTCGTCTTTTATTTCCCAAACCGTGACTTATTTTCGTTACATTTGAAAAGCAATGAAATCAGCAAACGACCGGGCTATTTTTTCAATTTTAGCGAATCTCAATAACAGAACTACGCGACCGTGCACAAAAACTTTTACTCGGTCTAGAATTACAAGTATGACTAATTTTCGAATAAAATACACCAGTTGTATCGAAAATTGCCCTAGAAACTGATTTGGAAATGAAAATTGCAAAACGTACACAGACATCTTTGCGTAGGCGACGCGTGTGAAGTTAGTTTTGTTTACATATAAATATCAGATGTCATTACGATTGAATTTTAGCATGTTTTATAAATATTTCTCCAAAACTAACCAGAACGCAGAGAAAAAGTGAATCACAAATTGATATCAACATAAATTCTCACCAAAAAATTGTAATTTCTTTTACGGTAAAGTTCCTTGTATGTATGAAATCTGCTTCTTCGGTTTTCAGTGATCGCCCCGCCCTGATAAAAGCGTATGAATTTCCTCGAAAAAAGATTTAGTTGCTGAAAGCTCTCCTTTTTCTCCACCTTTTTCTCCACTTTGGGTATTCTTTAAAGCTTTCTCTTTCCATTTTGAATATTTTAAATGTGAGTTATTAATCCGATGACACGAAACTACGGTTTTAAAAACCAAGCTCATGCCGAGCGCGGCAGCCATTTTTGTAGAATATGCTGGTGACCCAAGGACCCGGTCACTAAAATATGCGTGCATAAATTTGCATGCAAAATCGTGACACAAAAAATAAAAATAATAATATTAAAAATAACAAGAAAAACGAAGCCCATTTTATGACTTCATGGCGCTTCGCCCACGAGGTAATAACAAGAAAAACGGACCCGAAACCTTACCTCATGCCGCTTCGCGCATGAGTAAAGAACGAAGCCCATTTTATGACCTCATGGCGCTTCGCGCATGAGGTAATTACAATTAGTGTATAAGTGTGACTTTGTAATCAAGCGGTCCTCACAGTTTGGTTGTTCAAAGGTCCAGGTCCGGGATTTTGTTAGTTTGCAGGTGCTGGGTGATCTCAAGTGTCTTGTTCGGGGAATTTCTTACTGACAATGTTTTATTGTTTAAAGGGCTGCTGATTTTCACAAATATACCCTAATTTTTGAAAACCTTTTCTTAAGCTTCAAGTTTTTGTACCTTATTGTCTTAAGGTTTCTTACCGTTAGGCGCATACAGCGTGCTAGCATACATTGATTGGCGTTTTTAACTGTTATTGCATGCCTTATTTTGTAATTACAGTCAAACCTGTATATAGCGGTCACCCTTGGGAAATGGCCAGGTGACCGTTTTATAGTATCGGCCTATACAATCACGAGCCGAAGGCGAGTGAATGTATAATGCCAATACAACACGAAGTAGATACAACCACTCGTGAGTTGTATCAAGATTGTATCAGCCTACACAGGGTAATCATGTGATTGGAATGGCTCATTTCTATTTGTCAGTACCCTTATGAATTATTAATGAATTTTACAAATATATTTAATCAGTTTTTATCATATTCAGTCACCGAGTCCGAACCACTGTGGATCCGTTGTGATCCTTTTGGTATGACATCTTTTGTTGGCTCAGGAAGCGCTTTTAAAACTGTCTGCATAATATGCGTATTGTTATTTTTTTTTTATATAACTCGAAATGGTACTCGACACCACAAGCTCACAAGCGAGTCAACTATGCCAGATAAACCATACGTTTAAAGACAAATGAACAGTTTGTTAACCTTTTTCTCGTTGGTAGTTTCTCGTTGCTTTGGCAAGTGATGCCCAATCCACTTCATCATCGCTGTCACTTTCATCTTCTCGATACCTGTGGTGAAGAAGAAATGAAAATGTAATGAAAAGAACTGACATCATGCTGTTCATTTTGTTTACTTTAGTTCCTTCTTTGAGTGCGGAATCTCAAGTGCTTTCAAAAGATACGCTCAGTTGTAATATTTCCTGTGAATAACGATATCACAAGCCTGTTTAATTGGTAAATTTCCCGTAACCCAACGTTTCTTTTCTAGAATGCATCAGCCGATGTTTTGGTCATATATAATATTACGGCCATAGATTCAACTTGAAGTTAAAGTTTTGTGTTATATAAGGGCGCAGGTTGTGGGGTGTGTTTTTACATCATCACATAAAAGCAAAAACAAATTTAAAGGGTATATGGTACTTTATTATTCGACTATGACGTCATTTTACCTTATAAGGGAAAGAGAACACGCAAAATATCCGAGCGTATTACACAGTACTAAATTGCCGTATTACACCTTAGCATCCCGGTTTCAAGACACAAGATATTATAAATAAAATAATTTCAGTCGAATAATAAATCCATTATTCGATGGTTTAACAGATAATACGTGCAGACATTTTACTCATTGCTCGCCTTTTTTCTCGCCCCTGCGGGGCTCGAAAAAATACTACGCAACTCGTAAAATATCCGCGCGTATTATCTGTTAAACCACCGAATAAGGTGTATATATATACTATGATACTATTGGTTCCCCGAGCGGTCCGAATTATCCTATACGGACCGCTAAGATACACACACGAAATGAATTTTCGAAAAACGTAGAAGAGAAGACAGTTTTCTGTAAGCAAAAACAACCGGTCTTCAGGGCTCTTGGTTTTGTTTTCTTAAGTTTTGGTCGTCGTTTGTTTACGGCAATCTCGCGCTCTAAAATACGAATGTAGAGTACAAACATAACTTTCATAACTTTTTTTAATATCGCAACTGGCTGTTTGTTCACGATCATGTCCATATTTAATCAACAATGCCCCCCTCCTCACTCTATTCTTGACCTGACTGACTGTGTTATTGTTGTCAATCACCTAACATTAAAATGCATAAAACAAACATACTTTATATGTCTTTCCTCTAAAAAGCAGGCCAGTTCTTCATGTCCATTTTGTCTTGCAATATTCTCCAATGACAGCTCCTCGTTTTTAAAGCTTTTAAACAAATTTCGGCCAACGGATGTGCTGAAGATAATAATGAATAATTCCATGGCGTTTACCTTCGCAGCGGATTCCGCAATCATGCGAAGAAGGGATAATGCTCGAGTTTTGGAATTTTCTGCAATAGCAAAAGATACAAATTAAAACATTTTCTTGATCTCGGGGATAAGGTACGTAGTATTTGCAGCAAGAAAGCGGTCACGTGACGTGTTCACTCTGATGGTCATGTAACGTAACTGAATAGATCATTTTACCAGGGAGTGTTTGTTCACCCATTTCTGATCATGTGACTTTCTATCGGGAATGGTTTACTTTATCTTTTTAAAACTTAGATACAATTTGTAAGAACTAACTCTTTGGAGTAAGATAAGAGCTTTATATGTGCCATATTTCGATTCTGTTTTATTCGATTTTCTAAAGTTATCACGAATAAACCATTTTCTCCTGGTTAACTGCCTTTGATATAACTCAGGCCTTATAAACTAGTTTTGAGAACTGAAACGATGTGGTGCTTTTGAGACAAAACTTCCAACAGGAAATTTATTATTTATACTGTACTAGAATAGTGGAATGCACCGTTTAATGAGAAAAAGGCAAAAGGAAAACAATTTTGAATCAGTTCACTACCAGAGTCTAACCCTAAGGCACGAAATGGGGTTCTAACTCCTGATAACCATTCTATTATTTCTTAAATTGAGTAGCATTGCAAGTTCAAAACGGAAGAGTTTGGATTTTTATCTTGTGTTCTCTTATGAGTAAAAAGACTTAGCTCAGGCTTACTATCACAACTCTTTCCTCCTTTAGAGTTTGATTGCAGTTCGCTCAGTTTCCCAAACAGCAACGACGCCATCATGGTGCATTGTTGTGGCGTGGTAACTTCTTGATCCAAGTAGTTTTGATATTTCTGGGCTTCCGCTTTGTGTTTGTCTTTCTGCTCAGTATACTCGAATGGTACCGTATTAATATTGATGGTTTCTCCAAAACTGTTCAATAAATTAACTTGTACCACGCCTGTGGTAGGTGACTCTATCAAAAGAACAAATCACGCTCGTAAACGACTCGGGATCAGGTACTGAGAGTTTTCGCTTAGGGAAGATATGGTGGCGTATGAGAGTGCAAACTATGCCGCCCATCCATTTTCATCTTATTACCCAACGTGACTCAAATTAAAAGAACTTACGAGGGACTTTTCCTTTGACTTGATCCTTGTCACCAGTCAGTTTTACTAAATCCGCAGGGATATCACCAAACATCACTTGCAACTGACCCGTAAAAGTAACCATTGCGGTATCTAAAGTGATGAGGAAATTATATCCTCCCTAGAACATGTCAATAAAAAATAATTCAGCAGAAGGTTTTGAATGAGTTATCTGGTTTTAACCAAGTAACCCAGACAAGTCATGATTATATATTACATATTTTTTTAGCTAATAGCAGGATCTAAATACTGACTACCTCAGTCCTCGGCTTTGTTTTTTGAAACCGTTTGTTCTCGTAACATTTAATATCCAAGCGAAATATTTGCACAAATTACTTTAATCAAATGCTCATTAGTGTTTAGTCACATTCTAAACTTTTAATATTGAAATAAATGTGTTCATCACTACCACTCTACGGTTAGCTAGGTTACCCTGTCCGTACCTCAACAGTTCCTTCTGTTGGAGCGATTTCTTCGATTTTTACTGATGTCATAGTTCTCATTTGTTCTGTAGGAAACAGAAAAGGATTAAGGCAAAAAAATCAGCATCATGACTATGATGACGGTCATTACGCAATTAGTGGATCGGAAGAATTGCTAAAACACTGTATGAAATACAGACGTTTAGGGAACAACAGCTACAAAAGTGTCGTGGAATGATTGTAGCAACACTCTTGTTTTTTTTTAGTAATTGCTTACACTGTAAATACAAAAGAGCTGTTTCAGCCCCAAATGCTGAATCAGCTCTGAGTCCTTAAAGCTAATTCAGCCCTTCATGGGGCCATTTTGGACATTAATGGGCCTGATTCAGCCCACATTGTTGCCCTGTTTTGGTGCAATTGGGCAAAAACAGCTCCATTTTAGGTCCAAAACAGCTCCCTGTTAGATCCAAACAGCTCCATTTTAGAAGGGCTAAATTAGCCCCAAAAATGGTACCATTCTGGACTCGCCTAAAACAGCCCCAATTTTGGGGCTAAAATTACAGTGTATTAAAACTGTTTACTGTGTACATGATCGACCTAGTGTAATTTATTCTTAACAGGAGAATCAATCAGGATACTGATAGGTCGGTTTGAACACCCTGTCCTTTTTCCACAATTGTAGATTGATAAAGATTCTTAGGGCAATTCTTATCTTAAAAATTTACCTATCTTGAGGTGTGAAGCGTTTCCCTCAGTCCTTGCCCCTACCCACGAGGGTTAAAACCTACAGACTCATCGAGTTCGCTCCAAATTTTAAGTTAGGCGGAAAAAGCCGAGCTTGTGTCAGTGTCTCTGTTTCGACACCAATTTAGCAGACCTTTCAGGGGCCTTTCGTCGGTCATGAAATGGTATACACTTTGACCTCACTTTCACGACGTCTCGTGGTTACGCTTTCAAATTGTGTTGCTTCTACGTGTGAAATTCTCTATCGAAGTCGGGTGTTTATAGATCTTTATAGTAATCTGCGTATTAAAGGGTGTAACCATGAGTATTGGCGTAAATGGTAATGAAGTTTCTTAGTTAATTATATGTATTTGCGCACGATCCTGTTATCCAGCTCTTAGCTGCACGGGGCTCTGAATAAACAAATCTATCTATCTATCTAATTCTTTTTATTCTATTGATTTTTTTTTAAAAAATGTTTAATTTGTTTTCTAAAAAACTGTCTTTTATCGTTCTTTTTTATTGCTGTTCTTCGGTAAGAATAGTGAATCAAGAAATTTGGTAAAGTTACGGTGTTCCGATTCACCGCTTTTTCAGTTTCACGTAACACCAACATTCAAAGAAAAATGTTTACATTTTCTAAAGATGTTAAAACTGTAATTGCGTTCGACTGAAAGGAGAACGCAATGGCAGTTTTATCATCCCGTCGTGGGTCTCCTGTGTCAAGTGGTATGCCTGTGTTCTCAGCCATGAAAAATCGAAATTTACAACTTCTGACGTGGTACCCGTTTAGCCCCCCGAAGCATATTTTTACAGGGGCTACTTCCGGATTTCCTGTGTTTAGTGGTTGGCCTGTGTTACAAGCAACATTATCGAGTTTGGACAAGTTTTAGCGGGGGTTTTATCGAGTTTTACAGGTTTTAGCGGGCTTTTAACCAGTTGCATGCTTCCATGAACGGTCAGTTCGAGGTCACGTTGTGAGAGCTGTCAGTTCGCAGTCACTTTGTTCGGGTAGCTTGGAGGTTGATACGTTGTTGACGCGACGTTCTTCGTCTGCTGTTCAAAAGGTTTTTTTCAGAAGGTTTCAGATCTGTGGGTTAGTTTAACATTCTTTTCTAATTTTAGAGTAATATTGTTTAGAAATCTCGTTTGTGATATTTTTCAAAGCCTGAGGATAATGTGTTCGACTCGCTCTGCATTAAAGCACGGGGTGCAAACATCAAGTCCTCAGTTGGCGTGTGTTCTCATCAACTAACTGCAGCTTGTCCTTGAAGAACAATCGACTAGCCCGCCCAGAAGTTGTACTAAATCAAAGGAAACATTGTATTGACCATTAATCCTGAAAACATAAAGTTTCGGATTCATCGGCTAGTGATACACAATACAAAACTATCACGTCGAACTCGGCAGCCATTAACCAAAATGACCCATTGTGGTCATCACAACACAAACACGCGGCTATTAAGTAAGGGTTAGACAATGAACGTGAGTGTTCTATGGGATATAGTGCCTTGAGCATAGATAGAAGGCCACGAGGGCGTAGCCCGAGTGGCACTTCTCTTAGAATATGGTCGTATCCGCGAAGATACCATATTTAATGCAGATTATATTTATGAGCTTATTCTAATTGTGTCATTCACACATGGGAATCACACGTTGTTATTTTGCTTTGGATGTCGCCGTTACTGTTGCTAGAATTTTACGAATAACAAGCTTTCCTTTCTTTGGAGTTTTGTTCATTCTTTGTTGTTTTGATGGCTCGCATTTGCTCCGTCTATGAGCCAGTATACTAACAGAGCTCGAGGAACTTGAGGCCGTCCTTGCCACTCAAGATTTACTGGCTTTAGAGAGGGTAGACATATCCGAGTGCTTGGGAGATGAATTCGATATAAGTGCACCTTTTCAAAAGCCTACCACAGTGAACGAAATCGAGCAAAGAGAAAGAGAGAGAACTCCAAAGAAAACTCGACGAAGTATTGTGTGGTCGGTAAACGTCTATCGAGCCTGGGCTGAATTCCGAAACACACAAATTGAAACCTTTGGAGATGAGTATAGGCCCGTTCCAGTTGATTTGGACACTACCCCCGTGGAAGAGTTAAATTACTGACTTACAAGATTCATATTGGAAGTCAGTGAGAGCTGATGGCCAGCCGTACCCGGCGAACTCCTTGTATTCAATTTCAACTGGATTGCTGAGACCTTTCCGCGAAGACTTGAAGAAGCATGATCTGAACATTCTATCTAAAGACGACCCTCACTTTCAGTCGTTTAGAAAAGCTTTGGATTCCAGAATAAAAGAAATGACTAGCGCTGGTATTGGCACAAAAAGAAATTCAGTGGATCCTTTGACGGTGAGACCAGTCTTTCGTTTATTTTTTCCCAAAAACTGTTAAGTCGAATTTGGTGTTGTTATTTTGGTGATTAAAGAAGCGAAAACTTAAAATAAAATTGTCATTGTTATAACTTACTGCAAGTTGTTTTTTTTTAAGTTAGCAGCCTGTAATTCATTAGTACGCTCTTTATACTCATGAGAATGCTTTATTTTCTCATTAGTATGCTCTATATAGAGCATACTAATTAGGCTTTTAAACAAAGGACAACAGAAGAATCATTAGTATGTTCTATATAGAGCTTACTAATGCGGTAGTTATTTTACCCACAATTTCCCTGTGATTCAAAGCCTCCGCTTCTTTACATAATTTAAGACACTTTATGGGATATAGAGCACACAAATACTGGGCACTGATTGGCTGAGTGGGTGTGACCATTTTCTAAGCCACGATAGAAAACAACCAACTCGTTGTACTTGGCAGCTATTGAAGGGTTTTTGGGTTGCTTGAAACGTGAACGAGATATTTTCATTAAAGCCATGTGAAGAGGCGGAAAAATGGCATTCAGGTAGACTCCGCCTTAACGTCGCTGATCGGACGGACACGGGAACTCATGCTTCTTCTTATGGTAACAATTTGTCTTTCACGTACATGTAGGCCCGGATCGGTGACTTCCCGGGAACCATGTGGATATTTTTTCGAAACTTTTTTAAAATAAATTTAAAAAGTATAAATGTTTATTGCAGTAAAAAATTATCTTAGAATTATCTTAGAAAAGTGTGTACTACTCCATGTGCAAGCCACAGTCGACCTTCTCCCGTTCCATGAAGAATTGTCCTGCTGTTGTGCTAAATCAGGCAGTGTCACAGTCCCCAAACATCCTTTTGAGCGAATTCCTAATCTTTGATTACACCAAATTGAAGAAACGTTGTCGGGTGAAAAGCATAAACCATTAACGATGCGAACCAAGGGTTTACTGGGAAGTTGGAAAAATTAATCTTCGTCTGTGACAGAATATACATTATATTAACACAGGATGCATAAATCATGCTGTTAAATGTCTCAAACAAAGAAAACATCTTGATTATCAAGAAATAGAATATTACTAGCTTGCCAATGCTGCCTACCCAGAATCCCATTCGGTCTCATCGTTCATGGTTTATGCTTTTCACGAGTCAACGTTTCTTCAATTTGGTGTATACTAGTTTGTAAAAAAAATGAACCTAAGCCATGACAAATTACGTGATATGTTTTAACAGGAGAGGTTCAAAGTAAGATATTCTATGTACGAATCTCTAACCTTGGTTTCGGGGAGTTTCCATGTTTCCTGTAGCCACAAGAGGCGACAACATAGGTGCTTTCTGATAAAGGGGAAGATGGTCAGTAAATTTCAAGCTGGGTCATGAAAGTAATGATGAACTCTATTAAGGGTGCCTGTCCGTAATAATCAGACAAATTTGAAATTTTTTGGCAAGTAATAAATATTCGATTTCTTTCATAAAAAAAAATCACTGGATACTTTTCTTGGCCAAATATGTTTTTATTTATATAAAAGAAAAATTCAAAAAATGAAATTCCGTTAAAATCGCCATTTGAGGCGGAAAATTATTGCACAACTTTGACAGTCTCGCGTGCAAAAACAGGTAAAGCTACGGTATTAAAAACATGAAAATCGTATTTTGTTATCTTTAGATATTTAGTAGAGTGATTTGTGGAATTATTATATGTTGTTTTTTGCGTGCAAAATAATTTTATTTCGAAGACATACATTACACTTCTTTTAAAGTACTTCGTAAACAAAACAATTTTCACCATGTGCTAAACCTTCAAACGGATTAAGTTTCTATCGGTTAATTTTTGTAAAGATGATCTTAAGATTACCGTAAAAATTTCTTTGGACAAACGATTTAGAGCGACGCGAGAGCATTTCAAAGTTAGTTAAAATTAGAGTTATTTTGACCTTTAGACTTGCCACAAGTCGACTGCGAAGCCGCGAGAGCGCGACCAAGTCGCGAAAATTTGAGGTCAACTATTAATTCTCCGATCACACAAATATTTTACTGTCATGTAGCCATGTTTACTGACAGGTGCTTTATGAGCCATGTCGGGCGAGGGAAGCATGTCGCGCGAAGAGCCAAGCGGGGCGAGCGAAGCATTTCGCATTTCCTCGTTTCACGTTTCGCATTTGTGTCGCACTTCGTGCGAAATACTTCGCTCGCTCCGCTTGGCTCATAAGGCGCCTGTCATGCAGGTTAACACTAATGACAGCAGCCGCATAGTACTTCCATATTGGAAGTGAAGTGCTGCCACATTGCGAGATGTGTCATGCTGGCTAAGAATCTTGAAATCTTTGGGCTGACATAAATCAAATTTACGCCATTGCCGTGAAATTGGGCAAAATCCTACAGTTCTGCCGTGCTGTGCACTTCGAAAGGTCTCAGATTCTTCCCCACATGTAAATAATCTATTTGTCTTGATTTCGTGACGGTTATTTTCCCTATTCTGGAATCATACGCCTCAGACTGCTCATATTTAGACGAATACATAGTGCTTGTTAGTCGGGCTGCTTGGCAACAAACCAAGCTGCACGACTTATAAAATGAGCTGTGTTTCATGGTCACAAATGGACACCCCGAGGTTGGGGGGGGGGGGGGG